>CM046457.1:13172342-13722342 GCA_025506515.1 Flaveria trinervia
AACCAACATCGGAGGCTTGGTTGAGGAACCAGTATTGTGAGGGTCATTAGAAGGAGTAGTCATATTCAGAATTCAGACAAATTCAAGGTAAACAAGTAAATCTAGCTCAAAATGTCACACCCCGACCGACGGCGGAATCATCGGAGCGGACGAGGGAATGATTGATTGTTCATAACACATGGTCGTCTAAAAGGGGTAAATAGTATTAGAATCATATTACAAAACAGCACAGTTTAACATATGCAAATACAAAGTTTCAGTCACAAAAGATATCCATTTTTAGCTAAGTCCAAAAGTCCTAATTGTAAGCTTGCAGATAATCCAACTATGCAGCATGTCCTGAATCATGTGAGAAAAATAAAGTCAGCTAACGAGTTAGCTGGTGAGTAATCACAGTTTGATATACATAGAGATTGATTGTTTGCTTGAGAAATAATCCAATTCACAAGGTAATGTTAAGACTTATAAGGCAATAGCATAGCATATAGATAAACCGACACGATTTAAACCCCTTGACTTGTCATTTTGCATATAATAGACTTGCACACATACACCATAGATTGACTATTTGCCTCCGGCACAATCACCACTCGACTATTCATGTGGGGTGGGTTATCCAAAACCAGTAGATCTACCATTGATACCAAGATTGATTGATTGTATTAGGGTTCAAACTGTTGTCCCGTTTATCAAAGTATGCACACATAATAGCAAGAATAACATAACCTGTTTTGAATTGAATTTAAAATGAATAATGATAGAATAACAACATGATTGAATATTGTGTCACATGATTTCCCCAAATATGAAATAATAGAAAATGGGCTATGAATACTCACATGGATTGATGAATCGAATTGATTTAAATAGATTAGACACCTATGAAAATCCTCACGGTAAACCTAAGGAAAAGGTGTCTCGAGAGTTAAGACCATAACGAATTTGTGAATCAGAAATGGTTTAGAGGTTCGAGTGAAATTTGGGGTTTTGTTAAATAATTTTTTTTTTGATTTCTTTTATAATGTTTATAATATCCAAATCTTACATTTATCAAACAATAGTTTTATAAACTTTATATTTTCAAAATTAGTAATAAATTCAGAAGTCTTTTTTTTAAAAAATTTATAAGAATTTTATTTGATTTTTTAAGAATTTCTTAAAACATTTAAAAACTTGAATAAATTAAAGAAGGGAAAAATATGGAGGTGCCCGGGTTTGAACCCGCGACCTCCAGGTTGCATAGTGTGTGTTTACCACCAGGCTAAGCGCCTGTTAGTGGTAATTTATCAGATTTAAATGCTACTTAAACACATTTTTAAGAATCCCCAAATCAACCCAAAAACCCTAGAATGAAAATCACCCGAATTGAACCTCGATTCGAACTTTTCGTTCAGATTAAGGTTAGGGCTTTTGTTCCCTACCCAAAACGAGCATGTCTATGTATTTAATTACCCGAAATGGTTTTGGTTGGATGGTGATCGAGTTCGAGCTTGAGCCGCGACCGAGAGGGGATCAAATTCGAAGTTTTTGTGCGTGTGTGATGAAATTGGTCGTGCAGGGAGCTTAGGCGAGTGCAAAGGAGCGTTTGCCCTCAATTTATAGGGTTCAATTGGTTGAGGATGAGGTCCAACGGCTACCTCGATTTCTAAGCTTCGGGGGGGTCCGGTTTCGATCAATTCGAGGCTTTGGAAGGGAATGGGGCCCCGGGTGTGGTTCGATAGGCTTAGGGGACGCGGTATGGTCAATTAATTGATGTTACGTGTACCCAATTCGAGCGGATTTTGCAGGGTATGGTTGGGTTGGTCGGGGGGGGGGGGGGGGGGGGGGCGACGTGCAAGAATGGTCAATTTCAAATCACTTGGCGTACCCGAGTTCGAAGGGGATGGGCGACAGTGCAGGGGGGTCGGATTGGGTTTAATTGGTTCGGTTTTGGTGGTTTTGGGTTCGCCGGATAGGTCGCCGGCGACGACCGGGGATGCGGACGGGGAACGGTGGGGGGGGGGGGTTGGGTGTTTGAATTAATTTACACAATGGTCCCTGATGTTTGGACTGATTTCTAATTCTTGCTTAATTTTGTTTAAGGTTTAATCTTTTAACCCCCAATTTTTAACAAAAGTTGGTTTAAAATAACTAAATCTTATAACCATTTATATTTATAAAAATTGAATTTGTACATGTTACATTATGACTTTATTTTTTTTGTTATTATTATTATTGTTGTTATTCTTATTATTGTTATTATTGTTATTATTATTATATATATATCCTACATTTAATTAAGTTCGTGAAACTTATTAAATAAATCGAGAAATTTAGTAAACGTCAAACGGTTTCATACAATCATTAAACTAGCAATAAAAGCGAAAACATGATTGTTTCATTGATAATCACCCAATCGGGTTCGGTTTACAAATCAAAACGGGTCAAATGTCACACAAAACCACTTAGAACCTCAACAAAATGGCCAGAAGCAACAGAAACTCAATCTCTATAACCGATTCTTGCAAATTTGCTAATTCGATCTAACGTAGATAGCAAAAGAACAGTTTCAATGATCATTGTTAAATCGATCAATGATTAACCTGCTCTGATACCATTTGTTAGGATCTCAGCATCTAGTTTGATAAATTCGATTGGATTTGCAGCGGAATGAGCCCACGAATTAACAAATTTAAACAAGAACACACGAAATTTATCAATGAAACAGTGTTTGTTAGAGAGAATTTCTGCCAAAAGGAATATATTCATTCAATACACGCTTCGGCTGGCTACCACTCTGTTACAATTAGGTCATCTTTCCTTTTATAAGAGAAGCTGACGTCAGCTGATGTCACTTGACAGTGACATCTAACTGTTATTTAACTACTGAAAGTTAACACAACTACTGAAGATGTCAAACAGCTGACATCTTCTTACAAAAATACCAAGTGTTAACTATCACTACAACTACTGAAAAGAAACTACTGAAACAACAACGACTGAAGAACATGCTCTTCAGTGGTTTTACAAGTACTGAAATAGAAAAGAAACTACTGAAAGGAAACCATCACAACAACTGAAGAATGCTTCTTCAGCTATTGTGACAAACTCTAAAGGCTTCAGTACTTGGACTTCTTGAACTTCAGTTGTTGTCATCAGCTGATATCTTCTGATGTTGCCTTCAGTCTTTGTACTTCAGCTGTTGATCTTCAGTACTTTAGTCTTCAGGTATTGATCTCAGACTTTGGTCTTCAGCTGTTGAAGTCTTCAGTACTTTAGTCTTCAGCTGTTGATCTTCAGACTTTGGTCTTCAACTGTTGAAGTCTTCAGTACTTTAGTCTTCAGCTGTTGATCTTCAGACTTTGTCAAATAGCTGATCAAGTCTTCAGCAGTTGTTGTGATGTCTTGTGGGACTTAAAGGTTTTTCTGATCTGGCTCATTGGTTCTTTTGGTCCAACAAAACACCTAGAAACAACACCGCATATGCACACCCGAGCACCAACACAAACACATAAGCACATAAGCATGAAACCGGGATAAAACCCGTCATAAACATGTAAAAACCACGAATTCTTACCTTGAATTCGACTTCTCTTCTTCTTCTTCTTATCTTCAACCGAGAGTTTTTCTCTACTCTCTCTCTAAAACCGAAGAAGATGGTGATGTGAAAAGAGGTGGGCGGCCATGCCCACCTTTACACCAACTTTACAAGATATTGTCCTTTTACACTTTTAGTCCCTCCACTTGGACTGAATTGCCTTTCTTTCTTTTATTCCTTATTTCTTGTCTTTTAAAGAATAACCGGTGTTACAAGTCCATCCCCCTCATATAGGTTTTGTCTCCGAAACCTGTTATTCCTCAAACAGACGAGGATAATGCTGCCTCATTCCTCCTCAGTCTCCCATGTAGACTCGGATCCCTTCCTGTGCTTCCATTGTACACGCACAAGATGAACCACTTTATTTCACAGCCTCTTTTCTTTACGATCGATGATTGCCACTGGTTGCTCCACATAATTAAGCATTTCATCTATTTCAATGTCCTCCAGTGGAACAATCATGTCTTCATCAGCTATACACTTTCTCAGATGAGACACATGGAATGTCGGGTGAATCCCACTTAACTCATCCGACAACTCCAATCTATAGGCCACCTCCCCTACTCGAGCAATGATTCAGAAAGGGCCTATATATCTTGGGCTCAACTTGCCCCGCTTTCTGAATCTGATAATACCCTTCCAAGGTGAGACCTTCAACATAACCCGGTCACCCACCTGGAACTCAATTGGTCTACGTCGTTTATCGGCATACGACTTTTGTCTATCCTTGGCTGCCTTCATGAAGGCTTTAATCTTTTCAAGCTTCTCAGTCGTAGCCTCGATTACCTCGACGCTTCCCAACTCTTTCTGACCGATGTCACCCCAACAAACGAGTGTTCTGCATCTCCTACCTTATAGCATCTCGTATGGTGGTATGCCAATACTGGCATGATAGCTATTATTGTACGAGACTTCAGCTAACGGTAAGTGGTCATCCCAGCTTCCACCAAAATTGATTACACATGCCTGAAGCATATCCTCCAACGTCTGAATGGTCCTTTCTGACTGACCATCAGTTTGGGGATGATAAGCCATGCTAATATGTAACCTCGTCCCCATGGCGTCACGGAATTTCTTCCAGAATTTAGAGGTAAACCGGGTGTCACGATCCGACACAATAGACACCGGCACACCATGACGAGTTACAATCTCCTTGATGAACAGGTCAGCCAACCTCTGGGATGAATATGTCTCATGGATCGGTAGGAAGTGAGCACTCTTCGCCAGACGGTCAACTATCACCCATATGGCATCGTATCCTTTCGGAGTACGTGGCAACTTCGTTATGAAGTCCATGGTGATGTGCTCCCACTTCCATTCCGGTATATCCAAAGTTTGGATTTTCCCATACGGCTTCTGATGTTCCACCTTCACTTGCAAGCAAGTAAGGCACTTACTCACATACTCCGCCACGTCACGTTTCATACCCGGCCACCAATAATTTTTCTTCATGTCTTGATACATCTTTGTGGCACCAGGATGAATGGAGTATCGAGTCTTATGAGCTTCATCCATATCCTCACACGTAGATCCCCAAAATGAGGAATCCACACTCGTCCAAATCGAGTTTTAACACCAAGTGTGTTTTCACTCAATTCCCCAAGCAGACCTCTCATTCTTTCAGAGTTTAGATGATCTTCTTTCAGCGCCTCATCCTAAAACTCCTTGACTGCTTCATTACATCAGAGGTCATGATTAGTTGGTATGCTTTCACCCGAATCGGCTCGGGCCTCTCCTTACGACTAAGAGCATCGGACACCACGTTGGATTTGCCCGGATGGTAATGGATCTCGCAATCGTAATCCTTTATAAGCTCTAACCATCGCCTCTGCCTCATGTTTAGATCTTTTTGCTCGAAGAAGTACTTCAAGCTCTTATGGTCCGTGAAAATGGTGCACTTCGTTCCGTATAGATAGTGCCTCCAAATCTTTAGTGCAAAGACCACGACTGCTAGCTCCAGGTCATGAGTAGGGTAGTTGACCTCATGAACTTTCAATTGTCGGATGCATAGGCTATAACCTTCCCTCTTTGCATTAATACACACCCTAACCCCGAGTAAGGAGCATCAGAATATACCACCAAATCCTCGCTCCCTTCGGGTAACGACAAGACAGGAGCTTGAGTCAACCTCACCTTTAACTCCCCGAACGCTTGTTCTTGGGCTTGACCCCATACAAACTTTACATCCTTCCGGGTTAACTTGGTCAGGGGAGAAGCGATCTTGGAAAAGTCCTGAATGAACCTTCGATAATAACCCGCCAACCCCAAGAAACTACGAATCTCGGATGGCGTGCTCGGAGACTTCCATTGCATCACAGCCTCAACCTTAGCAGGGTCAATCATAATCCCTTCGGATTTATCACGTGACCTAAGAATTGAACTTCGTGTAACCAGAACGCGCACTTGGAGAATTGGCGTACAACTTCTCCCTTCTTAAGGTCTCTAACACCTCCCGAATGTGACCGGCATGCTCAATCTCACTCCTTGAATAAATCAGGATATCATCAATGAACACAATCACTGATTTATCCAACATAGGCCGACACACACGGTTCATCAGATCGATAAAAGCAGCCTACACATTGGTCAGACCAAATGACATAACAGGAATTCATAGTGACCGTAGCGCGTGCGAAAAGCTGTTTTAGGGATATCCTGCTCCTTCACCTTCAGCTGATGGTAGCCAGATCGAAGATCTGTCCTTAAAAACCAACTGGCACCTTGGAGCTGGTCAAACAGATCATCTATCCTTGGTAGGGGGTATCGGTTCTTCACCGTTAACTTGTTCAGCTCTCGGTAGTCAATACACATCCTCATACTACCGTCTTTCTTCTTCACAAATAGGACGGGAGCACCCCAGGGAGAGATACTCGATCTAATGAACCCCTTATCGAGCAGCTCTTGCAACTGCTCCATCAGTTCCTTCATTTCTGTCGGAGCTAACCGATATGGTGCTTTGGCAACGGGTTGAGCACCGGGTATCAAGTCAATTTGGAACTCAATCTCGCGATCCGGTGGCACGCCGGGTAAGTCTTCCGGGAATACGTCCGGAAAGTCACGCACAACTGGTATATCAGATAGTTGCGGTGTTGGCGCATCCACATCCTTTACATAGGCCAAGTAGGCACTACATCCACACCTCATGCACTTTCCCGCCACCGCCATCGAAATCACTTTCGGGATCGTCGCGATGCGATCTCCATAAATCATAACCAAACTCTTATCGGGCGCAACTAATCGAATCATCTTCTTGCGAGACACGATGTTTGCTTCATAGTTTGCTAACCAATCCTTCCCTAGTACTACATCAAATCCACCTAGGGGTATCACATGTAAACTAGCAGCAAACCTATGACCTTCTAGTTCGACGGTACAGTCCTCTATGACATCAGTAATTCTAGTGGACTTACCAATAGCAGTTTCTACATCAAATGATGCACTGACCTTTCTATTGACAACAGGCAACTTAACACAGAAAGTAGTAGAAATAAAACTCCTACTAGCACCTGAATCAAACAATATAGAGGCACAAGTTTGGTTTACTAGAAACATACTTGACACAACATCGGGATCAGCTCTGGCTTCCTCCCGGGTCATGGTGTAAGCTCTAGAACCTGCCCTCTGTCCTCCTTCCTCTGGCTTCTTATTCCCTGCTCCCGAGCTCTCTGCCTCGGCTTCTTGCAGTCTCTAGTGATGTGGCCAGGCTGCCCACACCTGAAGCATACGTTCATCCCCATTCTACACTCACCAGTATGCTCCCTCCCACATTTGTCACACCTCCTCAGCCCTGATCCAGATGTGACCACACGTTGATCACCCACCTTTGCCACTTCTTGTTTGGAGCAGTTCTACCACGTCCAAACCGTTTCCCATTCCAGTTCTGACTACCACCATCCTTCCTATCCACCTCAGTCATCACCACCTCGCGCTCATCGTATAATCTGCCAGCCAAGTCAACTGCCGACCTGAAAGTGTTCGGCCGGGTGGCAATCATATGCCTATGGATATCCGTCGGCAGCCCTTGGATGTATCTCTTAATCTTTCGTGATAGTGGTGTCACTTGATCGGGCACCAGCCGCCCTATTTCAATAAATTTGGTGGTGTACTGCTGGTGTGTCATCGTTCCCGCCTCCGGCTGCAATAAGTCTCTTTCTACTTTGTCCATCTCTCTGTGACAGAATTCCTCAATCACTAGCTCCTTCAGTTTAGGCCATCTCATTCTTCCAGTGGCCCTGCTACCCTCGGCTTGGACAATGTTGTCCCACCAGCACAAAGCCGAGTCCACAAAGGAGTGGGTAGCGAACTTCACCTTTTGGTCCTCACGGCACTCACTGATATCAAGGACAACCTCCATTTCCCTCACCCACAGGTGAGCAGCTGCAGCAGTGCCATTCCCATCGAAGGTAGGGGGCTTGCATCTCAAAAATGCCCTATAGTTGCAGCCCCGGGTCACCCCCGATGCAGGCTCTTCTTCCTCATCCTCATCATTGGACGGAACCGTCTCAGTCTCGGGCTGTCTTCTTTCGCCTGTAGGTTCGCCCCTTTCCTTTCTCTCTCCCTCTCTAACTACCTTGATCACTTCGGTCACCACAGACGGTAGAATCGTCTGCATGACCTGGTGAACCTCTTCCACCACAGCCTCCTTTACTGAGGCTCTTAAATTGGCGCTCTCGTCGCCACCCTCCGGATGAGGAGTATCTGGTTCTTCATGAACCACTTTCTCTACTCGGGGTCTCCCCCTCTTAGGTCGCGGAGCAGCACCGTGACCTCCACCACGAGAGGCCTTGAAGATCTACCGCCAGCCATCCTCTATAAGCACACTATAAGATTTAAACACTAATGCGGTCATTCAAGGTAATGCTCGGTTTATGTCAAGTATAGTAAGCCCCTAATTACAGTGGCCAGTTGTGATTAGCCACTTACTTTACTCTTCATACCCCAAGCATCTCTTACCCTGACTTAATCGGTATCTAAATCTATTATGAGCACATAATCAAATAGCATGCGCAAGTAATACTGGTTAACTTTAAGAAAAGACATACCTGATGGCATGTAGCTACTCGGACTAACACCCCTCCATTTCTCCCATTTTCAGTTTACGTTTAGGTTTTAAAAGTTTATTTAACCCAATTCTCTTAAACTTTGGCTCTAATACCAACTTGTCAGGCCCCGATCCCGAAAACCTCACAGTTGGTCATTCATAGCGATTAAAACATTAAACATTACAACTATACAGATTTATGCAGCGGAAATAATTTATCAAAAACCATTCATATCATTTAAAACACTATTGTTAAGCAATACATCATCATTAATCTGTTTACAAAAGAATCGTTTTACTGCATCACATAACAACAGTAACATAGAATACGAATGGATGTCAGTCTTTCTCTGCCGAGTAGCTTCACCCTCGTGCCATCCTCAGCAATAATTACCTGCCAACTGAAAATGTATAAAAGTCAGCGTTGCTGAGTGATCTCTAGTTTTAAAAGTAATAAAATACTTTCTATATGTTGTATAAGAAAATACTCTTTTATGTAAAATACAACTCTGTACTGTATATGCGAGCACACATCAACTATATGAACAATATTGTTCGTTCTCTATACTGTATGCCTTGTCTGTAAACTTTTAACTTATGTTTCACTTTCTGTATGGACCAGTGAGCAATACCCCAACTATATACGCGATGGAAAACGGGTGATGGGCCATCTAATCCCTCGAAAGGGTCAACTGTATCCTCGAAAGGGTCAACTATATCCCCCGAAAGGGTAACTGTATCCCTCGAAAGGATCTGTGTACTATGTACAAGTCCGATCTAATCACCCAAGACACGCTACAAAGGTCCTGCCAATCTCAATTGATTGACCCTGTGTGCATAAAAAGGTAGCTAACCCGGAGCACAGTTGAGCTAATGACAACATGGTCGTGTACCTCCTGTAAGCTTGCAAGGCCTGTTAACATTTTATTAATGTTCCTCTTCTTTCTTTATTGCTCTTTCACTTTATTATTACGATATACTTTACGTTACGATAATAACATACCACGTAAAGTCACATACTATGGGTAATAATAACAATAGCAATAACAATAATAAGGAATAGTCATAATCAATCATATCATGCATGAAACAACATGATTAATAAGCCCTTAGTTGACCTCGGTCAAATCCCTATGGCACAGACTCCCAGAAAAATTATGTAAAAGTTTCTAAGTCTTAGGCGCATGGGAACTATTTGGGCGTATGAGCCCTGTTTGGGCGTTTCATCACTATATAGGCGCATCAGCCTAACACTTAAGTATTTTCACTTTAGGCGCATGAACTCATTCAGGCGCATGGGTACTATTGGTGCGTATGAACACTTAGGCGCGTGGGCCACTTGGGCGCATGAGCACTATTGGGGCGCATGGCTCTACACTTAGTCGTTCGACTGTTATATTCTAGGCGCATGGACAACTGTTCAGGCACATGGGCTATACTTTATCATTTCTAAGGTAATCTTAGGCACATGGGGAACTCTTTGGGCGCATGGATCACACTTAGTTCTTACTATGGCATTTTCAGGCGCATGAACCTTATTTAGGCGCATGGACTTCTGTACTATATTTCCAGTATGTTTTCAACCCAAATCATCAAATCTGTCTGTTCTAAAGTTAATGTGGCTATTCTAACATGAATAACCTATAAGCATTCAAGAATCACATTCATTCATGCACAATGCACACGGGTAAACATACATGAACTTGTAAAAATCATTTTAATACATTTTCAGCCCCAAAGATCATTTAAAACAAGTAAAACCGGGGTCTAGAACTCACTGATGCAACTTGGGTGTTTCTTCCTTTATAACCCGCTTGCAATGAGTTCAAACACCTAGAAAGAACACCGCATACGCACACCCGAGCACCAACACAAACACATAAGCACATAAGCATGAAACCGGGATAAAACCCGTCATAAACATGTAAAAACCACGAATTCTTACCTTGAATTCGAATTCTCTTCTTCTTCTTATCTTCAACCGAGAGTTTTTCTCTACTCTCTCTCTAAAACCGAAGAAGATGGTGATGTGAAAAGAGGGTGGGCGGCCATGCCCACCTTTACAACAACTTTACAAGATATTGCCCTTTTTACACTTTTAGTCCCTCCACTTGGACTGAATTGCCTTTCTTTCTTTTATTCCTTATTTCTTGTCTTTTAAAGAATAACCGGGTGTTACAATCAGGTTGCTACAGTGTCCCTGAAAATGAATTTAGGCACAACAGCTTTCGTTTACTTTGCAGAACACCATCATAGCAGCATGATTCCCCATATGACTGATTTTTCTAGATAATGACATGAACAGTTTTCCATTGCTTCAATCTTCACACAAGCGAACTTGATTAACATTAACACCTGCAGAAATTCCCCTCACATTCAGCATATCCCAATATATACACGTTATGCTCTCTTGGCGTCTTCATACGGTGTATTGGGTAAAAGGTTGAAGGTTTCAATCCACAGCTAACAATATCAAACAAATCAGCATGCATGTAGATTCATCATCAGAAACCTGCTCACATCATCACTTTCTGATTGCGTCTTCAATTTCTCTATACATGGATTCCCCCTGAGAATGTGAATCCTCGTTATGCGGATAGATATAACTTGATTGGCTCATAAATAGTCAGATGCTTCTGACTACCCCACAAAATCAACATCGACTGCTGACATCTTCTCTTCTCTCTTTCATGTTCCAATTACATTCACCTATTCTAGAAGTCTGACGAATAATGGGGTATACATTGAACTTATTTGACAAAAGAACCTCAAGGTGAATATGTTTTGGTCATCCTTAAATCTGTGCACGAAGCAGTTCCAGACTCTTTTTTTTAGTCTGGAACAAATGCGGATGGCTCATTCGTGCGATTGAACATACAACTGGTCCAGTCACACAATTGGACATACGACTGGTCCAGTCGCACGAATGGTCCATTAGCATGGTCCAGTCGTACGAATGGTCCATTCGCATGGCCCGGTCGCATGAACGGGGCTGCCAGCAGATTTTCAGATCTGCAGCTGCTAGGGCTGCCCAAAACCCTAATCTGACGAATTTTACATGAACCGAAACAAAATAGGCACCATCAGATTCGAAAGGGTGATCAGAACGTGGTTTCGAGTTCCATTTTAACATAGAAACACCACACGTAATAAGATCTGAGCAAAACACGAAGAACACAAAGTGGGTTAACGTCAGCTGAAATTAGATCTAGAAATCAAGAGCTCGGGTTGCTGGAATGATTGTTAGATCATTCCAGCAGTAACCGGCTCTGATACCAATTGTGAAGTCTGCTGGATCGGTAAACATCTGAGTGTGTTCTTGACGGAAGGATAAACAACCAAAACCAAAAGTCAAATCTATAACACGAACTATCAAAAATTGGTTTCATTGATAAAACCTAACGATTACAAGCTCGTTACAACATAAGAATCAAGACTCTTGGCAATGGGAGATCGAGCATGATCTCCCCTCTCATCCGGCAGCCCTAGGCTCCGGGCAAACTCCTCTCAAATCCTTAAACTCTCTACACATTGAAACTGGTATATATAGGCCTCGGCCCATATTAGATGCGACTGGGCCCATTCGTGCGATGGACCATGCGTATGGTTCAATCGTACGACTGGCCCATGCGTATGGTTCAATCGTACGACTAGACCATACTTATGGTTCAGTCTTACGAACGTCCCAATCGCATCTCTCAGTCGCACGACTGGTCCATTAGCATGGCTCAGTCGTACGACTGAGTCTCATTCGCATATGCTCCTGCGAATGACTCAGTTTCATGTGTTTACAACACATCAAGTGTATTACATTAAGACTAGACTATTCGACAAGCAACAGACACACTATATATGACTATATATGCTCCAACAGGCTCAAAAAATCAACAAGTTTTACTAGGTTTTTTAGACCATGCAATGAACTGCATTGTGGAGATGCTATCCTGACCCTGACCCATGTCCTCATCCCATGATCAATGCAAGCTCATATTCTTAACCATTGGTAAGCCTTTCATTCTATTGCTTAAAACCTTCTAAATCATTATCTATTTTCATTATAAAAACAAAATAAACAGTGCATTGGTACCCTTTCTTATGCCTGATGTACATTTTATTTAAAAAAAGTAATGCAAGTTTTGTGATAATAAGCAACTATAATTATATTCGTAGTAAAAGTAAAAGTCTTGGACAAAATGTGTTTCAGGTCCCTCAAAAGTTGCTTGTTTTGAAAGTTGCACACCTCTTCCCCCCATATATGTGAGGTAAATAGGTAATTGTTCCTCGCAGCAACCTGTTATCTAAATGACAAACAACCAAAGCTGAAGGATCATGTGCTTGTTTTGGTTCACAGTTCAAACTTGAACCCAAGATCTTTTCCTATTTTAATATAATTTTGGGGGTGCCTGGGATAATTGGTTCAACATGTAACTACTTAACACCATTGTTGTATAATATGAATTTAATGTATTAATACATTTTATAGTTTCTCTAATTAAAATCAAGATACATATATTTATTTAGTTCTGATAAGAGGATGACAATAAGTTCAAATAAATCATAGATTACCATCTCATATTCCCCTGTACATTGAAAACAAAGCTTAGATCTAGGATCACAACCCATGCACCGATGGTTCACAAACAGAGCAAAACAACACACTTTAGTTCCCAATCACTCTTTAATTTAATTATAAGATGTTTAGTTTCCAGACAAAGTTTGGACAATAGTGTTATGCCATGGGTCTGATAGGTGCTGCAATAAGTTGTCGAATGGCCCTTTTCCGGTCACATTGTGCTGCACGATGAACCCCAAGAACGCCAACATCGCCAGCCTCCCTGAAATTAACATAAAGATCACTGGTGAGATTGTGACCAATCTATTTGGATATGGATTATGTATATTCTTCATCTTTAACGGGTCAAACGGGTAAAATGAAAAAAGTGTGTATACGAGAATGGGGCTGGCCAAAGTTTACTTTTGATGTATAAAGCCTTTTAAATCATCTTATTTTTAAGTTAAGTTATAAAATTATTTGATGATCAAATTTGGAATAATTGAACAATTTGACTAGTTTCAAATTATATTTCTGGACAGTAACTATAGGATTTTGACAAGCTGGGTCGATTCAGGTCATGTTGCATCTGTAACCGATCAAATAGATGAAATAAACGTATGATCCCGTTACTCAAGTCGTCCATTTGATCAAGTCTAGCTAAAATTAACCAAGGGTGGGTAAGATGGTTGAAAAATTTCTTACCATTGGCAAGCTCTTTCTCCTTGGCCTCAGCAGTTGGTGCAAAGTTAAGGGGGTTGAATATCCCACCGGGGTACCCGACTTCATTCGGAGGCAAACTGTAGTTCTTAAAAATCGGATCTTGGTTAACACTTCCTGGGTTCTTGATATCCTGCCATCTTCTGATCTCGACGTAGTGGAACAGAATGAATTCGATCACAAACAGGGTCGATGATGATGCAAAGTATTCAGACTTTCCGGCATCATACCACTTGGGCACATTGATTATGCCTGTGCTTGTGAAAACCTCTGGCAGTAGCATGCCGGCGACACCCAACATAGCCCATCGCCCGTTTACGAGCTCGGCTTGAACGAACCACTTGAGGTTCTCAGGGTCTTCTGCTAGCCCCAGTGGGTCAAACCCATTGTCACCTGGAAGACTGCAAAGTGAAAACATATGACTGCAAAGTGAAAACATCACACTTGGTAAATGTTCCCATTGAAAATAACAGCGGTCAATACCTTCCGTCGAGGTAACCGGGTGAGGCCAACCCGGGTAGCCACTCGCCCTTTTTCGCTTCAATCTTGAACGAACCGGACGAGTACGTGTTACCCGCTTTGACCGAAACTTCTCTGTTTAACTTCCCTGATGATCCGGTTAGGAACCTGGTCCGGGAGGCACATGGCGGAAAACTGCAACCGGAGCTTGTGTGACGGTGGCCATATTATTCCGGTGCTGTTAAGATGTGTGCAGATGTTAAGTGAAAATGTATGGTGTGTGTGCATCCTTTTGTAATATTGATTGCAGTGGTGATCTTGTGGCTGTGGTTTAAGGTTTGATTAAGGTGGATATTGACCAATGAGATGCAATATGTTCTTATCCTTATCCCACGTGTCATATCCACGAATCTTTTACATTGTTCTTGCAGTTCACAAGTGTCCTGGGGGACCCACTTATTGCCACATAGGAAGATTTTTTCTATTATATTATGAATATTTCTTTGCCAATAGTGTGAGGATAATTGTTTTTACTTTTTAGTGGTGTGGTTTAAATTTTACACCCATATTACCAAAGGCTCTTTAGAGCATTCAAATCATGTTTATGAAATGCTTTTAAACATTTGTGAGTAAAGGAAATAAATGTTACTGGTCATCTTTAAATTTGAGGATTCAGTTTTCAACCGTAATATTTTTTAAAGTGGTTGTGTGATAAATGTATAAAAATGTTATTTAATTGAAACAAAAGAAAAATAGTAATTGTTAGTATAATTATAAAAATAAAAATAAAGAATGAGAATTGAATGATCTTATACTCACATCACCTTTGAAATAATCTCACACCACATCACATAGAAATGGGCGTTTGAAAACATGTAAAATGTTTCAAACTAAAAGATCATTTGAGCATAAGGTGAAATGACCGTTTACAAAGATTATATGGCTCCTTGAATTTTAAAAGGTCGTCTCAGTTTGTTGTAATACAATCATTTAAATTTGTGAGTGACGTATTTAAGTTAGGGGGTTACACATGTATAGCATAACACTTACAAATAGAAGAGTTGAATTGTAATACATCATAAAATAAGAAAAGATCGCTCATTATTAGAGAGTAGCCGAGAGATTGAAGAACGAGCATTTGCTTAAATTCCTTGCCTCACCCCGAGAAATTAGAGAAAAAAAGAAAAATGATATAACAATAATCATCAAAGGCATCCTAATTAACGCATGCCACGTTCATGTATGGGCTGTCAACTAGGAGGTAATCTCACTTCTACCGGTAATTGTCGGGGTTGATTTTCACGATACATCATCGTGTTATTTTATATTTGAAAAGAAAACCGACATAGTCAAATTCAGATGTAACACCTCTTATAAAAATAGAAAGAAAATTAAAGAATGGAAGAAAAAACAATGTTACATAGCTTCATGATTGTACATTACGGGTCGTAAGTTAGTGTCTAAAGATTTAGCGGTATCTTGTCATGTAGGGTGATGACAAGACTTAGGGTATTGGTATGTGGAAGCAAGACAAGGACATGGTCAACCCTTTCCATAGTGCGTAAGGTTAAAGCTGTTAGTGATAAGTTGCCAATAAGGATTACGAATCATAACATTTGTATATTATGGTTCATAATGATAGCTTAGTTAGCCTATAAAGAGAAATAGGGGGATTTGAAGATTGTACACTTTTCCTCTTGATTTTAAGCTTCGATTGAGGTAATTTCTAAGATACAAATTATTTTGTATTGCTAGACAACCTCAGGTATGTTATCTAGTTTCTAAGTTTAAATTTTAATCAAAATTTGGTTTCTAAGTTTGAATTAAGACAATGAAAAACTTGATCAGGATCTAAGCATAGACCAATTACTCATGCTTAAACCACGAAATGTTATTCAAAGCCGACTACAATGACGACTAGCTCGCACCTTTTCAGTTCTATAGTTATCATATAAAGTCCTTGTTACTTTTAATAGGATTAAAAGACCCGGTCAGTCATAACATCATACAAACTCAAGTGAGTTATCGTGACTGTTTTTAAAAAGCGTGATAGTATGCTCGTCCTGCATCTACCGATAATTAGAGAATGCCATAATATGCATGGGTTGGTGGGGGGTATGTTTAGATCATCATATGGTTAATTGGGTATGTTAAACTGGCTGAAAAAAACTAGGGTGTCTCGTATGCATAATACATTCTCATACTTATTCTATGACCAAATGGGTTTGATAAGCTCATAGCCTGTAGTTGTGGTACAACTTGAAAAGACATTGTGCCTATGAAGTCAAATATCTTAACCCATATTGTATATGCATAACTATCAATATGATTTAGAATATGTTATTACAAGCCCACTCACGAAATATAAAGCGATTTTGAGTATACTAATAAAAAGCAGTTTTGTTTCACAACCGGTTGTGATTGATATTCTAAAGGAAAACTTATACTTTTATTTTCCGTTGTATCAATTGTGCATATTCATTTGGTTATTAAGGTTTTAGCAAATTAGGCATTAAATACCTAAGTTTTAATCTGTATAGCTCTAGAAACTTAAGTCAAACCTAGTTAATAAAGAATTTATAATTAACACTTTATTTTAGAAGTATGAGGTAAAGGTAAAAGAAGGGCATTGCTACTTGGATTCGGTAAGAAGAAACTCAAAACCTCAACATCTAAGTCTGCATCATTCGAGAATCTTGAAAGGGACATCCCCAAAGTACATCCTAGGTATTCTTATGATCCATATCCACCATATTCGTCTTGTTCTAATGTACCATATCCTTATAGTTTCATGCTACACCATGTAGCTTAACTATACTTATGATGTTTCTTAACCTCTATCATACTCATACATGCCACCAACACCCATTTCACATGGTACACCATATAAAAGTAACCTAGGTATACCTTTCATATCCTTGGATCCTAGCTTATTGGATTACATTACCAGTCCATCCTCTAATGACACTCCTTCCACCTACAACACCTCTAAACAACGAGTGGAAAACTTAAAAGAATACCTTACCAGACTCTTTGAAGGATCCTCATTTATACGTCACTACACTCCTTCACCTCATGTGAGGTTAGCCTCTTTGTAGCTGGATAAATCTAACATGAGAAATGAGTGCTAACCAAAACAATAACACATAAAAATGTATGGTTTCCTCGTATTGCCCGTAGAAATACAAGGAAAGAATAACAAAATTAGACAAAGACAAACACAATCAAAGGTATAATAATCGACGAGTCTCTCCCCCTGTGTCTTTGTACTTCTTGTAAATCTTCATAAGGATTTTTACTACTCCTACTGTCTTTAAGGCTTATAAAGCATACAATTTTAGAACTAGAGTAGTTGTAGAGTTAGCCAATATGACCTTCAATGAGCACACTCCTAGTATGAAAGGTTCTGGTCCTGATTGGATGTTTGATCTTGATTTAGTTACCAACTGTTTTAACAAATCTTGTGAGAGTGTTTCAGGATCTACAGGTACCATATCAACAGTAGATCTTGACCTAAAAGTTGAGCTGAGAAGACCAAGCAAGAATACCACATTAGCTCCAGGGGTAACTAATCCTGTAGATGGAGTTTCTATAAGCACAACCATGACATATTCTGCTGATACATCTAAAGTGCCTTCAAATTTCAGCTTAGAGGCATAAAATTCAGATGAAAGAGCTTCAAATGTAGGAGGAAATGGAGGTGGTGATAATGATCAAGAGTTTCCTGATGCTGCTAACCACTCCATAGAAGACAACATCAATGATGTCACACACTCTTTGGATCAGGCCTCTCTTTATAAGTTTGATGATGTGATTGATGACACTCCACTACCAGATTTGAATTTTTCAAATTTGGATTTGTCAAATCAACGCTGTGATCTCTTACTTAGGATCCACAAGTCACACCCCACCATAAACATCATTGAAGATGTTGACATAGGGGTAAGAACAAGAGGACAAACCCATGACAAAAATGTTTGTCTATACTCTTGCTTCTTGTCCTAAATAGAGCCAAAGAAAGTTGATAAGGGTTTGAAGGGTGGTAGTTGGGTTGAAGCAATGCAAGAGGAGTTGCTTCAATTCAAACGAATTAGGTTTGGAACCTCTGTGTTCTTCCTCAAGGGAAGACTACTATAGGAATCAAATGGGTTTGTAGTAACAAGAAGTATGATATAGGACTTGTCATTAAGAATAAGGCCAAACTAGTTGTTCAAGGATACACACAAGAAGAGGGAATTGACTGCATATATGTTTTTGCTCCTGTGGCAAGACTTAAAGCTATTAGGATATTCTTGGTGCAGGATCGTTGAAGGGGGTCCGTTACAACACAATAACACAAAGAAGAGATTAAATAAACTTTAATCAAATAGTAAACTGGATTAACCAAGTTAAGACACTAGGAACACAAGTAATGTAAGAGACAGAACACAAAGAACATAAGTGTATGGTTTTTCAAGAATGTAGTATATTGCCTTCTCTATGTTCTATTACAGTATTACAAAGCATAATAGAAAGATACAAGAACATGAGATACTTATACTACATCCTACAGCCGGCCATACTTTGAAAGCCAGCTGGATACAATTAACTAGACACAAACAAAATCAATTGTAGAGTCAAAAGCCAGATTGCCTTTTGACTTGTGACTATGATATGCCATAGCCCACATCCTTATTTATTACAAAAAGGATAAAGTACATAAAGTAGAAAGTTACAGACTTAAGACCTCAATGTACAGTTACTAAAAGCATGGACCTTTTCACCAACTCATGTAAGTTGGTGATTTGCAGAGATGCAGCGGAAAGGTGTCCAGCTTTATGGAACAGTACATCAGATAAAGTATGTTACTAAAAGTCTTCAGAAGAAATCTGTATTCATGAATTGAAGCTTCGGAAGACTTTGTCTCTAAGGCTTCGGAGGACTTCATGTTTGGCTTCAGAAGATATTGGTCTTGGCTTCGGAAGATTTCACACTTAGAGTATTTTCTGTTTCATGTGTGAAACTTCCTAAGAATTCTTCTTTAATGTACTTGTGCAGCGTGCAGGATAGACTTAAGATGTTTAGGTTGCATCAGCCTCTTCATTAATCTCTACAAACTCCCCCTAGGTTGATGCTACCAAAACACTTAGTAGACTTCAGATATCAACAATCCTCATTAGGATGATCACCATTCCTTTCTTCATAAGATGATCAGGATTCTTCATATTGTCAAAATGTCTTCTCATATCAAAGAGGACAGGCAGAGGCAACTGAAACATGTCTTGCCATGTGTAAATGTCTTCAGTCCCTTGATCTCTAATGACATGCCATCTTTTAGGATTTGTAGTGTATGTCCAAGACAAGATGTGTCTTCCTATTGCTAGAGGAGCTGTTTGAATTGGAGTTGATGTAGCATCTCTGGCTGCACATCCTCAAGATGTTCTGACTTATCCTGGGGTTTAGAAAAAAGGTGCGGTCTTCTTCTTCTTCTTTGGCTTTGGTTTAAAAGCCATCCTCTTCTTTCTCTTTGCAGATTTTAACTTAGAAGATTGGCCTGCGGTACCAGATTGATCTCTATTGTCTTTCTCAGTTGGGACTTCTTCTCTCTCAGGCTCAGAAGGAGAGGGAGGTTGACCCTGATGTGGATCAGAAGATGAAGCTTACTGAGTTTCAACAGGAGGTCCGGGTTGTGTTGTCTCTGGTTGTTCAACCTTAACCTCCACTTCAGGTGGAGCTTTACTTGGAGTGGAGTGTAAGTCAGTGAGCTCTCCACTTTTAACCTTCTGCTTGATCACCCTAATATACTCATCCATAGTGGATAGAGACATGGGGCCAAGTCTCCTTCCGGAGAATCCATACAGCTTCAAGAAGCTCATCATCCTCTATCTGTCAGCAGACTTCTTCATGCTCTTTTGGATGATGGCTCTTGATTTTGCAGCTTCTTCCTTTAGCTTCTTCTTAGTTGTCTTTCTGTCCTTGACTAACTCAAGCTCAAGTTGATTTAAGTACTCAAACTCAACATAGTCATAGGACAAGGGAAGGAGTGCATTTGCCTGGTAGAAGCATGTGGCACTCAGGTAGTTGATCATCTTGATCCTGTCTTCTTCTTTGTCTATCTGAGGTTCTTGTTGAGCCACATCTTCTTGTACAGGACTTTCTTGAACTAGGGAGAGGGTAGGCATATCCTTGTATAGTCTTTTTCTTCTTCTTTCTTCTTTGACTTGTAGTAAGAGTTCTGCATCTTCTGCCTCCTTCTTCTCCCTTGACCTTTCCAGCTTGTAACATCTCGTATTTTTGTTATTTAAAAGTTAATTTTTGTTAATTCTTAATAGGTCTATTTGTGCTATTTATGAAACTTGGTGGGCTATTTATGTATAATTTCTTGTTTAATTTAAAGTTTCTAAGTTATCTAAATAATAATAATAACAATAATAATAACAATGATGCTAATTATAATAATAATATCAATAATATTAACAATAGTAATAATAATAATAACAATAATATTGTAATAATAATAAAAATAAATTGTATAGTTACTAAACTTAACAATGTTAAAACTTTAAGTAGTTAAAGTTTAAGGGGTCTTAATGTCAACTTATAAACTTTAAATTGAACTTTCAGCATAAAATAAAAGAAAATTAAATTTGAGGGACCAAATGTGTAATTAATTAAAACCCAAACCCCCTCCCATTTGTCACCCCCGCGTTTCCAGTGAGCTGCCAGCAGCAGCTCCGGCGAGGCCAAAAATCATGGAACTCTTGGTAATAAACTCGAAATATCAGTTTCTAACCGTTTGGGAAGCCGATTCGACCTTAAGATTCGTTATGATTAAGTTAAGCATCAGTTACAAGAGCTATTGAGCTCGAGTAACGTCGAGTATCAAACACCCAACGTTTTGGCAATAAAGCCTAATATTAGTCCAATTACGTTAACCTGAATGATAATCTAAGTGATCTTAAACGATTCCAATCCTTAATTCATCTGAAAGCATACAAAATTACTCATTTGAAGCCCTCCCCATCGCAAACCTGTGAACTAGTCGAAACCCATCTCCCGGCCTACCTGATTCGAAATTTATAAGGGGCTTTGCATCAAGATCGTAGTACGAAGCCGCCCTCAAGTTTAATTGGGTTATCTTTGAAGATTACTCATCAATCAAGCATCATTGGTCGTGACCTGTTCTTCAATCCAATCGTCTTCTTTCAGCATCGAATCGGGTAATTGAAACCACCTACAAGTTCGTTTCATCATAATGAACAAAAGCCCTATGGTTCCAAGCTCTAAACTAATCGATTTGATCTTCAATTTAGCATAATTCGAACCTAGGGTTCATGGAATTGGGTGGGGTTTTGTGTTGGTGTTTTTAAGGATTGGAAACCCAAATAAACCGCGGCTGAGGCCTTGGTTTACTGGTTAAGACACTACACGTTGAACATGAGGTCCCGGGTTCGAACCCGGGCACCCTGATGTATATTTTAAGGCTTTTTAGCCAATAAAATAATTATGGAAAATTTTTAATAAACATAAAAATAATTTTTGTAAACTTTAATTATTTTTATAGACACCAAATAAATTTCTAAATTTTATTTGATTTAAATAATTAAATAACTTACTTAAAAACTTTTTAACAAAGGTTATAATTAGGATATTTCTATAAAATAGACTATAAATGATGATGTATATCACTAAAATTTTTATTAGTTCAAATGTATTGTTTAAAACTATAATTTTTACAAACATATAAAAAGATATTTACACTTTACATATTTAAACTTTGTTGATTATTATAAACTTATTTCTTTATGACAAACTATTTAATTAGTATCACTCTTTTCTTTAAAATTAAAATAAGGTCTTTTTATCAAAACCCCAAATTCCCTTGCAACCTTAGTTCTCGCTAAAATCGTTAACTTTTTATTAACCTAAATCTTGTAAAATATATATTTAGGTGCCTTGTGACGATTCATCTTGGAACGACATATATTATTCTTAAATAATCTCCATTATACACTTATTTTGCCATGTGAGTTTTCCTTGCCTCTTTTTATATTTTCACATTAGTTGGGGGGTGAAACATGATACTTATTCTCATACACTTGTAAACGTTTTAACTTGTAAGCACTTGCAATTCATATATTTGTCATGGTTATTTGTGTTTTGTAAGTGTTTATATGAGATACATATTTTTGTGCAATCATTAACTATTGCTAGCCTGGCAACATCTTAGATCTTTGGGCCTGACAAGCCTATTTGGTGCTAAAGTCGAGGTATTGCCGGCTACTGATGACGTATGCTTGTTCATCATGGGAACCAAATACACGTAGCCAATCTTATATACTTGTAATCAAGTCGAGGTTTGGTTGTAACGATATGTGTTTTATAACCTTACTAACTTATGACCTATGACATGAATTGCTACTTGTAACCTTATCATATTATGTATGAAAACCTTGGAAACTCACCAACTATTTATAGTTGACCTTTTATTTTTATCATGTTTCAGGAAATCCCCAAGTTTAAAGTGGACTTTTGAAGCTTGCAATAAAACTAGGACATGGACCTAGTTAAATAATTGAAATGTTGTGTTACGTTTTGTTTTATTTGGGCTTATTTCATGTTTGAGACTTATGTTTTTAATGGATTTTGGAACTTATGATTTTAATATTTACATTTAAATATAGCGTTATGTGGTTGTGAACAATCTTAACCCTCACATCTCGGCGTTTCCACCGTCAAGATTGGGGTGTGACAGATTGGTATCAGAGCCTATAACTATAGGGATTTAGGTTATTAGAAATGATGACCTAGACTATAGCTTATGCATGAACCTCATAGAATAATATTTATATTCTTGAAAAAATATATATATTGTTTACATGTTACATAATGCTATACCATAATTATGTGCAACTTGATGTCTTAGCATAGGTTTGCCTTGTAATTGTTTAAACTTTGTTATATGTCTCCCTAAACTTACCTTTGACACTTTGACTCTCCCCGACAAATGAAACTTCTTAATCTTATTCTCGACGACACATGGAATCGTATACTATTGCTTAAGACTTTGATCTTTATACTTATGTCTAATCTATGTAAATCTCATCAAGGTTTTGATTTCATGAACCTAAAAAATTTGTATGACACATAGACACCTGTATTCTGGACTTCCTGGCAAAAGGCCCTCGGGCTAAGGCAAGTATATCGCATAAATCCTACGGGACTAGTTATGCTTACCTGGGGATTTCTGGGATGAGTGATAAACTATGGTCAACATACACAAATTTCTCAGGCGAATGGGTCAACTTACCTTGACATGTCAACGTTTCTAAATGGTGATGCGTTACCAAATAGAACCATTCCATGTGCCTTACAACTCTTGCCTTATCCTTGTTGAATTATAATCCTTGTTATTCTCTTTCTCTTGTCTTGCCTTATCCTTGTTGAATTATCATCATGGAAAGCGTGGAAGTTCCGATCGTAAGCTAGCCGCCATGATCGCCCGACAAATGGCTGCTGTCATCCCGACCATGGTTGCTGAACTCAATAGCACCTTAATGACCAACTCTAGAAACAATGGTCAAGGAGAAAATAGTGCTAACCAAGGGTGCAACAACCCCACCTGCACTTTCAAGCACTTTAGCTCTTGAAAGCCCACTAGTTTTAGTGGCAAGGAAGGAGCCACTGGTCTTCTTATGTGGTTTGAGAGCATGGAGAACACTTTTGTCAACTGTGAGTGTCCCGAGGCACTCAAAGTTCGTTATGCTACTAGTATGCTCCAACAAAGGGCTCTCACCTGGTGGAATAGCGAGAAGAGAAATCGTGGAGCTGATGCTATATTGGCACTCTCTTGGGATGAGTTCAATAACATCGCTATCACGAATTTTTGCCCGAGAAGTGAATTGCAAAAGTTGGAAGAAGAATTCTGGAACTTGAAGTAAAACGATGGTGATCATTTGGCCTACTCAACTAGGCATCATGAGTTGAGTATATTGCTGCCTCACATGGTTGACACTGTCCCACGCAACATCGAGAAGTTTATCAAGAGTGTACCACCCTAAATTCAAGATGTTGTGGTGGGTAGCCAACCCACAACCTTGGAAGAAGCCATTACTATCACCGCTCAACTCACTGAGAACCATATACGAGCGGGCACCATGTCTGTGAAGGGTGCAAAGAAGGTGGAAAAGACGGCTACCGAGGCCGTTAAGGAGACCAAATCTGAACCATCTAACAACAACAATAACAAGAAGTGCAAGTACACACCGGCACGCAACTATGCCGTGGCTGCACCCAAACAACCCCAAAGACAACTGTACCTGCGGCTACACCTGTGGCATAAGTGCCTGGGGCTAGGGCCTATGTTGGTCCTCAGCCTATGTGCAACACTTGTAGGTATCATCATCCGGGGAATCAACCATGCCGTATCTGCACCTTATGCGGTAAATATGGTCATTTGGTGGCGACTTGCCACCGTGCACCTAACAATGTCGCTGTGGTCACAAACCGTGTTTGCTACAACTGTGGGGAACCTAGTCATTTTCGCCCACAATGCCCTCGTCTTGTGGGTAATGTTCCACAAGCCCGAGGATGTGCTTTTAACTTCAACGCAAATCAAGCACAAGCAAACAACGATGTGGTGAATGGTATGTTAACTTACCTTTGACTTGTGTGACCTAATTCTTTTCATGCGTTAACTGTATCGTTAAATACCTTTAAAATTTAACAGGTATGTTCCTTGTTAATAAAACCTATGCCTATGTCCTATTTGATTCTGGAGCCGATAAGAGTTTTGTTTCGTTAGAGTTTGAACCCATACTTGATAAGCCACATACGAAATTAGAAAGACCTCTCACCGTTGAAGTTGCCGATGGAGAACTGATCACCGTTGATGTCGTTATTCGTGATTGCATCTTAAGTCTTGACACACACGATTTCCTTATCGATCTTATCCCTCTGAAACTTGGAAGCTTCGACGTCATCATTGGTATGGATTGGTTAGCCAAACACTATGCCGAGATCATTTGTTTCGAGAAGTGCATCCGTATACCATTACCTTCTGGAGATACTTTGAAGGTGTTCGGTGAAAAATCTTCCAAAGGACTTCAACTCATGTCTTGCACTCAAGCCCGAAAGTGCTTAAGCAAGAAGAAGTATATGGCTTTCTTGGCTTACGTGGTCAACACAAAAGTCAAAGGGAAAGAACTTAAGTGATAGGATCTCAGCATCTAGTTTGATCGATTCGAATGATTTCAGCAGCGGAATAGAGTACCAACTAGCACAATTCGAGCAAGAATACCAAAGATGTAGCAATGAACAAAATTAGTTATAGAGAGAGAAAGTTTCTACAAAAAGAATATTTCATTCAATCACATGCTTTCGTGGTGGCAAAATGTCACACTTACAATCAGGTCAATCATCCCTTATATAGGAATGTCATGGTGGAACATTCCTTATATAGGAGATGTGACGTCTGCTGATGTCACTCGATAGTGACATCTAACAGAATTATTACAAACAACCGAAACTAACTACTGAAGATGTCAAAACAGCTGACATCTTCTTACAAAAATACTAAGTGTTATCAGTTACTACAACTACTGAAAAGAAACTACTGAAACTACAACGACTGAAGAACAAGCTCTTCAGTCGTTTTACAAAACTACTGAAAGTAAAAACATAAAACTACTGATAACACAACTACTGAAGAAGTACTCTTCAGCTGTTGTGACAAACTACTGAAACTTCAGCACTTGGTCTTCAGACTTGAACTTCAGACGTTTCATCAGCTGATGACTTCAGTAGATGTCATCAGCTGATGTCTTCAGTCTTGTCTTCAGACTTTGTACATCAGTTGTGATCTTCAGCACTTGTGGACTCTTCAGCTGTTGAACTTCAGTACTTGGTCTTCAGCTTCAGCACTTGTATTCTTCAGCTGTTGGACTTCAGCACTTTAGTCTTCAGCTTCAGCACTTGTGTTCTTCAGCTGTTGAGCTTCAGCACTTTAGTCTTCAGCTGTTGAAGTCTTCAGTACTTGATCTTCAGCTGTTGAAGTCTTCAGCACTTGTCGAACTGCTGATGAAGCCTTTAGCAGTTGTTGTGATATCATGTGGGACTTAGAGGTTTTTGATCTTGGCTCATTGGTTCTTTTGGTCCAACAAACTCCCCCTGAACCAATGCAGCCAAAACCTCTAATTGATTTATTTTCCCACTTATTGTTGGCAGAATGGTTGGTCTTTTTCTTCTTGATTAGTTGAGAAGATGACCCATTAAGCACTGGCCTGGGAATGAGTCTGATGATTTGGTTGGCAATGTATGGATGGGAGCTCTGTATTGGGGAATTGGACACTGAGCTATTCCCCCATCCATGAGACTCACTTCCCAACTATGAGCTTGTAGGATTCCCTGGTGTAGGCCTCCAAAAATACAATTTGTTCCTCCATGGTGAGCTCCTCTGCCTCACCATCGAAGAATCCTTCTGGCCCATAGTACTCAGACAGGAATTTGACCTATTTTCCATTTTTGAGTACCACTGTTGTAATCTGTCTGTAAGCAAATTCATTAGGATGATGACCTTCTAACAGCAGTGGTAACTCATCCTTTCTGATCTCATTCAGCCTCTTATACACCAGCCCCTTTTTGATCATTCTGTTCTCCAGCATCTTTTGTGGAGGCATGTTTGAGGTGTAGGCCTTTTTGAAATCTTCCAGGATTTCCCAGGGTGAGACTACAAGGGCTAAGGAGATCACTTCATACAATCTTTTTCACTTGCCCATTGTATCTCTAAGGGATATTTTTCTTTTGTATTCTATGAGCCACCCTGGGATCAGGCCAAATTCTTACTCTTTCTTTCACATACTGAAAAGTATGTCTAAGAGTATAAATCCTCTGAGCTTGTTTTTCATACTAATGATGGAGGAAGTGGCTGCATATGCTTTATCTACTCTCCTCAATAACTCTTCATCGTGCAATGTGTTGTTCTTCTTCTTCCAATTTCACTTTGATTGCATCTCTTTGTTGCTCAGGAGTTATTGCAAGAGAGAGATCTTTGGCCTTAGGCAATGCAGAACAGCTGAGATCGGCAGACTGTTTCATCATCATCTTCTTCTTCTTCCAGAAGCCTCAACACCCTTCTCTTCTTCTGCTTAGGTGCATCATCGGCTGTTGGTTTTGAGGGTAAGGGAGTTGGTTTTGTGGGTTGCGGTTGTGGTTGTTTTGGAGAGGAAATGTTGACAGGCTGAGTTAGCATTTTGGAGGTGAGTGTGGCTTTTGAGTGTTTGGCTAGCTCAGTCCTACTCCCTGCTCCTGCTTCATTCAAAGCTTCTATTACTAATCCCTTTGTATATGCCTCAGACGAATAGATCTTGGAGGTTATGGCCAAGATGCTGTCCCTGGTCCATGATTTTATTTCGATCAATGATCTCCCAAGGTATTTGCTGATAAATCTGATCATGATCTCAAGTCTTTCTCTATCCATTATGCTGTAGCTGGCCCATCTTTGTTGAATATCTTCGATCTCTAATCTTCTTATTTCAGAGTCTAGCTTTTCAGTATTGAAACCTTGCCTAAACAGCTGATCAATGATATTGTCCATTGATCTGCTATTCAGCATCAGCCTCTTTAACCATTTCATTCAAGTTTTTCTCTTTTTCAGCACTTTTCTTTTTCTATATGTGACATGAAAGTCCTTTTGACTTTCATGTACTTTCTCCTTTTCAGCTCTCTTCTCATTCTCATTCTCCTTCTCTTTCTCAGTCTCATACACACAGTCCTTCTCTATTTCCACTTCTTTGTCCTCTCTTTCTCTTTCTCCTTCTCCATCCTCTTTCTTTTGGCTTTCACTGCTGGAATCTCCCCCTTTTTGGGTGCATTGGTTTTAAGGGTTTGATCAGCAGAAAGCTTTTGGCTCAGTACATCCTCCACCATAGGTTGTAAGACAGAAGAAAGTCTCTCATCAACAGTTTTAATGACAAGTTCAGTTCTGCTGCGGTGTGATGAGAGATAGGGGATTTTGAGGGATAGCATCCATTTTCTCAGGGGGGTTTTGGTCCTGAGAAATGGTGCCAGAAACAGAGGCAGGTGGCTGAGATTCTTTGAGTGGCTGTGTGTTTAAGTGACCTTCAGAGGAAGGTGCCATCTGTTGGGTTGATGTGGTGGCAGATGGTCTTTCTCCCTGAGAGAGTTGGTCAAGTAGTTTTTGCAGCCTACTGACTTCCTCCTCTAGCATTATGTTCTGGGCAAGAACATCATAAAAGAAGCCCAGGTCATCATCAGCAGATGCTGAATCACCTGACCTCCTGCTTGTAGCAGGATGTACATGCAGGTGTAGACCAGATGTAGCATGTGCCCCTTTGTCGTGGAACTGGGGACTTCTAGCCTCAGGACTTTGTCCTTCATCAGCTGTTGCCTCTGGTGAGGTCTTAGTTATGTTACAACCTCAGTCTGATCATAGCTGATTCAGAAGAGGTGGCAACCTCACCAGATGTTCTGATCTCCATATCCACACCAGGAGATAGAACATTTAAACCCCGGTGATGTGGGTTGTCAGAAGCATGTGTATCCTCTTCCTCAATTGTTGTTGTTCTCCCTTTGTTGGTGGTTGTAGGGGAGGAGGAGAGGCATGCAGCTGAGTCAGCACATTAGCAATTATAATGGTTGGACTTTGGGGGGCATTTGCATGGGGAGAGGGGATAGAAGCTGATTGCATCGGGGAGAGGGATGCTCTTCAATGATAACCTCCTCAAGTGAGAGAGGTCTCAGTAATGTGGTTTCCCCTGAAGTGGTTGCAACAGGATCCTTTTGAGAGGATACCTGTGCGGCTGTTGCTGGTTGAGTCTTTAACACTACTGGAGGGTTTGAACCAGTAGGTTTATCCTGTTTGGGTGGTACAGGAGCATCATCAGAGGACTCATCTCCCTGATTAGCTTGTTTGGTTTGGATTTTGGCTTGGTGGGGACTTTGGATCTGGCAGTTGAAGCTGTGGGTTCCCTTTGCTTGGGTTTGAGCAAACGGGCAGCTTCTTTGAGAGATTGGTCGGAGTTATGCCTGGAGTATACCTCAGCTAGAACAGCTGGTGCAGGGACTCCAAGGCCAACAAGGCCATCAGTTTGTAATTCATTTAAAATTATGGCCATCAGAAACCTGGGATATAATAGCCATCTTTTCCCACAGGTTTCTGTGCCAGATCTTTGATTTCTAGAAACACAATTTGTGAAAAATTTAAAGGTTGGTGTTCTAGAATTGAATATAATACCTGTTGCCACCGGGAAGACATTTGATCCCATGAGGATGTCTTCGAGGCTAAGCAAACATTCACCATATGAAATATCAGTCGTTAGCATCAGGGAAGTTCTTCTTCAGTATGGTAGCAGCTCGAAGATTCCGTCGTACCCATTGTTGAGGAAGGACATATCAGTTGTGCCTTCGGATACTCAGTCACAGCAGTAGCATCTTGTAAATTTAGCACTCGACGAATGCTATCAGGTGTAACCTCTACTGTTTTTGGTTGACCAATGACCGAACTGAAATTTGGCCGGAAGGCACATCAGTGTGAACATAGGCATTGGACCAAACTGACTTAGTGACTCTGGGTAGATGGTCGAGTTTAAGAGCAGAGCAGTACTATACTGAGAATCAGCCATTAGGTCTATGGCGTGATCAAACTTTGTCCAGAAGGCCGATTTCGTGAGGTAGGCGACGCAATTATGTCTGGGTTTTAGACTCATGGTTGCCATTTTTGAGAGTATGAAGGTAAGAAGAACGGCTAATGGAACGTTTGAGAAGAAGACAGGTATTTATAGGGTGGGATATGAAAAGGCTGAAAGAAAACTACTGAAGGTTTTGGTGTGGTCATCAGCTGTTTGAAACTACTGATGACGTGGTATTAACCTTCAGAGGTTTAAAACGACTGACAGTGGTGGTGTTGTCATCAGGTGTTATAAAACAACTGAAGACTTGTTTTGACCATCAGACGTTGAAACAGCTGAAGTCTTGGTGTTAACCATCAGTATTTATGAAACTTGAAGGTCATGGTTTTGACTTCATATGATTTAAACAACTAAGGACTTGGTGTTTGTCATCAGTAGTTGTGAAACTACTGAAGACAGTGGTTTTGCCATTAGTTGTTGTAAACAACTGAAGACTTGGTATTAGTTATCAGTAGTTGTGAAACTACTGAAGACTGTGGTCTTGCTTCAGTTGTTTTAGAAACAGCAGTTGTAGAAACAACTGAAGAGAAATTACTCATCAGCTGTTTTCGTCAATTCTTAGCTTTTCAGCTCTTTCATACTGTCCTCAACACTTACTCATCAGACTTTGCATCTGCTTTTCAGGTGTTTCATAGGACGTCAGTACTTATCTGTTTTTACTGATTTCAGTAGTTGTAACTACATCAGTAGTTGTAACTACATAGTAGTTTAGAACAGATAAAGTACTTCAGTACTTGTGAGGCATTTAGCCTTCAGTAGTTATAAAAACTACTGAGGGTAAAAGAACTCATCAGTACTTATATGTGACATGGTTACCATGATCATCAGTACTTATTACTGAGATCATCAGTAGTTGTCACTTATTCTAGCTGCAGCATACCAAGCCTTAACACCAGGTTGTGGAAAGTTGAACTATCCAAAGGCTTAGTAAAAATGTCTGCAAGCTCATCAGCACTAGGCACAAACATAGGATTAATTAGACCCTTTTCAAAACAATCTCTTATAAAATGATGTCTAATTTCTATATGTTTGGTCCTAGAGTGCTGGACTGGATTTTTGACAATGCAAAGAGCTGAAGCACTATCCATTAATAACGGAGTCTTAGTCTCTGTAATGCCATAATCCAAAAGTTGATTCTGAAGCCAGAGTACTTGGGATGTACAACTTGCAGCAGCAATGTACTCGGCTTCAGCAGTGGATGTAGCAACAGATGTTTGTTTCTTACTCTGCCAAGAAATCAAACAGTTGCCTAGGAATTGACATCCACCAGAAGTTGTTCCTGGTTAACTTACACCCTGCATAGTCACCATCAGAGAAAGCAACTAATTTGCAAGAGTGCCCAGTGGAATACCATAAACCTAGAGATTATGTACCTTGCAAATATCTAAAGATCCTCTTGACTGCAATCAGATGAGACTCTTTAGGTGCAGCCTGAAATCTAGCACAAACACATGTAGCAACATAATGTCTGGTCTAGAAGCTGTTAAATACATCAAGGACCCAATCATACATCTGTAAAGCGTTTCATCAACAGCTTTACCTTTCTGATCAATATCTAATTGTGTGGTGTTGCACATGGGAGTAGAACAGGGCTTACAGTTTTGTAAATCAAACTTATTTAAAAGATCTTTTGTATATTTAGACTGATGAATGAAAATTCCATCAGCTTTTTGTTTGATTTGCAAGCCTAGAAAGAACTGTAATTCTCCCATTGCACTCATTTCAAACTTCCTTTGCATTAATTTTGTAAAATCATCACACAACTGGGGATCCGAGGATGCAAATATAATATCATCAACATAAATTGAACAAGTAGCTTATGCTGATCCACCTTCTTAATAAATAAGGTTTTATCTATGGAGCCTCTAGTGAAATTATTTTGCAGAAGAAAGTTAGATAATGTCTCATACCAGGCTCTAGGAGCTTGTTTCAACCCATAAAGAGCCTTATCAAGCTTGTATACCCATTCTGGTGTTTATTATCCTCAAAACTGGTGTTGACACACATAAACTTCTTCTTTTATTTTACCATATAAAAATGCACTTTTAACATCCATTTGAAAAACTTTAAGATTGTGGAGTGTAGCATAGGCTAAGAACAATCTATTGCCTCCAGTCTGGCTACAGGGGCAAAGGTTTCATCATAATCAATACCTTCTTCTTGTGCAAACCCCTGAACAACCAGTCTGGCCTTGTTCTTAACAATAAGCCCATTTTCATATGTTTTATTCCTAAACACCCATTTAGTGCCTATTGCACACTTACCTGGGGGAAGAGGAACAAGCTCCCACACTTGCTGCTTTTTGAACTGAAGAAGCTCAAGCTGCATTGCTTCAACCCAGCCATTGTCTCTAAGTGCAACATGATAATTCTTTGGCCCTAGCTGACTGATGAAGAGAGCATAGAAGCAAAAATTGGACAATTGACTTCTGGTTGAAACTCCAGCATTGATATCACCAATGATTTGAGGACATTGGGTGATTCTTCAGCTCTGGATAAACAATGAGATCAGTGCAAGTGTTTGTAGAACCTTCAGCAGCAATAGATGTTGATGTAGACTCTTGAAACCATATAGATGGTGGCAACTCAAATGAAGTTGAAGATGCAGAAATCTCATCAGCACTTGTTGTGGATGAAGCTACTGAAGCTACAGGAGCATCAGGTTTAGAGGACACATGCAGTTGGTCACTAAACCGAAGAGGTGAGTACGCTATCATCATCATCATCAGCACCAGCAGTAGTACCACCAGGTGGTGAATTGTTGACAGGAGCAACAACAGGAGTTTGATAAGGAACATATTGCAGTATGTCCAAATCAAATAGCTCCACAGGGCTTTGTGGAATCTTGTCCTTTGGAGATTCATTAAACTTAACATGTAGAGTCTCTTCAACCATCTTTGTTCTGCAGTTGAAGACTGTATGCTTTGCAAGTTGATGAATAACCAATAAAGTACCCTGCATCCACCTTAGGATCAAATTTTGGAGTTGATCCCGTGTGTTGAGAATGAACAAGGACACCAAAAAGCTCTGAAGAATGAAATTAGAGGGGCCAAATGATGAAGAACTTCATATGGAGTCTTCATCAACCTTGATTTACTAGAACTCTATTCTGTACATAGCAAGTTGTATTGACAGCTTCAGCCAAAAAGTCATTGGCAGTCCGAATCAGCCAACATGGACCTTGCAGCTTCAATAAGGGTCCTGTTCTTTCTCTCCACTACTCTATTTTGTTCAAGAGTTCTTGGAATGCTAAACTGCCTCTTGATTCCCTTTGAGAGGTAGAACTCATCAAGTGTATTGTTTCTGAATTCTGTTCCATTATCACTTCTAATACACTTGACTGAGAGGGAATACTGCTTCTCAACATACAACACAAAGTTGATAATCTTCTGAGCTGCCTCATCCTTTGAATGTAAGAAGAAAGTCCATACAAATCTGGAGTAATCATCCACAATTACTAGACAGTATTTCTTCTTAGCCATACTCATTACTCTCATATGACCAAAGAGATCCATGTGAAGAAGCTGTAAGCAGGCAGTGGACTTAGGTTCTTCTATGGAGGGAAATGAAACTTTGTGCGTTTCCTTTTAAACAAGCAGTGCAGTTATCTTCACATTTGAACTCCTTCATAGGCAGTCCCCTTACTAAACCATGGTTTATCAGCTAATTTATGTTTTTGAGATTAACATGACCCAGCCTTCTATGCCATAGAGTAGATTCTTGAGGGGAAGCCTTGGAAAATAGGCAAGGATGGCCTTTGAGATCTATTTTCTTGGAAAGATCTAAGGAATACACTCTTCCTGTCCTATTGGCCTTCAGGAGAGTGTATTCATCCAACACCTTATCAATCAAACTTAGAACTGTGATGACAGAATCCGACAGTTCTGACTGGTAAAAAGAGCAACATGGCCTTTGTCACACATTTGACTGACACTCAAGAGGTTGTACTTGAGATTTTCCACATGGTTAACATCATCAAACTTATTTCCCCATTGGAAACAAAGCCTTTGCCGATGATGTAACCCTTTGCATCATTGCCAAATAACACAAACCCCTTCCTTCCTTGAGAGTAGTCATTAAGAAGTGATCTGTTCTATCATATGCATGGATCCTCCACTATCTACATACCAGATGCCTCTGTGGCATGTTGAAGAACCCTGCAAAACACAACAAATTAGTTAGATTTTGAGACCCAAACCTTTTTGGTTTGGGCCTGTTCTCATCAACAGATGGTAAACTAACAGGTTTGTTGGAAACAACAGCTTGAGAGAAGAGAAGATGGTGAAGAAGAGGAATCCTTGGCTTGGACCTCCTTTTTGTGGTTTCAACATAGAAAATCTAATTGGTTAACTCTTCCAATAGATGTTGAACCATCATAACCAACTGAGTCTGATTTTGTGATAAAGCTTTCAGCTCTCCAGACACATTGGCATTGGAGTTTGATAAGTTCCTATGTTGCACCTTCTTCTTTTGAGCAATCTCAGCTGTACCTGTTTACCCCTTACTTTTTGGATTTTTTTGGACTTAAGGGTTACAGGATTTGATGTTGCTGGTACAAATGTGGCTTCAAACTCAGTTTTCATTTTAATCATTTTCTCTTTAATTTCCTCTTTATGTTTGAGTTTGGATCCTCTTTTGTACCAACAATCATCTGTAAGATGATTGAACAAACCACATATTTCACATCGTTTCTTCTTCATCTTTTGTTGATCATCAACTAAAGAGAATGAAACTACTGAAGACTTGTTCTTCAGCACTTTGGAAGCATTATTTGCTCTTGACTTCCTCTTTAGTAGTCTTCAACCCTTTCTACTGACAGTTTTCTTCTCTTTAGTGCTGACAGTAGTTGGAGTTTGAACTTCAGGTGTTAAATCTTGCTCTCCAGTCCTTTCAGGACTTCCAGAAATAACTCCTGAGTTGATCAACTCTTGATCATGTGAGTGTCAGTATTCGAACCCTCAAGATCAGCTGATAGGTACAACGAGGGAATAATACTAACTTCAACTTCTGATGGTGCTCTATCAGAAAGTGAATCACATGAGAGGGGATTGGTTATTGCTTTCTCCATCAGATTTCACTTCTGCTCTTGAAGCAAAATCTGTAGGAGGAGCAGTGTGATTATAACCAATGCCAAACTTCACATTGGAAGCTGATTGCTTACTAAGAAGCATTTCAAAACCTTTGCATGATTGTACCCATCGATCACACTCTACTTGGGTGACTGCAAGGGTTCTTTGAGGTCTTTGTACTTTTCTAAAAGTACCTCTTCCCTAGCCTTATCATTAGTGATTTGGCATTTAAGTTTATAAATCTCATCATTTTTCTCTTTAAGCATAGACTCAAACTCAGCTTTTCTTTTGGAAATAATCTTTTCTAGCTCTATGTTCTTATTAATTAAAGCTACATTTGCTTCTTAATAGAGGCAAATGCTGCTATGCATGTTTCAGAACATAATTTGGCCTTAGCCTTAGAGGATACCTGTGATGAAGAGGCATTTGAGGATGATCCATCTGCAGACTCCATAGCCATAAGTGCCAGATTCCCAAAAGGACTGTCACCCATGTTGACCAGCACCTGTGAACAGTTGTTCATGACCAGACAGGTCATCTGGTAAACTGCTCCAGTCAACAACTCCAGGGGTGAAGAAGCTTGGTTGTTGAGGTTGAGGAGGTGATGAGATTGAGATGGTTGAGGATCAGGAAGAGCATGTGGTTGTTGAGCAATGGGTGCTTGAACCTGACTGGTTTGTGGCATGTAATAACAAGGATAAGGATATGGCATTGGACCCTGAGGAACAAAATATGCAGGAGATTGTGGTTGAGAATGATGACCAGAATTGACAGGATGTTGCCCTCTGTGTTGTTGACTATTGCCAGGGAAAGTCATAAAGGGTGCAGAGAATTAGATCCGGATGATCTACATTCTCTAGCAAAGTGTCCAGGCCTATGGCATTTGTGACACCTCAACTTACTCTTGTCAAAACCAACTTTGGTTTTGCTAGAGAGTCCTGGGAACTTTCTTCTAGTTCTTTTGTAGAACTTCTGAGATCTGATATTTATCAAGGCCATTTGGCTCAAAATATCCATCTCTTCTAAGTCATCATCAGCAATCCCCTTGAGATCATCCATGATGAAGCATAGATTGTCATTATTACACCCAGTAAACTAACTATCAACACTCACAAATGCAGAATCAGAAGTGTTGAAGAGAAATCAATATCTCTCATACTGGCATTCAGATGAAGCATATTCTGACTCATGACCAACCAAGGTAGTGTTGCCTAGTACAAAGTCTTCAGTGAGGTTACCAGATGAAGCCAGTTTCCTTTTCTGCTCTATCTCTCTTTTGAATGTAAGCAGTTTCCCATGAAGTTGGGTGAGAGATAGACTATCCAGATTTGCACTAGAGCGTAGGAAAATTGTATATGTGTCCCATCTCTCAGGCAGTGATCTGAGGAATCTGTGGTTCATTTGGCTTTTGGTATATTCATGTTTAACCATTTTCAACTCAGAGATTAAACATGAAAACCGCTCAAACTGCTGAGTCAGAGTCTCACCCTTTCTATGAGCAAAAGTCTCATACTGTTGGGCGAGGATTTCCCTGTTGTTTGCTAAGACCTCATCAGTGCCACCAAATTGTTCTTTCAGTGCATTCCAAAGGTCATGAGCAGTTTCATGATGCATAAGCCCAAATAGATTTCATTAGGCCGTGCCATGGCCAGAATTCCATGGCTTTAGCATCAATCTCAAACAACTTCTTGTCCTCATTAGAGTATTGTTCCTTCTTCTTCGGAATCAACAGATTTGTTTCCGGATGATTCCCCATTGGCTTATGTGGTCCATGTACCATGGATGTCCAACAACCTGAACTATTGACAGACAGGTGATGGAGCATTCTTCGTTGCCAAATGTTATACTCATTCCTAACCAGCATCGGAGGCTTGGTTGAGGAACCAGTATTGTGTGGATCATTAGAAGGTGTAGTCTTTTTGAAAATTCAGACAAATTCAAGATAAGCAAAACAATTTAGCTCAAAACCACTAAGAACCTCAATTAAAATAGCCAAAAGCGACAGAACTTCACTCTCTATAACAGATTCGTGCGAATTTGCTAGTTCGATCAAACTTAGAGCAAATGAGCAGTTTCAATGATCAATTGTTAGATCGATCAATGATTAACCTGCTCTGATACCATTTGATAGGATCTCAGCATCTAGTTTGATCGATTCGAATGATTTCAGCAGCGGAATAGAGTACCAACTAGCACAATTCGAGCAAGAATACCAAAGATATAGCAATGAATAGAATTAGTTATAGAGAGAGAAAGTTTCTGCAAAAAGATATTTCATTCAATCACACGCTTTCGTGGTGGCAAAATGTCACACTTACAATCAGGTCAATCATCCCTTATATAGGAATGTCGTGGTGGAACATTCCTTATATAGGAGATGTGACGTCTGCTGATGTCACTCGATAGTGACATCTAACAGATTATTTAAACAACTGAAACATAACTACTGAAGATGTCAAAACAGCTGACATCTTCTTACAAAAATACTAAGTGTTTCAGTTACTACAACTACTGAAAAGAAACTACTGAAACTACAACGACTGAAGAACAAGCTCTTCAGTCGTTTTACAAAACTACTGAAAGTAAAACATAAAACTACTGATAACACAACTACTGAAGAAGTACTCTTCAGCTGTTGTGACAAACTACTGAAACTTCAGCACTTGGTCTTCAGACTTGAACTTCAGACGTTTCATCAGCTGATGACTTCAGTAGATGTCATCAGCTGATGTCTTCAGTCTTTGTCTTCAGACTTTGTACATCAGTTGTTGATCTTCAGCACTTATGGACTCTTCAGCTGTTGAACTTCAGTACTTTGTCTTCAGCTTCAGCACTTGTATTCTTCAGCTGTGGACTTCAGCACTTTAGTCTTTAGCTTCAGCACTTGTGTTCTTCCGCTGTTGAGCTTCAGCATTTTAGTCTTCAACTGTTGAAGTCTTCATTACTTGATCTTCAGCTGTTGAAGTCTTCAGCACTTGTCGAACTGCTGATGAAGCCTTCAGCAGTTGTTGTGATATCATGTGGGACTTAGAGGTTTTCTGATCTTGGCTCATCGGTTCTTTTGGTCCAACATTAAGGATGTCCCTATCGTACCAGACTTTCCTGAAGTATTTCCCAATGACCTTAGTGGTTTACCTCCTGTGCGTGAAGTCGAGTTTTAAGTTGACTTGATACAGGGAGAAACCCCGTGGCTAAGTCACCATATCGACTTGTACCATCTGAAATGCAAGAACTCTCTAGTCAACTTCAAGAGCTATCCGAGAAGGGCTTCTCCATCCTAGTTCTTCGCCTTGGGGTGCACCTGTTCTTTTCATAAAGAAGAAAGATGGATCGTTTCGTATGTGCATCGTTTATCGTGAGCTTAACAAGCTTACCATCAAGAGTTGTTATCCTCTTCCTCGCATCGATGACTTGTTTGACCAACTTCAAGGAGCTGCTATTTTCTCGAAGATCGATTTACGTTCTGGCTATCATCAATTGCGAGTCCATGATGATGATATCCCAAAGACTGCATTCCGTACTCGATATGGGCATTATGAGTTCATGGTTATGCCTTTTGGTTTAACCAATGCTCCTGCTGTCTTCATGGATCTCATGAACCGAGTATGCAAGCCTTATCTAGACAAGTTTGTGATCATCTTCATTGATGACATACTTATCTACTCCAAATCCAACACCAATCATGAACTGCATTTGAGATTGGTTCTTGAGTTGTTGAAGAAAGAGCAATTGTACGCGAAGTTCTCGAAGTGTGACTTCTGGCTTGAGGAAGTTCAATTTCTATGACACGTGGTGAATAGCCAAGGAATTCATGTTGACCCTGCAAAGGTGGAAGCTGTGAAGAATTGGTGTGTTCCTACAACTCCTACCGAAGTTCGTTCTTTTCTTGGTCTTGCTGGTTATTATTGGCGATTCATTGCCAACTTCTCGAGTATCGTGAAGCCACTCACTACTTTGACATAAAAGAATAAACCATTCGAGTGGGGTTCCGAGCAAGAAGAAGCTTTTGAAGCTTTAAAGCACAAGTTGTGCAATGCTCCTATCTTGACCCTACCCGATGGAAATGACGACTTCACCGTGTATTGTGATGCATCTAAACAAGGCCTTGGTTGTCTTCTCATGCAACGAGGGAAGGTCATAGCTTATGCATCGAGACAATTGAAGGTTCACGAGGTGAATTACACAACACACGATCTCGAGCTTGGTGCTGTTGTCTTTGCTTTGAAGATTTGGAGGCACTATCTGTATGGTATGCAATGTATAGTCTACACCGATCACAAAAGCCTTCAACACGTTTTCAATCAAAAAGATCTCAACATAAGACAACGTCGTTGGGTGGAGTTGATTAGTGATTACGATTGTGACATTCGTTACCATCCTAGTAAAGCAAATGTTGTAGCCGATGCACTAAGTCGAAAGACTCACAACAAGATGATCTCATTCCATGAAATTCGCGATCGACGTTAATGGTTTGACACTTTGGGTGAGTTCGATACTGACATCCGACTAGATGTCAATAAGACTACCGTGCTGCTACAAAACTTGAGAATAGATTGTGACATCGAGTCTAGTATCTTGGAGGCTCAACAAGTGGTGCAACAAGAAGGAAGAATGAAGGATGAGCTGGAGCCTAATCTTTTAACTCGATTGGAAACGAAACCCAATGGATTGATGTACTTCGCAAATCGAATTTGGGTTCCAAATCATATAATCTCCATACCTTTATCATGAACGAAGCGCATCAAAGTCGTTATTCTATTCATCCTAGCTCCGATAAAATGTACATGGACCTGAGCGGTCAATATTGGTGGCCTGGAATGAAGAAAGATATAACAACTTATGTAGCTAAGTGCCTCACGTGTACGAAGGTTAAAGCCGAACATCAACGTCCAAGTGGATTACTTGAGCAACCCGAGATCCCTATGTGGAAGTGGGAACACATATCCATGGACTTCATAACTAAGCTACCCCGAACCTCTCGAGGACATGATAGCATATGGGTGATCATTGACCGATTGACCAAATCGGCACATTTTATATCCATACGTGACACTTACAAGACATCAAGGTTAGCTCGTATGTACGTTGTTGAGATTGTAAGTCGTCATGGGGTACCTCTGCACATCATATCCGACCGAGACGCTCGTTTCACTTCACACTTTTGGTCGTCTATGCAAGAACTCTTGGGTACTCAATTTGACCTAAGCACGGCTTACCATCCTCAAATTGTTGGTCAAACCGAGCGAACTATCCAAACCTTGGAGGATTTGCTACGCCTGTGTGTTCTTGACTTTGGTGGTAACTGGGATACGCATCTACCGCTCGCGGAGTTTTCGTATAACAATAGTTATCACTCGAGTATCAAGATGACACCGTTTGAAGCACTTTATGGTCGTAAATGTCGTTCACCGATCTGCTAGACTGACATTGGTGAAAACTTCATCACTAGTCCTGAACTTATACAAGAGATGACCGATAAAGTTTCTATTATCCGCAAGAACCTTGAAGTGGCGAGAAGTTGTCAAAAGAGCTATGCTGACAAGCGACGTAAGCCATTGGAATTCCAAGTTGGGGATATGGTTCTTCTAAAGGTCTCACCATGGAAAGAAGGGCAAACTGGCTCCAAGATTTGTAGGACCTTTCAAAATCCTGAAAAGGATTGGGAAAGTGGCTTATAAACTGGAGTTACCTTCCGACCTTAGTGGAGATCACCCTGTATTTCACGTCTTAAATTTTAGAAAGTGCTTGGCTGATGAAAGTCTGCATGTTCCGTTGGAAGACATTCAGATTGACGAGTCATTGCATTTTGTCGAGAAACCTATTGAGATCATGGACCGCATAGTGAAGAAGACTAGAACCACAACAACCCAAATCGTCAAGGTTCGTTGGGAGAATAAACGTGGCACTGAATTTACTTGGGAACGCGAGGAGCAGATGAAGAAGAGATACCCGTTCTTATTTGTATAGTTTCATTTCTCTTAATTTCAGGATAAAATTCTTTTAAGTTGGGGAGACTGTAACATCTCGTATTTTTGTTATTTAAAAGTTAATTTTTGTTAATTCTTATAAGGTCTATTTGTGCTATTTATGAAACTTGGTGGGCTATTTATGTATAATTCCTTGTTTAATTTAAAGTTTCTAAGTTATTTAAATAATAATAATAATAACAATAATAATAACAATGATAATAATTATAATAATAATATCAATAATATTAACAATAGTAATAATAATAATAACAATAATATTGTTAATAATAATAAAAATAAATTGTATAGTTACTAAACTTAATAATGTTTAAAACTTTTAGTAGTTAAGGTTTAGGGGTCTTAATATCAACTTATAAACTTTAAATTGAAGTTTCAGCATAAAATAAAAGAAACTTAAATTGAGGGACCAAATGTGTAATTAATTAAAACCCAAACCCCCTCCATTTGTCACCCCCGCGTTTCCCGCGAGCTGCCGGTAAGCTCCGGCGAGGCCAAAAATCATGGAACTCTTGGTAATAAACTCGAAATATCAGTTTCTAACCGTTTGGGAAGCTGATTCGAACCTTAAGGTTCGTTATGATTAAGTTAAGCATCAGTTACAAGAGCTATTGAGCTCGAGTAACCGTCGAGTATCAAACACCCAACGTTTGGGCAATAAAGTCTAATAGTAGTCCAATTACGTTAACCTTAACGATAATCTAAGTGATCTTAAACGATTCCAATCCTTAATTTCATTTGAAAGCATACAAAATACTCAGTTGAAGCCCTGCCCATCGCAAACCTGTGAACTAGTCGAAACCCATCTCCCGGCCTACCTTATTCGAAATTTATAAAGGGCTTTGCATCTAGATCGTAGTACGAAGCCACCCTCAAGTTTAATTGGGTTATCTTTGAAGATTACTCATCAATCAAGCATCATTGGTCGCGACTTGTTCTTGAATCCAATCGTCTTCTTTCAGCATCGAATCGGGTAATTGAAACCACCTACAAGTTCCTTTCATCATAATGAACAAAAGCCCTATGGTTCCAAGCTCTAAACTAATCGATTTGATCTTCAATTTAGCATAATCCGAACCTAGGGTTCATGGAAATTGGGTGGGGTTTTGTGTTGGTGTTTTTAAGGATTGGAAACCCAAATAAACCAGGGCTGAGGCCTTGGTTTACTAGTTAAGACAATGCACGTTAAACATCAGGTCCCGGGTTCGAACCCGGGCACCCTCATGTAATTTTTAAGGCTTTTTTAGCCAATAAAATAATTATGGAAAATTTTTAATAAACATAAAAATAATTTTTGTAAACTTTAAATATTTTTATAGACACCAAATAATTTTCTAAATTTTTTATTTATTTAAATAATTAAATAACTTACTTAAAAACTTTTAACAAAGGTTATAATTAGGATATTTCTATAAATAGACTATAAATGATGATGTATATCATTACAATTTTTATTAGTTCAAATGTTATTATTTAAAACTATAATTTTTACAAATGTATAAAAAGATATTTACACTTTACATATTTAAACTTTGTTGATTATTGTAAACTTATTTCTTTATGACAAACTATTTAATTAGTATCACTCTTTTCTTTAAAATTAAAATAAGGTGTTTTTATCAAAACCCCAAATTCCCCTTGCAACCTTAGTTCTCGCTAAATCGTTAACCTTATTATTAACCTAAATCTTGTAAAATATATATTTAGGTGCCTTGTGACGATTCATCTTGGAACGACATATATTATTTTTAAATAATCTCCATTATACACTTATTTTGCCATGTGAGTTTTCCTTGCCCCTTTTTATATGTTCACACTAATTTGGGGTGAAACATGATACTTATTCTCATACACTTGTAAACGTTTAACTTGTAAGCACTTGCAATTCATATATTTGTCATGGTTATTTGTGTTTTGTAAGTGTTTATATGATATACATATTTTTGTTTGCAATCATTAACTATTGCTAGCCTGGCGATGTCTTAGATCTTTGGGCCTGACAAGCCTATTTGGTGCTAAAGCCGAGGTATTGCCGGCTCCTGATGACGTATGCTTGTTCATCATGGGAACCAAATACACTTAGCCAATCTTATATACTTGTAATCAAGTCGAGGTTTGGTTGTAACGATATGTGGTCTATAACCTTACTAACTTATGACCTATGACATGAATTGCTACTTGTAACCTTAACATATTATGTATGAAAACCTTGGAAACTCACCAACTATTTATAGTTGACCTTTTATTTTTATCATGTTTCAGGAAATCCCCAAGTTTAAAGTGGACTTTTGAAGCTTGCAATAAAACTAGGACATGGACCTAGTTAAATATTGAAATGTTGTGTTACGTTTTGTTTTATTTGGGCTTATTTCATGTTTGAGACTTATGTTTGTAATGCCTTTTGGAACTTATGATTTTAATATTACATTTAAATATAGCGTTATGTGGTTGTGAACAATCTTAACCATCACATCTCGACGTTCCGCCGTCAAGGTTGGGGTGTGACACAGGTCAACCAGTTCATTCAACTCATCTAAGGGGAGAGAAATGACACTGTCTATGTCATAGTTCCTAGTCTGCAGATTGTTAATCCTGACTGCCCTTAACTCATCACTCTGAGTATCTAGTCTGGGGGCAGCCCTGATAGCAGACTCCATGAGTCTTGAAGACTCAGTAGAGGAACCTTCTCCCCTTAGCCTCCTTTTCCTCTCTCTCTCCTCCTCCTCAATCTCGTCAGATGTCATTTTTCTTTTTCCCTTGTCACTCACAGACCTTTGTGACTCAGGTTGGAGAGAGCTTTGGCCTTTATTGCTTGTTGCAGCATCTGAGCTCAGGCCAGAGAGAGGTTGAGAAGCACCTTCACCAGCAAGTGTCTCAGAAGGAATGTGAATCTCTTCAGCAGTTGGTGATGATGAGACAGGGGTCTCAGGTTCTGCCACTGGGCCTTCAGTCAAGGTTTCTCCTATGAAACTAATCTTAGGGTTTGCCTCAACATCCTGTTGACTGATGGCATTGCCTGATTGCCTAAGTCTTCTTCTTAAGCTGAAGTCTGCAGTGATCCTGTCTTGGATACTTTGAGCCAGTCTGTCAGCTTGTCTTGATTTGCTTGGGTTGACAAGTGACATGTTGACTAGATCCAAGCCTTCATAGTAGTTCAAAGTCTGAAAATTGAAGACTTTTTACTGTCCTTGAACTCTTATGATGATTAGGGCTTTCCTGATGTTGTCATATCTCCACCCAATGATATGATTAGAAGATGGTGAAGATGACATAGCCCTTGGTATCCCATCCTCAAACAGACTATGTATGAAGGAGTCTGTGTAGTCCACATCAATGTGAACTTGAGGAGGTTGCTGAGAATGCACAATTGCAAGTGAGGATGGTGAGTCCTTAATGTCCACTCTCTCTGAAGGACTCCCAGGTTCTGTAGCTGTAATGACTTTCTCCTCCTTTTTGGTAGTATCACCCAGTTGCGTAGGTGAGCTGGAATATAGGTTAATCACATCCACAGGTTCTTGTGTTCCTAGTTGAGCTCTTCTTAAGGGTCTCCCAACTAGTTTTTCCTTAAGATATGAAATCTCAAGTTACTGATCATTGATCCTGTTGTGTAAGGTAGTCACCTGAGATTCAAGGTGACTGACCTTTGAGACTAAGTAAGTGCATGTTTTAGACAGTTTGTGCACCATTAGTCTCAGATTCCCCTCATCTTCATCAGAAGACTCATTGGGGGATGAGATGATTGGACCAAAGTCCTCTCTCTCACCACCAGCTTGAGGTTCTTGGCTGCTGGTTTTCCTCTGCTCATTGGCAATCTCAGTTGAGATGTCAGTGGGCTGAGTTACCATGATTGAGGTCTTAATGATGTAATCACTTTCAGAAGTGAGAGCCTCTTCTATGTGGACATCTTGAACAGGTTCAGAAGTGTCCACCTCAGTTGTAGGTGACTGATGTGGGATAGATATAGGAGACTCAGGAGTATTCATCTCTCTTTGAGTAGAGGTAAAGAAGAGAGATTCATTATACACACTGAAACCTAGATCCTCATCAGTATATAAATCAAGGTTGGGAATTAGTTGGTTGAGATCTATAGGTTGGGATGGTAACTGTCCCCTGAAGGTTGATCACTTGAGTGTTGAGACTCAAAATGATGGCTTAAGGCAGTTTGGCTAATGAGCTCATCAGGCTGAGCATGAGGAACCTTAGCATTGATTCTTGAAGAGATGGGAGTGGTCTGCTCCTCAGGAGAAGTGGGAGCTCTAGTATCCACTTCTTCCTGTATGGGTGAGTATATGGGGGCCTCCACAGACTGAGTAGCCTAAGCAGGGGTTCGTTTGGATTTTCTTTGGTAAGTGATGGTGATTTGAGGCTGTGTGGGTGGTTGGAAGATAGCAGGTGTGGGCTCAACACTAGCTTGTGCTACTAGGTTGTCACCTTGAGCAATGAGCTCTAACATTTTTGGGACAAGGGATGTTTCTACCCCAGAGAATCCAACAGTGGGATTTCTCAGAATTTTAAAGATGCCGGGCTTCATCTGTCCCAATTTAAGAATGTTACCTGTTTCCCTCAACTGTGAGCCCAATTCACAGTTAAGAATGTACTAGACATATCTAGGAAACATGTAATACTCTAAGGAGTCTAAATTAGCAAGTAAATTTGTATAAACAAACTGAGAATACCTGAATTTGACCCCCTGAATCATTCCATGGATGATGAAGGAGAGATCCTTAGGAATCTGGTCCCATCCACCATGCTTGTTTGATAAGCTGTGGATGACTACATGGAGCAAGAATCTCCATTGGGATGAGACCTTCCCTTTCCTAAAGGTCTTTACAGAGAAATGTCCCTCATACCCTATCTGCTCAAAGGAATGGTTAACAGCTTCCTTTGGGAAGAACACCTCACCTTCTTCATCATCCAACTGTAGATACATGTTGATGATGGCCGGAGTGATGAAGACTGTTCTCCCCTGCACTGTGGCAGACAGTGCCTTCTCCCCATCCATAACATCCTCTTGGAAAGTTTTCCAGAATTCTAGCAGATGATCCTCATATAGTGGAGGATCAATGGTTAGGGAGGTGAAGTAGTTAGATAGAGTTAGGAAATGGCAAATCTCTGAGAAATGAGGATCTTTCTTAGAGCATAACAGAGCAACCTGATTGTGTTGTCTGTGTAGCTGCATAGTAAAGCTGGGATCAATTCTGTGAGCAAGGTTGTCTATTTTGAGGTAGCTTAAAGATGAAGAAAGAAGAAAGAAAGAAATTTCAGAGAGAAATTTAGGATTTTTGGTTTGGAGGAAGAACAGATGATAGAAAGAGAGGGAAACCATTGGGTTTATATGTGAGAAGGATTTTAGATAAAGTTTAATGAAAGAGGATAAACTTTGAAAGTAGTTTTCTTTTGCTCAAAAAGTAGTTTTCTTGGAAAACAAAAAGCTTCCGAAAGTTAATTATCTTCAGAAGTTTTACTTAAAAAGCTTCCGAAGCTAAAATGAGGATTTTGCTTCGGAAGAGAAATTAAAACTTGAGTGCTTTGTATAGAAATGAACAAAGCTTTCGAGAGTTAATTTTTCTTCGGAAGTAAATGGTCCTTGAAAATAGTAAGTGTCTGAGACAAATATTTAAGCTTTGGAAGATAGATTTGAAACCTCTTCCGAAGATAAATTTCTTAGACAGTTAAATATTTTGAAGGCACGATTTGCTTCCGAAGTTAAAAGCATAACTTCGGAAGTATCAAAAATCATCAAAGAATCTAAGGAAAGTCTTCAAAAAAAGATTTTTATCCAAAGAAAACATGAGCTTATGAAAGTGATGAACTAGACAACTTAGGACACACATATTTTAAGAAATAATAAGAATTAGTTTTAAGAAAAATTTACTCAAGGTTGATCATCCCAATAGCTGATATAAGATATTTAAATATTTATTCATCAAAAGCCTTTGTAAACAAATCAGCATATTTTTCATCTGTGTGAACCTTGACTAGTTTAATTAATCCTTTTTCATTGTTATCTCTTATTAAATGATACCTGATATTGAGTGCTGCACATGATTCTCTGTGATTGAGATAGCACTGTTGTTGTCTATGTGAATGGAAGTCTCCTTGAAGTTTAACCCATAGTCTAGCATTTGATTCTGAATCCAAAGCACTTGAGCACATCAGCTAGCAGCAGTAATGTATTCAGCTTCATTAGTTGATGCAGAGACACAAGATTATTTCTTGCATTGCCATGAGACAACCCTTACACCAAGAAATTGACATCCCCCAGATGTTGACTTTGCAATCATATTGCAACCACCATAATCACTATCTGTATAGGCATACAGATTGAAGTCAGAATTCTTGGGATACCATAATCCAAGTGTTGATGCACCTTTGAGGTATCTTAGAATCCTCTTGATAGTGATGAGGTGAGACATCTTAGGGTTGGCTTGATATCTTGCACATATGCATGTAGCAAACATGATATCAGGCCTGCTAGTAGTAAGATACATAAGAGACCCAATCATAGCCCTGTATAAGTGTTCATCTACACACTCCCCCTCAAGATCAAGACCAACGGAGTGGTTTCTGGCTATGGTGTCTTAGCAATCTTACAGTCAGTCATATTGAACCTCTTGAGTATGTCCTGAACATACTTTGACTGACTTATGAAGATGCCATCTTCAACTTGCTTCACTTGAATTCCCAGAAAGAAATTGAGTTCCCCCATGGCACTCATTTCAAATCTGTCTTTCATCATCTTCTTAAAGTCTTTGCAGAGCTTTGGATTAGTTGAACCAAAGATGATGTCATCCATAATACTTGAACTAACAATATGTCTTTTCCCTATCCTTTGATGAAGAGAGTTCCATCTATAATACCTCTCCTGTATCCATGTTTACAGAGATACTTAGACAGTGTGTCATACCATTTCCTGGGTGCCTGATGTAGCCCATAGAGAGCTTTGTCAAGCTTGCAGATATAATCAGGATGATCAGGATCTACAAAACCAGGTGGCTGTTTGACATAAACCTCTTCATCTATCACTCCATATAAAAAGGCACACTTCACATCAAGTTGAAAGACCTCGAAGTTCTTGGATGCAGCAAATGCCAGGAATATCCTAACATCTTCTAATATTGCCACTAGAGCAAAGAGATCAGTGTAGTCAATCCCTTCTTCTTGTGTGTATCCTTGAACAACCAGTCTAGCTTTGTTCTTGATGATGATGCCTCTATCATCTTTCTTGTTCCTAAACACCCATTTGGTTCCAATGGTAGTCTTCCCAGAAGGAAGAGGACAAAGGTTCCAAACTTTCTGCCTTTTGAATTGAAGCAACTCTTGTTGCATAGCTTCAACCCAACTTCCATCCTTTAGAGCTTCATCAACTTTCTTTGGCTCTATCTGGGATAAGAAACAAGAGTGAAGACAAACATTTGCTTCATGGGTTTGTCCTCTTGTCCTTACCCTTGAGACAACATCTCCAATGATGTTTGTGGTAGGGTGAGACTTGTGGATCCTAAGCGGAGGGATCACAAAAAGTTGTTGAGAGAGATCTAAATTAGAGAAATTTAGATCTGGCATAGATGTTTCTCCCACCACATCAGCACACTTTTCAAGTTAAACTTGATCCAAGCAGTGTGACATCATTGATGTTCTCATCTATGGTGTGGTTAGTGGCATCAAGAAATTCTTGGTCACTGTCACCACCACCATTATTGTCTTCCACAATTGAGGTATTCTTATGTGGTTGTAGAGCCTCTGAGCTGGAATTTGAAGGCATACCAGATGTATCAGCTGAGTTTGTCATTGTTATGCTGATAGAAACCTCATTTGCAGAAGTAGTTCCAACTGGAGCTGAAGATGTATGACTTGAAGGTCTTCTAGCTCAAATCTTGGATCAGGATCACCTTTATTTAAATTTTCTACAGATCCTGAAACATTCTCATAAGATTTGTTAAACAGTTGGTAACTAAATCAAGATCAAATAACCAATCTGGACCAGAACCAGCAACACAGGGTATGTGTTCATTGAAAATCACATTGGCTGAATCCTCAACAATTCTAGTTCTGAGACTGTATACTCTATAAGCCTTAGCTTGGGAAGAGTATCCAATAAAGTGTCCATCATCTGATTTCTCAACAAACTTGGCAATTTGATCTTTGGTATTCAAGATGGTGCAAGGACAACCAAATGACCTAAGAAAACCAATGAAAGGTTTCCTCTTGTGCCAAAGTTCATAAGGAGTCTTGCCATGAGTCTTAACTGCTAAAACTCTGTTCTCCACATAGCAGGAAGTGTTGACTGCCTCTGCCCAGAAGGTGATGGGCAGCTTAGAGTCAGACAACATGGTTCTTGCAGCTTCAATCAGTGTATTGTTTCTTCTCTCAACAACACCATTTTGCTGAGGAGTCCTGGGAGCACTTAATTGTCTTGTAATACCCTTTTCATCACAAAATGTATCAAGGATTTGGTTCTTAAATTCAGTTCCTTGATCACATCTTATGATTTTGACCTTGTGATCAGACTAATTCTCAATCTTTAAGATGAAATTCTTCAGAATCTCAGGAGTCTCATCCTTAGTTCTAAGGAAGAAGACCCAAGTGAATCTTGTAAAGTCATCTGTGATCACTAGACAGTATAAGGTCCTTCCTAAACTCATTACACGGGTGGGGCCAAAGAGATCCATATGTAACAAGTGTAGGGGTGTAGTGATGGAGTTCTTTTTCTTAGGCTTGTGAGATACCTTATGTTGCTTCCCTTTCAGGCATGCAACATAGTGGTAATCACTTGTAAACTCTTTCTTTGGCATTCCAGTTACCAATCTGCTTATTAACTTATTCATGTTCTTAATGTTTACATGGAACATTCTTTTATGCATAGGAAAGACTCATCACTATTTGCTTTAGACAGAAAGCATGAAATTTCTCTAGAGGGAGAGGTTTCTTGCAAGTCAATCTGGTACATGTTTACTTTCCTGGGGGCTCTAAGCAGGATATGCACATGAGGAATGACCACACCAGGCTTAAGAACAATGCACTCATGCTCAGTAAAGAGCATGTTATGAATCTGATCACAAAATTGAGATACACTCAGAAGATTGTATCCAAGCTCCTTAACAAAGTTTACCTTTTCTATGCTGAGCTTACCAGTTGTGATCTTGCCCCTTCCAGAAATGTAACCACCTTCATCTTCTCCAAAAGCAACTAGTTCTCCATCAATCCTTTCAAAGTTCTGGAGTAGTGACCTATTGCCTATCATGTTCCTGGAACAGCCACTGTCTATGATCCAGACATTTTTGTTTGTCTTCAGCTGTCCCTGCATAAAGAAAATGATTAGTTACATCTGGAAACCCAAGCCTTGCTTATCTTGGGCTCATTTACAGAAGGTAATTCAACAGTAATAGATCCTATGGTTGTACTAAGAGGATCTTGAGCTGTTGTTGATGGAGAAATCTCAGTCACTTGGTCTTTCTTAGACATCCACACCACCTTTGGAGTCTTGGACTTGACCTTCAAAACTTTGAAAGCTTTTAGAACTTCGGAAGTTTTGATGACCGAACCTTCGGAAGATTCTGCAGACACTACAACAGACTTTAATGCTTCGGAAGAACTCCTTTCTTCTGAGACCAACTTCTCTTCCGAGGGCAATTTTCCACTTCCCTTCTTTTTAGATTTAGAGCTTTCGAAGAAAACAGATTTTCCTTCCGAAGCTTGAATCTTCTTCAAACCCTTTGAAGTCTTTGTTTTGGTTATATGGACAGTACCTTTAGGATTGAAGGGACAATCCTTAGCAATGTGAGTGGTACTTTCACACATGACATAATTCATCTTCTTCTTCACAAGAGCCTTTTCCTTGGAATAGGACTGTCTTTGGTCACATCCCTTCTCCACCTTCATCTTTGCAGATGCTGAGACAGTCCTCTTGGGCTGAGAACTGTGCTTGGAGTTTGATGGTCCAGGCTGTGCAGCAGTGGTACACAGCAAATCAATCTTCTTCTTGCTACTGAGATGAGTTGAACAAGAACCAGAACTCTTAGCAGAAGAGTTTTGGTTGATGTCTTCAGTCCCTACCACTTTAAACCCTGTAGAGATAAAACTTGTTTCTACTTAGAGTCAAAAGTAGCCTTGATCTCTTGAGCCTTCCATGCCTTTCTTTTACTCTTTCTGATCAAGTTCTTTCTCATGGACTTGATCATCACAGTCTTCTTTTTCTCCTCAAAACGATAGTGGCCCTTCTTGGAATCCTCCTCTTCACTCTTCTCAGAGGAGTTCTTCACTATCTCTTCTTCATCCTCTTCACTCATAGGATCTATGAGGGGAAGCTCATCTTCACAAGTTCCACACCTAGGAGATCTTACTGACAAGATTGTGTGTGAAGGAGCTATCTCATTGGATCCCAGTCCCTGCCTGTTTTGATAGCACACTTTGTTGTGCAGGGATGATGATATCATGTTCTTGAAGGTCTCTTTTTCAAGAACACTCTATTCTGCCCTGGCTTTGCTGATCATAAGCTCAGCCTGGCACTCAGTTAACTTGCTTATGAGATCTTTGATTAGAGTCCTAAAATCTGTATGTTCATGTTTTAGAACTGAAATGGTTTTCTCTAAGTCCTCTATCTTCAGTTTATAATCATTTTCAGATTTTCTAAAATTAGATTTTAAAATGTTTAAGGACTCAAGATCAGATCTCATTTCCAAGTTATAGGACCTGTATTTGTTAACTTTAGCAATGCATTCAGGAGAACAGAGATGTTCCAATACCTTGGCTTCATCATGATCTGCCATTAGTGCTTGGTTTGGAGAAGCATCTTCCACGTGAAAGCTCCAGTCAAAGCCTCCTTCTTCAACAGCAACAGCAGCCTACTGCTTTGACTTCTCATTCTGGAGAGCTTTGTCAGTGTAGTTTGGTCTGGATTGTGTTTGGCCACCATTTGTTCTAGGTGCCTTACACTCTCTGCCAAAGTGGCCATCAAGTTACAGTTGTAACACTTGACTTTGTCTTTTTCCAGTCCAACCTTTCCACTGGTTGCATTGCTTGGAAACTTCCTTCCAGTCCTCTTGTAGAACTTCTTGGCTCTGTGAGTGAGAAGAGCCATCTACTGGACTATTTCCATGTATTCCAGATCATCTGGATGAATACAGTCCAGGTCTTCAAGAGTGAAAAGAGAGTTGCCACAGCTTTCATCAAAAGACACAAATGCTTGAGAAGAGCTTGTCTCTTGGAATGGGCTTCCTTGAGTGTAGTTCTCCCTTGGTGTCTCTGGGAAGGTGATGAAAGGACCCTTTGGTGAGTTGTCAGGGTAGCATATGAGATGATGTTTGGGTTCTATGCTATCCCTTTCAACCACATGTAGGGCTGAATCCATTAGATTGTTGGAGTTGCCAGATGAACCTTACATGTTCATCTCCATCTGGTAGCCATTGAGAATCCCATATAACTCTGTCAGAGTAAGATTTTTGAGATTTTTAGTTCTCTTGATCACCACATAATAGTGTGTCCATTGCCTAGGAAGTGAGGACATGAACTTCCTTATAATGTCTCTATTCTCAAGAGAAACTCTTCCATCCACTAGGGTATCCACAATCTCAACATACCTGAAGTACTACTGAGTCATGGTTTCATCTGTTTTGACGGTGAAGTTTTCAAACTGCTGCTTCAGGAGATCCTTCTTGTTCTCCTTGGCTTCAGAGGAACCCTCATACATCAGTTTCAGTGCATCCCACAGCTGCTTGGTTGTTTTGCACTTCTTGAAATCTCTGTACACAGAGTTTGGAAGGGCAGTTTGAAGAGCTGTCATGGCTTTTCTGTCAATCTCTACTCTCTTCCTATCTTCATCAAAGTAGTTAGCCACATCTTTGGGGATCATACCAGCACCAGTAGCAGAAGGGGTGCTGGGTATGAAAGGTCCATTCTCAATAGACTCCTATATTCTTGAATCAAGAGACCTGATGAAACCTTCCATTCTTAAACACCAGGTGTCAAACTCATCAAGAGTGATCAGTAGGGACTTGTTCATGGTTCCAGTTTCCATATCGGTTTTGGAAATGGCTACCATTTGAAAAGTTTAGTATTTGTGTGTGTGAGGGATCTTAAGATGGTGAGATCTTATATCAAGAGCCTGGAAAGCTCTGATACCAAATGCAAGATCGTTGAAGGGGGTCAGTTACAACATAACAACACAAAGAGGAGATTAACTAAACTTTAATCAAACAGTAAACTGGATTAACCAAGTTAAGACACTAGGAACACAAGTAATGTAAGAGACATAACACAAGGAACACAAGTGCATGGGTTTTTCAAGAATGCAGTATATTGCCTTCTCTATGTTCTATTACAAGTGTTACAAAGCATAATAGAAAGATACAAGAACATGAGATACTTATACTACATCCTACAGCCGGTTATACTTTGAAAGCCAGTTGGATACAATTGACTAGACACAAACAAAATCAATTGTAGTGTCAAAAGGAAAATTGCCTTTTGACTTGGGACTATGACATGCCATAGCTCACATCCTTATCTATTACAAAAAGGATAAAGTACATAAAGTAGAAAGTTACAGACTCAAGACGTCAATGTACAGTTACCAAAAGCATGGACCTTTTCACCAACTCATGTAAGTTGGTGATTTGCAGAGATGCAGCGGAAAGGTGTCCAGCTTTATGGAACAGTACATCAGATAAAGAATGTTACTAAAAGTCTTCCAAAGAAATATGTCTTCATGAATGAAGCTTCGGAAGATTTTGTCTCTGAGGCTTCGGAAGACTTCATTTTTGGCTTTGGAAGATATTGGTCTTGGCTTCGGAAGATTTCACACTTAGAGTATTATCTGTTTCATGTGTGAAACTTCCTAAGCATTCTTCTTTAATGTACTTGTGCAGCATGCAGGATAGACTTAAGATGTTTAGGTTGTATTAGCCTCTTCATTAATCTCTACACTTGGCTTTTGTTACATCCAAATATTTCAAGGTCTACCAACTTGATGTCAAGTGTGCTTTCTTATATGGGTGATTGATGAGGAGGTTTATGTCAAACAACCACCTAGCTTTGTAGACCCTAATCATCCTAATTATGTCTGCAAGTTTGATAAAGCTCTCTATCGGTTGCACCAAGATCCAAAGAAGTGGCATGAGACACTATCTCAGTATCTCTGCCAACATGGCTACAAAAAGAGTACTATAAATGGAACCCTCTTCATCAAAGGAACATGGAATGAATTAATGTTGGTTCAAGTGTATGTATATAACATTATCTTCAGGTCAACTAATTCAAAGCTCTACAAAGACTTTGAGAGGTTGATGAAGAATAGATTTAAAATGAGTACCGTAAGGGAACTCAATTTCTTTTTAGGAATTCAAGTGAAGCAAGTTGACAATGACATCTTCATAAGTCAGTCAAAGTATGTATAAGACATACTTACAATAATCAACATAACTGAATATAAGGTTGCAAAGACACGCATAGCCAAAAACCACTCCCTTGGACTTGATCTTGATCTTGAGGGAGAGTGTGTGGATGAACATCTTTATAGTGCTATGATTGGATCTCTTATGTATTAGAAAAGAAAAGCTAAAGATGAAGTCTTCCTAAGTCAAAGAGTGAAGACTGATTTCTTCCGAAGACAGAGAAGACATGCTTTCTTTGACAACTTTTACATATAGTTGACCAACTTTCTGTTTTAACTTTGAAGACTTACCAACTTGTATAAGTTAGTGAAAAGGTCCATGCTTTTTCAACTATAGATTATGGTTTAAGGTTTGTATCTTTCTACTTTGTACCTTTTATCATTTTATATAATATATTAGGATGTGAGCTATGACAGGTCATAGTCACTAGTCAAAAGACAATCTACCTTTTGACTTTACATTGATCTTGTTGTCTAGATTAGTGTTTCCAGCTAGCCTTTAAATTATGGCCGATTGTAGGATGTAGTATAAAGTATCTCAGGTTCTTGTATTTATCTTAATGCTTTGTGACACTTGTAATATAACTTGAGAGCAATATACATCATTCTTGAAAACCATACTTATATTATTCTTGTTCATGTTCCTTGTTCTGCCTCATTACTTACTTGTGTTCTTAGTATCATTCACATAAAGCCGGTTTCCTATTTGATCTGTTAAGTATTCTAACACTCTCCTTAGTGTGAGACTGATTGTATTGATCATCCCTTAATCGGTCCTGCACTTGGTCCCTGAAGTGGATGTTTGTTAAGTTTTTCAATTAATATATTAAAAATGACTAAAATACCCTTGTATCATTGTCTTCTCTGTTTGATTCTGGCAGCCCTCCAACTTCAGCGGCCTACCGCTGCAATGAAACCCACCATCTCCAATGATGGAGATGTTTATGGTGATGGTGGCGACAAAAGTTGAGCAGATCTTAATTGCATTGACAACTATCAGATTTGATGTAGATAACAAAAGTGGAGGGTCTATGTTGGATGTGGAGGTCGTTAGTGGTGGTTGAAAGTGGTGATGGTTGATGGTTGAAGGTGGTGGTGGTGGTTGAAGGTTGAAGATGGTGGTGGTTAAAGGGTGGGGGGTGGTAGCGGTGGTTGAAGGTGGAGCTGGTGGTGATAGTGGTTGAAGGTGGTGGGGGCGGTGGTTGAAGGTGGAGGCTTTATTGGTAGTAGGAGAAGTAGTCTAGATGAAGAAGAAGAAATGAGAAAGGAAGTATTTTTGTCATTTCACACACACTTAACAACGATAATTAACGTTCATTCATTTCAAGGACCATCATTGTTACGTTTATGCAAAGTTTTGTACCAATCTTGCAATTTCAGTGACTTAGGGACCAAAAGTAAAATCAGGTCTAACTATAGGAACCACCCGTGTAATTAAGTCATCATCAAATTAGTCCAACCAAAACCATTGAACCAAATGAATTCTAGTGCTCAACTTTAGATTCATTAGACAAATATATATATATATATATATATATATAATAAAAAAATAATAATTTTTACTTTAGAACCCAACGTAGCAAATTAATATTTAAAGTTAATTACAAGAAAGGTCCGTGTGGTTAGATATGTTTTCATTTTCAGTCTCTAGGTTTGAAAAACTACAAGGTCGGTCCAATTGTTTGACAAAACGTAACATAAAAGGTCCCTGCCATGAATGGAGAGTCAACGTATCTGTTAACTACGTGTAAAACGACCAAATTACCCTTAGTATTAAATAATTGAGTTAATTAAATTAGAAAATAATATAATAAATATATGATAAGAGTAGGACCCACCCACCATCTTCTTCTCCTACATTTCTTTTCTAACCAAATTTCAACTATTGTAGTGCACCATCAGCCCACAACCACCACCAACAATCACCACCACAAACTACCATCACTGCTAACTACCCATCAACGCGATAGCTCACCACATCCTTTTGACTTTTTCCAATTCCAAACAGAGACAATGCACCACACCACCACCATGGACCCTTAAAAACCTACAACCCAACACCACACTCATTAACTCGTCGCCTCCAACAGCTCAACCCACTGTCGCAGCCGCTCCTCATCTTCACCACTACCATCCTTAACTCACCACTCTCTTGAAACCACCACCATCAAGCACCACCATTACCAAATTATTGGATATCGGTACCCCATCAATCACCACCACCACCAACTCATTACCACCTCCCACCACCACAACCCAACTCTCTCTCTCTCTATCTGTTTGTCTTCTTGTGTTCCTCGACTTTTTAGTTGGTGACGATGGATATCATGGTTGACGGTGGAGATGGAGGTTGTGGTATTATCAAACTTGAGTAATAGTGGAGATGGTGGTGGTAATGGCCAGTGACGACAACGATAGTGGTGCTTGATGGGGTTATAGAGGTGTGATGGGCCCCACTCATACATATAAATGTTTGAGTAAATTACCATTTATGTCCCTGACTTTTGTTCATTTTAACCGTTTGCATCCCTATAGTTTCAAAACCTTGAATCGACCCCTATACTTTTAATTTTTTTCTTGTTTGCATCCCTGTGGCTGATGCCGTTAATGTGGACAGTTAAATGCACATCTTTTTCTCTCTCCTGCAGGGACATTTTGGTCATTTCTTCTTTCCCCCTTCTTTCTTGTATGGGTTTATTTTATATATTGTAAATCCCATTTTTACTTTACATTCTATCCTTCCACTAAAGCTCAAACCCGATTGTGTGATCGTGGCCTTAAACCCATCACCGTCTTCAACTATTAAGTGATCGTTGCCTTAAACCCATTTGAAAGATGGTTTATCCTACCTGGTACATTCGTGACACAGATGATCTAGGGTTCAATCTGATCGAAGTATATGGTATGTTTTCTTCAAAATCAACTTAAGTTAGGGGTTTATTTTAGTTTCAATATGTTATAATATATAGTATACATTGTTACAGCTAATGAGCCTACTTATATTACACTTGAAATCTATCATGGTGGAGAATTTGTGAAGTTCCCAGGAAGAAGGTATGTGAAGGGCAAAGTTACATACGTGGACATGGTAGACATTGATGTGTTTTCTTATATTATAGTGATAGAAGCAGAAGGGGTTGATTCTATTGACATGTTGCAAGATGATGTTTTCTTATCTAATTTTATGGAACCCTTTCATACATAACAACTTGCGCAACAACATCAATAGTATAATGATTCTGGTGAGCAGACTAAGCCACAACATCAGCATAACAATGTTTCTGGTCATCAGACTGAGCCACAACATCAGCATAACAATTCCTCTAATGGATCCGTTAGTGATGGATCTTCATCTGATGATGAAGATTTTATTGTAGATGTAGATAATCCTTTAGAGGATTTGGTGGTTGATATGGAAGAATATAGAGAATTTGTTGACATGAATGTAGATGATCTGCCTGGAGATGATAAAAGTGATGAAGATGATACTACATAGGTTGACTTAGATAACTTTGACAGTGCAAGTGATGAAGATGCTGCTCTATCTCGAAGGGCAATTAAAAAGCTAAATAGGAAGAATGGAAACTGGAAGTTAGTTGTTGTATCATCATCATTCTATGTTGGTCAAACCTTTGGGGATAAAGAAGAGGTCAAGGACATTGTTAAGTCAATTGTTTTGCAAACTAGGAGGCAACTAGTATTTGTAAAAGATGACAAACTAAGAATTCGCGTGGTGTGTTATGGACAAAATGTTGGTTCTTTTTGTAATGAAGGGAAAAATGAGGAATGTTCAAAAGCAGATGGGTTCGAAAGAAAGGAATCAGTTAAGGACAAAGTGGTTGTTAGTGGTGCAATAAATAATAACTCTGAATTGAAAAAAAGGTTCCCACTTGCCACTTGCCCATGGAAACTTCATATATCAAGGCCCAATACAGATGAGTTGTTTGTTGTGAAGACTTTTGTAGAATATTATAATTGTATGCAAACAAGAAAGCTCAGGCTTTACACAACTTTAGTGATTGCTAAAGAAGCAGAACCCCTACTGGAGTGTAACCCTAATATACCCCTAAAGGCCCTACAAGACATCTTACAGAGGAAAAACCATATTCAAATATCTATCAAAAAATATTTATGGCAAAAGTGATGGCATTGAAGAAAATGGAGGGTGATTATGTATCTCAGTATGGATTATTGATGGATTACTATCAAGAGCTGTTAAGATCTAACCCAGGCTTAACAGTTAAGTTATGAAAGGGAGTGTAACCCTAGTAGTTCAACTAGACAGTTCAAAAGGCTTTACATTTGCTTTGTTGTCAAGAGCTGTGAAGATCTAACCTAGGCTCAACAGTTAATTGCAATATGTATAAACCTTAAAAGTGAAATTATATAATCTATTTAACCTATTGTATCTGTTGTTAAGAAGGTGTTTCTAGCAGCTGAGCATAGGTTTTGCCTAAGACACATTCATGAGAACATGAAAGCAAAATGGAGAGGGCACATGTATAAGGATCTTTTATGGAAATGTGCAAGTTCAACCACAATCCCTGAATTTGAAAAACACATAGAGGCCAAAAGGAAACAAGATCCATCCCTGTATGATTGGTTGAAACAAATCCATTCAAAGTATTGGAGTAGGTCTCACTTTAGTGGTATGTGTTACTTGTCTTTATAATTGATGTTTTTCAAAACCCAGAATTAGTAACTTACACAATATTTGTTTATAAAACAGGTAGGCCGACATGTGATATTAAACAATATTTGTGAAGTCTTTAAAAAGCAGTTGGTTGGGGGTAGAGACAAGCCTATAATTTTATGTCTTGAGTATGTTAGGGAATACATGTTAAAGAGGCTTGTTGTTGTTCACAAGTTGATTTCAAAGTGTCTAGGGCCCCTTACACCCTTTGCAGCTAAAAGCTTAGATCTCATTAAGAAACACGCAAGTGAGTATAGTGTTATCATGGCTGGAGTTAAAAATACCAAATAAGTGGACCATGGATGGATCAAGTTTGTGTCGACTTAGAGAAACAAACATGCTTGTGTAGAAATTGGGAGCTTACAGGCATGCCTTGTAAGCATGCAGTAGCTTGCATATGGGATTTGGCAACTTATGAGCAGCAAAATGCAATTCCTGAGGCTTGGGTGTCTAGAGTGTATTGGTTAGAAATCTGAAAGGATGTATATAAAAAAACCCTTGAGCCTATCAATGGGAGACCCATGTGGATGCCATCAAAATCCCCAACTACACTGATACCTCCAAAGCATCATACTTAAGTTGGCAGACCAAGAAAGAAGAGGAAGAAATCAGTTAAGGAGGTAGATGCAAGTAAAGTTAACAAAGATGGGAAGTTGGTGAAAACATGATTTTTGTTAAATGTGGTCTGTGCAAGAATTATGGACACAACAAAAGGTCATGCAAGGGACAAGGTTCATCACAACAGCTTTCATAAGGTGCTCTTTTGGATAGTCAGTAGTTAGCTGGTTTATGTATTTTTCATATGGATTTTCTGTTAATTGGGTGTATTTTGGGTATGTATTTTTAACATGCTTTGTTTTTTCAAACAATGTTACTACCACTCATTCTTTTTAGATGTAATCAAAAGCCATGTATGATATTGTTTCAGTAATTATCACCACAAAATATCTATTTGCATCCATTAAACTTGTACAACCATTACTAATTGACCTTTACAATATTTAGGAGAAAATTAGGTCAATTGGTACAAAATAACTTCTACTACTTCACTAACAAATCAAGTACACAATAAAAAAGAGCCAACTAAAAATTAACAACATTATTGGTTTTGTCACATGTAAAACAAACTAGTTTAACCATTTAAACTTAAAAAAACGTAACGGAATATAGGTTTAACATATGGTTAGTAATCTGAAAATTTTCACCATTTAAAGCATTAACAAAACCCAAGAATAAGGATCAATAATATATATGAAGTAGTGTGCTATCAAACCATAAAACAACCATAGGGAGTTCATAGATACAACCTTCTTGTACAAATGTTGTAGATGTATGCGATGAAGATGAAGATGTTCATGTTGTTGAATATCCAACCCCCAAGAGAGAGAGCATCAAGTTGTGATACCCACAAGTCCTTTCAAACACCTTGCAAGTTAGGATGCACAACACCTCAACTCTCTACCAATGCTCCTTGAAAGATCCGAAAATTTTCAGCCCTTAGAAGCCTTCAATCCAAATTTTCAGCTCTAGTTTTGGAGAGAATACTTTGTTTTTGTGTGTGAGAGAGAAGGTGTGTTCTTAGAAGAGTGCAAGAGTGAATAAACTCAAGTGTCCAAGACCAACAAAAGGACCCCTCATTCACCCATGAGGGCGGCCGAAATGCTTTTTACAAAATGGGTTTCCCCCATTTTGTAATTTTAATAAAATTGAACTCATTTAAGTTATTAGTTTATGAAATTAAAACCTATTTTAATTTTATAACATTAACACACTTTTATTTGTTATTATTTAACCAACTTAAATAATAAAACAAATAAAATTCTCATGGACAATTATCCATATAATATTGTTCTTTTACAAAGCAAAGTTCTAGAAAACCAATTTTTTTAAATAGGTCTCAATATTTATTTGTATGATCTCATCGACAAATAAACATATATTGGTGTTTGTTTAGCTTGTTATTGGGTATGACCTAACTTTGATCATAACGTACTAACCTCATCAATCTTGTACGTGTCTTGGGCATACAAGATCCAACAAACATTCTATGTTTTTTCACTTGATGCTCCAACCTTCCGGCTCTTTCTTCTATCATGTTGCTTGATCTTAACAACCCATTAACAATTTCTGTAGATCTTGAACATAGTGCAGGTTCAACCCAACTAACAAAACCACATTTTTCTCCATTCTCGCACAACAGTTAAATCTGTGGCCTGGATTTTTTACGGTCCATGATGTTCAAAACAAAAGTTTTAGATCCACATTTACCACATCTAAAATCGTTTTCCTTTGAGAAGAGAGCAACGGGGAGACAAATAGAGAGAGAGAGAGGGAGAGGTGAGATGGCGAGATTGGGGAGGGTAGTTGAGGTGAGAGGTAAAAGAAACCCTTAATGGTTTTACAAGAAAGAAGGGGAAAGAAGAAATGACTAAAATATCCCTGCAGGAGAGAGAAAAAGATGCACATTTAACTGTCCATATTAACGACGTCAACCACAGGGATGCAAACAATGAAAAAATTAAAAGTATTGGGGGCGATTCAAGGTTTTGAAACTATAGGGATGCAAACGGTTAAAATGGATAAAAGTCAGGGATACAAACGGTAATTTACTCTAAATGTTTTTATAATGCAGTTAAATTAAATTTTGTTTTATTCTTTATTCAAGCGTGTTTTAGTCATTTAGAAAAGTTTAACTGAAAAGTTAACGGTCCATCCAAGTTGGAGATCACTTGTGTTACGTTTTGTCAAACCTATGGACCGACTTTGTATTTTTTCAAACCTAGGGACCGAAAATGAAAACAGACCTAACCATAGGAACCTTTCATGCAATTAACTCTAATATTTATATCTATAACCTATAATAAAAGAAGGTTTTCTTAAGACACATGTCGTTATTCTAGCATATCAAATGACACATGTCATCATTCCAGCATATCAAAAAGTCATTTTCTCGCATCTCTCTCATAATAAATACGAATATTATAAAACAATAATTTAACTTTCTTTTTTAACTAAAATATATTAAAACAAATATATCTATATTTGGTTTTCTTGTCTCTCTCAATGATAATTATTACAAATAAGTAATCTAAACTATTAAACATCTAAAATATAAATATTGTTATTTTAATAATTTATTAATATATCTATCAAATATAGAGTAATAATGTGTTATAGCTTTTTATATTCGTTATATTTTTATTTTACCAATAGATAATAACATCTAAAAAATAAAAAAATTATAAAACTAATGATTTTAATATGTTTTATTTATTCCACTCATGTTATACATAGACTCTAACCTAATATAATATATACTTGTTTTAGTAATCTAGGAATTTATAACCACAACCCATTCAATAGGATAGACAAAACAAATATTTTTGTTATTATATCCCATTTTGCATATAAAAACCATTCACAATCTCAAAACAAAACATTCGAAGAGGCAAAACCTCTACCTTTCATATATATAAGAAGACACTACAACAGGGTCTATGTGGTTTATTATAACTTGTTGATACAAGGATATCAAATTGGTATTATATGAACAATAATTCTCTTTAAAACAGGGCCATCTTGGAGTCGTCAAATTTTTTTTGAGTCATGGGCGAATAGAGGAAAATAAACACATTAATTTATCAAGTGATACATTCATATATAAAATTTGGTCACTGTGACCTCCTGTATTCGTATTGTTCTTTTACCTCGCCATCTCATATCGCAATCGGTAAATGGTAGTAGGCTAAAATAATTAAAATTTAAATGTGCTCTAATGTATGTTAAGTTTAAAATAACTAAAATGATAATTAATTTGTTAATGACATAATGAGTTTTAATGTTTTATAAAACATACAAGGCCATTCTAAAAAATTATATAACTTTTTTTTTATTTGTGGGCTCCTCAAAAAGTCAGGTCTTGAACATGTACCCACCCCATCCCCATTCAGGGCCGGCCCTGTAATATAATTTTATACTTAGATTTTTCTATTAGAAAATATTAAGTTAACCATATTATTATGTTTTTTCTAAATAATATGAGATGTATTTGGTTTATAATTTATAAAAATTATAATTAGCCGTTAATAAACGAGAACATATTAAGTTGACCAACAAGCTAGCTTATGCGCAAACTCAAGAGCGAGCCAATGAGCCACGAGCCAAGTTGACCTTGGGTCGAGCTCGGCTCATTTACAAACCAATACTTAACCATGCCGGTTCGACTCGTTTATAAACTTTGGTGATTTCAAACGAGCTATTTTCAAGCGAGCTTTGACTATGCTACGAGTTAGAGCCCAAAAGCCTTGTATTATTATCCTATATATAGGTGGAATAAAACATCGAATAATTATACCATAAACGCTTAATGTTAATCTTAATTTCTTATTTGTTCTCTTAAGTCTCAGTCAAGCAAAATAGCCTAAAAACAATACAATCAACAACAAAATACTCAACCACTTGTGAAGGATATCAGTTCAAATCATTATACCACCTACCCAATTTAAATTATCAAATCCAAGTGCCATTATAAAACAATAGCTTACATAAATAAACAATTGAATCGGGCTAAATGTTCAAACTAAACCACGGGACGACCATATGTTGCTTCTGAGAATATACGACCTACCTAATTTAAGAACAAACCTATTTGCCATAAAAACCAATATCTTACATAAGCAAATATATAGTTGCTCGAAACAAAGAAAATTCAACTGTGTGTGAGAAAGAAACAGTTTGAGATGCTTGTGTTTCATTGAATACGTTGTCCTTAATAGTTTTAAATATGAAGATTTTAAATAATTTTGATTCTGGACCGTCAAGAAAATGTCTCACACAGAGCAGTTTCAACACCTCAAGATACAACTAGAAGTTATACAATCAGCAACCAACAACTTTTCCGACGACTATTACATCGGGCGTGGAGGATTCGGACATGTTTATATGGGAGAACTTTTTCATTCCGGGGGCAAGACCATGGTTGCTTTGAAGCGTTTAGATCGTGTATTTGGACAAGGTGATCCTGAATTCTGGAAGGAGATCATGATGCTCTCCTTTTATAAACATGAAAATATCGTGACCCTTTTAGGGTATTGTGATGATAATGGCGAGAAGATCCTTGTATACGAGTATGCACCAAAGAAAAGTCTTGAATGTTATCTTGTTAGTAACGATCTCACATGGGTTCAACGCCTTAGGATATGTGTTGGGGCCGCTCGAGGACTAGCTTACCTTCACACCCCTACTGAGTCTCAACTTAGGATAGTACATCGCGATATCAAAAGTTCCAATATCCTACTTGATGATAACTGGAATGCCAAGATCTCAGATTTTGGACTCTCCAAATTTGCTCCAGCTAACAACCAATTTACATTTATGGTATCCAACCCAGTAGGAACACTTGGGTATATTGATCCACTATATCACGAGACAGGACTACTGACGAAAGAGTCTGATGTGTACTCTTTCGGTGTGGTGTTGTTTGAAGCCTTGTGTGGGAAAAAACTCTTAGGCCTCTAGTAGGACTCGCACAAGAGTACTATGAAAAAGGCAAAATAAGTGAACTTGTTTTAGTAATAAAAAGGACGAAATAAATATGTATTCTCTGGAGTTGTTTGCTGATATAGCTTATCAATGTTTGAAACGAAAGCGTGAAGAACGTCCATTGTTGACAAAGATCGTGAGCTCACTTCAAACAGCACTTGATATTCAAGTAAGTTTTATTTGACTGAATCAATCATTCGGTATACAAATGACACTCCATTACTATTATATTTTCATTCATAATGGTTATTGTTTTCCAGTACTAAAAAGGCGAAAAAGAAACTAACAAATTTAATATCAATGTGTAAAAACTACTTGTGTAACCTTTTATTCCTGATCGATGAGCAAGACTTGTAACGAATTTTATTTTATTCATATAAAACTATAACAATACATGTTAATTTTGTAACTTTATTTAGGCAGGTATTCATGGAAATGGAATTTTAAACGTGAAACTACTTACAATGATGAATCCTACTCACAATTTGGTACTCTATACAAGTTACCTTCAACCGTTACATAGTATAAAAAAGAGTGAGAAGTACAAGAAGAGGAATGCTGAAAGGAATGAAGAGTTCTCTCTATATGTGGAAAATATTGAAAATATTTTTTTATATATACTTGTTAACAAGGTCGTATCGGTATGTTTTTTGGAACCCACAATCGTCCGTTGGACTAATCTTGTAGTTTGAGACTGTTTGGCAGCGTATTAATAGAATCTTAATGGTAAGAGGTATCGCTAATGCTGAATGGTTAAAATGTATCATTAAAACCGTGAGGATTAGGGTTATCTCTTAATCATTAAAAGGCTATAAACCATTAAAAGACCATCAAACAGTCCCTTAGTTATATGATATTTAGTTATAAGGGTCAATTTGGTTATCTATTTTAGTTAAAATAAGTCGTCCATGTTTTTGAGCTTGATTAGACATAGGATTAGGATGTTTATTGCTTGGAGTCAAGTAATTTCTATCACAAATATGAGGCTTAGGTTAATTGTAACAAGCATCATTAATAAAAGGTTGTCGGGATATCATACATTATTTTAGATAACAAAAAATCGAAGCTTAATCATTAGTTGCTACATGTTAAATCAAATATAATCATCATTGTTTTGTAGGAGAAGAAGGATTGTTTTTTGGGAATGGCTTTAATGCAATTGACAGATCTTACTCCTGGAATTCCACTAACTTGTAACCTCGCAGTGATGGATGATATTTATACCTACATTGATGATCTCAAAGTTGAACTGTTGTATAAACCGACTGATATTAAATATTTAACGAGCTTAGCGCAAAAGGTTCCTATAGGGACGCCTAAGGATGGAGGATTGCTTGTCATCATAATCAAATATGCCTGTTTATTAAATAGAAAGCACAAACATTCATCAGTTTCGTTGCAATTTCGTGGCAAATTAAGAAAGACTAAGGTTTGTTATAAAATTGTTGTTTGGTTGTTGAAAAAGCTTGTTAATTTTCACTCTTCTCTTACATTAATTAGGTTTTTCTTTGGGTTTTTGTAGTCTATGATGAATACTAATAAACCAACGTGGCTACAAGAGTTTACATTTATATTCAAAGAGCCACCAACGGATGAAAAATTGCATCTGGAAGTCGTTAATCATTATTTGTGGATGGAATAGTTCCTACAAAGGTACCATGGTTTTTAACTTTCTATACATGAACTGATAGTTTTTTTAATTCACATTCAATATTGTTTTTATTAGAAATCTATTGGATATGTTGATATAAAGCTTGCGGAGGTGGTTCACATGAAATGGATCGACAAGAGCTTCTATCTTGAACCAGCTTATCGTAATGGTGAATATAGGTTGGATTATCTTCATGTTGAGTTGCAATGGAGAGCTTCAAATTAGATGACCACAAGTAAGGAAGACCAAGGATTTGGTATCAAATCTTGAAGAAAATTGTATACGAATCATTATTAAATTTCATCAACCATTGCAACTTTTTGGGTTGAAGTAATTTTTTTCTATGACTACCAAGTATTATTTTTATTGGTCTAATTGCTACTACTACTCTCATTACGTGTCTATGGGGAGTAATTCTAAGAAAACCATATTGTTATGTAAAAACTAAAAAAATCAATAAAAGATTTAAAAGGTTTCTGCACCATGATAATTCAATCACAAAATCACACAAACACACAAACAAACACACACTTGAGCTTATATTATTCATTATGGGTACTGCACCATGGTAATTGATTATTGATTCTTGTTGAGAGATTAAAAAAAACCTGGGAGGATCATCCTCAAAACAGGAAGTAGGCTGATTGTCAGGATCTGATATTTGACCAAACACCAACTGATTAACGTGTTAAACCAAACCAAATAGTGCAGAATCCTATTTGATTGACGATCCAATCAGTGAGAACGCACATAAACACAATAACGAATTGAATCTAACGTCAAGAATCGATTGAGAATCGATCTACAGCGTTCTATGAACTTGGAGTACGAACTTAGAGGCTTCTGGACGGCTAGGGTACGTCTGGAGTCGAAGTGGATTCAATGCTTACGTTTTTCCACGAATTAGGTAGTATTTATAGGTTAGGGTTGCTCATGCGGGCGACTGAACCATTGGCATGGTTCATTCGTGTGATTGAGACATGCGGTTGATCCATTCGCACGACTGAGTGTTCAGTCGTGCGATTGAGTCAGACGCATGAAGTTGTTCAGGCGTATGAACTATTTAGGCGTATGGACACTCAGTCGCATGGCCATTTGGACGCATGACCACTGTTGGGGCGCATGGTCCAGTCGGACGCATGAGAACTTCACTTCACTAAGTTTGAGTGTATTCATATTATAACATTATGAAAAACAGTTCAAACAATCACAAACCTATATAATCAAGTCAATATGCGTTAAACAATTCATTAATGAAATATTAAACATTATAAACACAACCAAACATTTGTATTTCATTAAGTACCCGTACAACTACAATTACACAAGTGTAAGACATATTACATTCAGATCAGGATCTAGGTACATATATGTATCAACAAACTCCCCCTTGGACCTAGATCTATCTATCGTCTAACATCTTTCATGATTTCCTCAAACTTTTTGTACTTAGCTTCTTTCATGACTCTTGTGTTTATCTCAAAAGCAAAACAGAGTCTTATCACTTTTTGGAACTGTAAAGCTTGTATAATATCCTGTGGGTCGTAGAACAGTGGCCACTTGTATAAAGTATAAACATCTTGTGCTGACAAGTTGGTGAGCCACATCGGGTCAAACACCCTTATGGTTTCCATTGAGCCATCCTATTCAAGACTATTACGGCCTCTCCCGTTCTCCAATCGTAGTACCACTATTTGAAGTGTGGAGTGAAGTCCTGTGGCATCTCACGTAGTGGGATCTTAGATATTATACGTGGTGGACTCCACTTCAGCACTACTCTAGGTTTACCAGTTATGGTATCAACTTCAGATCTTCTGATGTACCTCATTGGTTGTTGAGGTTTCAAGTTGACCCATCTGGTATGGTACTCCCTCTTTAGAGCAGCTTCAAACCAGCCTGACATCTTACGAGGGTCAGCATATAGCAAATTTAACTTTGCTAACTGGTTGAGCTCAAAACCTGGAAGAGTCTTCAGATCATGTGGAAATCTGAAGTATTCTATTCCCTTCTCACGTTTAACCGCGTAAACGTTGAGGTCTGCAAATGTGCCCACGTTATGATCCTGCCGGCCACCTTTTGATGTTTCTTGACCTTATACAGTTTGGTGTAGGCAGTTGATGAAGTAGCTCTGCGTGGGCTTTGATTTCTTTGAAACATGCTGCCCATTTAGCCTTTTTGATTTTGACTTCGGCGTCTGAGGCTTGGGCCTTCTCTTTATCCTTTTCTGACTCTTTCTCCATCCTGTCTAGAGTCTCAAAAGTGTCACTTACAAGAGTGTCTCCCAGATTGGGAATGGCAGTTCCCTCCTTGTCAGTGTACTCAGGATAGTGTTGAGCAGTGACATCTTCTATCTCAATCTCATCGACACCTTGAAACTCATCGTCACTCTCTGTTTGCACAGTTGGAGCATCTTTAACAATCTCATCAGGATTGAGCTTGAACATTTCTGCCAGTTGCTCATCAGTAAGATCATGAATTATTTCCCTTTCTTCAGGGGTGTAACTCACTGATCTTCTGACAATCCCTTGCAGATCAAGAATCATGGTTAGTTGAGTCTTGATCTGTGAAGGGGAGCAATATCGTGTTCATCCCTTTGATAATTTGGATCTGCTTGATTTAAACATTCAATATATCAATCATTAGTTAACAATCAAGACAAAACCATAATAATCGAAAACATAACTATTTACATTACATATAAACATGTATTTCATTAATATCATACATAATCGAATACAAAAGATATTAAAAAACAATAAACCAACTAAGCATTACTCTTGTCCTTGATCATCGGCTCTTCTGCTGCCGGGTTGGATGAGGAGGCACTCGGATTTTGAGTACGTTTGGTCCTCATTTCGCTCACTAATGTGGCACCTGCAGCTGAAGATTTGTCATCATCATCGTCACTAACATCAGTATGACCATAATGATCATCACCATCATCATCATTATCACTATCATCATCAGCGTCATGATCTCTATCACCTTCTCCTATCTTAAGGGCTCTTCTTTGGACCCTTTGAGTTTTAGCTGCAGAGATTTGTTTGCAGCCTCCAGCTCCTCAATCCTTTTGGCGTGTTGCTCCTGGAGCTGAGACATCTGATGTGCCTACTCATCGATCAATCGAGCCTGATGAGTGAGCTGCTAAGATTGGACAATGGTTAGGTCTACCAGCTATCTTATCTGATTGGTCTTCTCTTCATCTGCTGCTAACAGTCTCAGCACCATTTGATTAAGTGCTGAGAGCTGTTCCTCTACCCCACTGGGAGGCAGAGGAAATCCTGATGGATATGGAGAGAAAGAAGATGGTGCTGTAGGATGGCTAGTGGTGGTGGTGACTGTGGTGAAGATTGGAGGTGGTATAGATGATGGTGGTGTAGGTGTAGGTGTGAATGATGTGGTGGTGGATGGAAGGGTGGTCGTGGTGGTAGGTGGAATGGTGGTAGGTGGAATGGTGGTAGCTGTGGCAGGTGGAATGGTGGTAGCTGTGGTGGGTGGAGTGGTGGTAGCTGTGGTGGTGGCTGTGGTGGTGATAAAGGTGATTCTGTGTTTCTTCCTTTTCAAGCCATGGGGCTGAGCCATCCGCTTCTTCCTTGATCCAGTCGAGGTGGATGCTCCCCCTATAGTGCGGCCTGGCAGATCAGGAGTATAAGTAGGATCATCAGTGGTCTCTCCCAATCCGCCTGGGCGTTCACCAACCACCTGGAGCCCTCGTTCTGTGGGAACAACTTTACTTCCCACAGTAGTGGCTCCTATTCTGACTCCTTCTCTTCCTCACCAGGCATGAAATCCTGGTGGAACCCAGCCGTCTCTGCTCCGTCTCCAGTGGGGGCAGATGCTGGAGATGGAATATCAGTAGTGGGACCCCTTTGTTGAGTGGGTCCTTCATCTCTAGCATCTCCGCTATCATCATCGGAGTCATCATCAGGGAGCTGTATCTGCTCATCTTCAGAGTCATTATCAACGTGACGCCATTTACGCCTAGCCGGCGCCACGTAGTCTTCCCGGGGCAGATGCCCAAATAATCTCCTCACAGGGGGCTTTACCTGCTTCCCCCTGTAAACCTTCATCCTGCCCAAAGGGATATCATCCATCACCTCGAGTACCATCGCATCCTCCTTCTCCTTCGGCAAGGAAGGGAGCTTTTGGTCAATAATTATCTGTATAAAGCGAGGGTACATGCAGAATCCCTTTTTCCCTTTCCCCTCAATGTTCTCCACCAAGTAGGTGAAGATCATCCTGGAGAAGTTGAACGGATGGTTCAGCACCAGTGCAGCATATGCGTTCTGGATCTGATCGGACAGTTCATCAAAACCTCCCTTCCGAGACGCTAAGCACTTAAGCAGTACGCGCGCAAGGTACTTGAACTAGGGACACAGGTTGCTCTTGTTGAGCACCCTTGCATTGATGTCCCCAGCATACTTAGCCCGCAAGAAGCAGCCTCTGACAGTCAGGGGGTGTAGTTGTGTGGGACATTCAGCATCGTCCCCAAGCTACAGCACTATCCTGAGATCTTCCTCGGAGATCTCAATGGCCTATCCAAATATCGAACTACGGATTCGATGAGGCTCTGATGTTCTATCAACTACAACACCTTCCCAGAAGGCCTGCTGAATAGACCGGTACGGTGTGCATGGAGTTGAGATTGCATGAGAGATCCTTGAGCGCCTAAGAAACGAGATGATTCCAGCAAAGTCAGGTGCATGTCTTGATGACTGATCCAGATAAGCATAGATATTGTGCTTGGTGCTCATTGCCCACCGACTCGTCATCTGTTACAAAAGAAAACGTTAGTATCCGTTGATTAAGAATATCTTGAATCACTTGGACTTGTAAATATTTCCCTTTTGACCTTTCGTGCGAATAAGACTGTGCAACTGAGATCTAGTCGTGCGAATGAGTAGTGCGACTTAGTTCTAGTCGTGCGAATTATTCCATACGTACGACTGGTCATGCGACTGAGCTCACCCGTATGTATACTCAGTCGTGTATACCAGTCGTGCGCCTGGACTCACACGCATGATTCAGTCGTGCGACTTAGCTATTCGCACCACTCAGTCGTGCGACTTAGCTGTTCGCACAACTCAGTCGTGCGACTTAAGTTCATTAGTGTCACACCCCCGCTAAGAGCGGAAACACGGGGTTGCGACGAGACAGGAATCGTCATAACACATGGTAAGCGATAGAGATGCAATAATAATGATGATGACATGCGTGTCATGACGACACCCGACAACAAGGGGACTTGTGTCGTGTTTAGTCAGTATTCACGACAACATAGCCATAAGCATAAACATGATATAAGATAAACATAGATAATAACATTGTATGCAATTCCCACAACCCGGGAACAAGTTACAAAGTATAATGTTGTTTGAAATAGATACATCAATTGTTTTCAAAAAGACAAGTTTAGCCCGAAAATGCATCCTAGGGTCTCCACTAAGGCAGCACACCTAGAACCTCTGCTAGCATGTTCACCTGAAAAGATATGCTCAAAATGGTCAACATAATTGTTGGTGAGCTCGCAGGTTTAAGTAATAAAAGTGTAAGTGATGCTGAATAAAGTAAATGATATGGAATACCGTGAATACAGTTATATACACAAGTAAAATCACATGACATGAGCTTTGCAACAAAACCTAGCGACGTACACAAAGAAATTGTCGGCATATATTCACCCAAGGCCCGTACCTGGCTATTGTTGGTACTAACTAGTATACCAAGACGAGGGTGGGGGTGTCAACCCAGTAGTACTACCAATACCTAACCATCGGTTCCCACACTGGAATTAAATAGTTGCAAAGATAGAACCACACAGCAGACCCAAGCATGTATCAGATAAGTACTTGCAATACAGTATCACGTTGATTCCTTGTATGAAAATTGTGTGTATGTTGTACAGCATAGAAAATGGGCGAGCATACTTTTCCACCATGTTTGTAAATGTTTGTAAAATAGTATAAGCATAAAAAGGGGCCACGAAACTCACATGTTAAGTGGTAAGTATGAAAGATCGAGATGTCCAATAGTTGAATGCGACTGTGGTTGGGCTGAGCAGCCCCCGAGCTGCTCTAACGCGAGTTTTATACCACGAGGACTTCCAGAAACACTCAACAAACATACACAAACATGAAACACAAGCAGAAAGACCTCACATGCACCCACACGACCTCATGTGCTCGGATGAACCCGAGCACCCGAAACCCTAGAAAACACAGCAGTAAAAAGACAAGAAAAGAGACAACCAAAGTCGTCTACCTGCTAGAAATGAGTAGATGAGGCTGTAGATGAAGACTAGACGACGAAAACGAGACCACACAGGTAGATTTTGGTGCTAGAATGAAGAAAATGTGTGTGTAGGGAGTGAAGAGGTGAAGAAGATGAAGTGAGTGAGGATTGTGGCTGGGAATGGGGTTATATACCAGCCCAAGTTTGCAAAATTACAAGTTTAGTCCCTGCACTTAACCCTCGAGTTTCCCATAAATTTGTTTCGGTTGATTACGATCTTAAAATGTTCGTTATATTAAGGTTAAAAGCGTGTTTAATGACATTTGATAGTCTAATATGGTTTTATTAATGACAAATGTTGAAATTAAAAATGATGATATATTTGGGGTAATGGTGATGAAATTTATAAAAGGTTTATGCTTAACACACGTTCTCGGAGGAAGTACAGGCACAAAGGAAAATAAGCAGACATGATTCCTTAAAGCAGGAGTTCATGAAGAAAAGAAAGAATAATTAAAATATTTCTGTGCTTATTTATGTCGTTCGACGGACCTTAAGGTGACGGATGTCACAGTATCCCCCAGTTGAGAGAATTTCGTCCCGAAATTCAGCTGGAGTTAGGTCTAAGAGTGTCATCCACGAATAAGTGTGGGTATTTGAGTTTCATTTGATCTTCTCGTTCCCATGTAAACTCTAGCCCTCGTTTTGAATTCCACCTTACGCGAACAATTGGTATTCTGCTGCGCTTCAACTGTTTGACCTTACGATCCATGACCTCAATGGGTTCCTCAATAAAATGAAGCTTTTCGTCGATTTTGATATCGTCAATGGGTATGTGAAGTGATTCGTCAGCCAAACACTTCTTGAGGTTCGACACGTGGAAAGTATCGTGCACACCGCTGAGTTCTTGTGGTAACCTTAATCGGTAAGCCACTGGACCAATTCTTTCTGTAATCTCGAATGGTCCAACGTATCTTGGGGCTAACTTCCCTTTCTTTCCAAACCGAACAATTCTTTCCAAGGGGAGACTTTGAGTAACACTCGGTCCCCAACGTTGAATTCTAGAGGCTTTCGACGATTGTCGGCGTAGCTCTTTTGGTGATCTCTAGCGGCTTTCAGTCTATCTTTGATTTGGAAGATTTTGTCGGTTGTTTCCTGAATGATCTCTGGGCCTGTTAGCTGACTTTCACCAATCTCGGCCAACAAACGGGTGATCTACACTTCCTTCCGTACAACGCTTCGAATGGAGCACACCCAATGCTGGTGTGGTAGCTGTTATTGTATGAGAATTCAATCAATGGCAAATGAGTATCCCAACTACCACCAAAGTCGATTACACACGCTCTCAGCATGTCTTCTAGCGTTTGTATGGTTCGTTCACTTTGACCATCTATTTGAGGGTGATAGGCGGTACTCATGTCTAATCGAGTGCCCATTGCTTTCTGTAGTGTTTGCCAAAATCGTGAAGTGAATCGGCCGTCACGGTCGGAGATGATTGACACTGGCACTCCGTGTCTTGTCACGACCTCTTTGATGTACAATCTCGCCAACTTGTCCATTTTGTAGTCTTCTCGGATTGGCAAGAAGTGTGCTGATTTCATCATTCGATCCACTACGACCCATATCGAGTCATGCCCGTTGCTCGCTCGAGGAAGTTAGGTAATGAAGTCCATGGCTATATTCTCCCATTCCATTCGGGAATCTCAGGTTGCTGTAATAATCCTGATGGTTTCTGATGTTCGGCTTTAACTTTCGAACATGTCAAGCATCTGCTGACGTACGTGGCAATGTCTTTCTTTAGGCCTGGCCACCAGTACAGATCTTTGAGATCGTGGTACATCTTGTCTGCGCCAGGATGAATAGAATATCATGTCTTATGTGCTTCATCCATGACCAAGGTGCGTACAACTTCCCACTTGGGTACCCATATACGGTCCACGAAGTACTACACACCATTGTCCTTGCACATCAGTTGTTTGTCCAACCCTCGGAATTCTTCTCCCGCAAGGTTTTCTTCTTTCAACGCCTCACTTTGTGCAATTTGGATCTGAGCTTTCAAATTTGTTTGAATGGTCAATCCCAAGGCTCGAGCACGTAGTGGTTTCACGCGTTCTTTGCGGCTTAGAGCATCAGCCACCACGTTAGCTTTCCCCGGATGATACCGGATTTCACAATCGTAGTCACTAAGAAGCTCTACCCAACGTCGCTGTCGCATATTGAGTTCCTTCTGATCCAGAATATGTTGAAGGATTTTATGATCTGTGTATACGATGCATTTGGTTCCATACAGGTAATGCCTCCATATTTTAAGTGCGAATACTACAGCGCCCAACTCAAGATCATGAGTCGTGTAGTTCTTCTCGTGCACCTTAAGTTGTCGCGAAGCGTAGGCGATCACCTTATCTTTCTGCATTAGTACACATCCCAACCCTTGATGCGAAGCATCACAGTACACCACAAAATCATCAGTTCCGTCTTGGAGGGACAATATCGGTGCATTGCACAGCTTGTCTTTCAGTGTTTGGAACGCCCGTTCTTGCGCATCTCCCCAATCAAACTTCTTGTCTTTCTGAGTAAGCAAAGTCAGCGGTTGAGCGATCTTTGAAAAGTTCGCAATGAAACGACGATAGTATCCGGCTAAGCCTAAGAACTGCCGTATCTCTGAAGGTGTCTGGGGTGTATCCCATTTCTTTACCGCTTCGATCTTGCTGGGATCTACATGAATCCCGTCTTTGTTAACCACATGACCCAAAAACTTCACCTCTCGCAGCCAGAATTCACACTTCGAGAACTTGGCGAAAAGTTTCTCTTCTCTTAACAGTTCCAGTATTGCTCGAAGATGTTCTTCATGGTCCTCCTTCGATCGAGAGTAGATAAGTATGTCGTCAATGAATACGATCACAAACTTATTCAAGTAAGGTTTGCACACCCGGTTCATCAAGTCCATGAACACAGCTGGTGCGTTAGTCAATCCAAACGGCATGACCAAGAACTCATAATGCCCATAACGAGTTCTAAATGCTGTCTTCGGTATGTCCTCCTCGAAAACTCTTAGTTGGCGATATCCAGATCGAAGGTCGATCTTGGAAAAATACGAAGCTCCTTGCAACTGATCAAACAGGTCGTCGATCCTGGGGAGAGGATACCGATTCTTCACAGTTAATTTGTTCAACTCACGGTAGTCGATGCACATACGGAACGACCCATCCTTCTTCTTGACGAATAACACTGGTGCTCCCCAAGGCGAGTGACTTGGCCGAATAAAACCCTTCTCCAGTAGTTCCTGTAACTGGCTAGATAACTCTTGCATTTCAGACGGTGCCAACCGATACGGTGTCTTTGCTACCGGTGTAGCTCCAGGAACCAATCAATGCGAAATTCCACCTGTCGTGGAGGAGGCAAACCAGACAAGTCATCTGGGAATACATCTAGGTAATCCCGCACTATAGGGATATTTGCCAATTCCTGTTCGTCCTCTTTCTTTTCCACCACATGAGCCAGAAAAGAGTAGCACTGTTTCCGTAAACTCCGACGTGCTTTCATGCAGGAAATAAGCTTTAAGTTTCTCCCGGTCTTTCTCCTTGAATCTGAGTACTCCCCCGTCTGACATAGGGATTCACACTACCTTGTCTCGACAGACAATCTCGGCCTGTGTTTCGACAACCAATCCATTCCCACAATCACATCGAAACTTCCTAGCTCAAAGGGTATCAAGTCTATATCGAAGGTGTGGTTCTCTAACATTATCGAGCACTTTCTAATAATTTCATCAGTCTGAACAATCCTACCGTTGACCATTTCTACAGAGTAGCTAGTTTCTAGCCTACTAGGGCTCAAATCCAGCAATTGCACAAACTTAAAAGATATAAAGCTATTGTCTGCTCCAGTATCAAATAGTATAGATGCAAAGTGATTATTGAGTAAGTGCGTACCCATGACAACATTCGGGTCCTGACGAGCATCGTTGGCTCCAATGATGAATGCATGTCCCCGAGCTGTATTCCCCTGATTGGTCGGGCCTTGATTTCCAGCTATAGCCATCACTTGCTGCTGGTTGTTTCCTTGTTGACCCGGTGCCCGATTCAGCCCGGGCACATGTTTTGGTAGTGATCAAGGCTTCCACACTCATAACAAGCCCTTGCATTCCCGACGGGGTAAACCGCGTTGACCGGTGCAACCATATTCGGCGCTGTTCTGCAGTCTCTTGCAAGATGCCCCGGGCGTCTACAGTTCGCGCACACCCGGCACTGCGTTCCTGGGGGATGATGATAATTGCACTTGTCACATTTGGGGTGCGGACCCACATACTCTCGCCTGCCCTGCGTCACTGCCACAAAGTTTCTGGTTGTCTTGGCTCTTTTATCAAACTTCTCGGCACTCGACCGGCTCGTTTCCCCAAAATCCTTTCTCTTTTCTGCTCCTCTACCCAAAACTCCCGTTCTCACCATTTCATCAGTCAAAGCGCCAGCCTTTAGAATCGCGCTCTGAATAGTAGGAGGAGCGGTAGCAGTTACCATTGCCCAGATTTGAGGCGTAAGTCCCCAAATGTACCTCTCTATCCTTTTTGATTCTGGGGTGACTGGATGTGGAACCAACCTTGCTAACTCATGAAAACGGTCGGTGTAAGCTGCGTGCCCAGCCCCCACCATGGCATGATTCCAGAACTCATGCTCAAGTTTTTGCATCTCATTGAGAGGGCAGTACTCCTCGGTGATTAGGGCTTTGAACTCATCCCACGACATTTGCATCGCGGATTCTCTTCCCCTAGCCTGAATCTGAGTGTTCCACCACGTTAGTGCTTGCCTGTAGTGAGCAAGTGGCGTACTTAATTCTTTGACTGTCGAGGCATTCGCTGATGTCGATCACGGCCTCCATCTTTTCAAGCCATCTGGTCAGAGCTATGGCTCCACCTCTGCCATCAAACTCTCGTGGTTTACAAGCCACAAATTCCTTGTACGAACATCCCCGTCTAGCATTCACAACCCCGGTCTCATTAACAATTCCAGTTTCGTTACTGGCTGTACCACCATTTCCGGTCTCCTGATTGCTTTCGTTCCCAGTCGGGTTACCGTTATCCTCATTTTCATTGCCACCGTCCCCGTGGGGGTGAGAATTCTGAAGAGCATTGCTCACTTGGGCCACGATAGTCGGAATTAGTGCGGCCAGCTGTTGAGCGATCAGGGCTACCACATCCGCGTTCCCTGTTCCTTGATTGTTACTGGCAGGAGCATCACTTGTTCTTGGGGTTCTTCCCCTGCCTCTGCCTCTGCCTCTGCCCCTTGGGGCTTCAATTCCGCTACTATTACTGCGAGTAGATCTTCGAGGCGGCATGTTCTATTCATAAAAGAGGTAACATGAGTCACCATAAGATACACAAGTATTCCGTTTATCAAGTTCCAATGTTCATGTTCCGGTCGGTCAAGATCACCATGCAGCCCATTTCAAGCATATCTCGGTATACCGGTGATGTTTATATATAGGGTTCCCTGCAGCGTTCCCACCACACCCACGATGTACCGAGAATGATGCCCGATCCGGTTACATGACATCCGACTTCCCTTTACATCATATCCATAATAATCCATCAGATCAACTGAGAGCCCAAGCATGTAATCACGTATAGTCTGGTGGAGGTTGCCTATCTCGCATCCTTAAAGGACTCAGACATAGCCTCCTCGGGTCGGTCTCAGTATCCAAGGTTAAGCACAGTATATGATCTGTGAAGATCTCTTCGGGTCTCAATACCCAAATTGGTTATGATAACTTGGCGCGCAGAGGGAACGAAAGATCTAATAGGAGCATCCATAAAAGAGTGAGCATAAGGGCTCTCTCATAGGGTGAAAAGATCACGAAATAGATAGATAACGAACAAGTAATGAGGAACACGTATGAGATACAAATGCACACAACCCTGGCATGCAATCTACATGAAGGTTCCTAGGTTATAGTCTAGGTCAAGTGTATTGCCTAATTCTCTATAACCAATAGCTCTGATACCAGTCTGTCACACCCCCGCTAAGAGCGGAAACACGGGGTTGCGACGAGACGGGAATCGTCATAACACATGGTAAGCGATAGAGATGCAATAATAATGATGATGACATGCGTGTCATGACGACACCGACAACAAGGGGACTTGTGTCGTGTTAGTCAGTATTCACGACAACATAGCCATAAGCATAAACATGATATAAGATAAACATAGATAATAACATTGTATGCAATTCCCACAACCCGGGAACAAGTTACAAAGTATAATGTTGTTTGAAATAGATACATCCATTGTTTTCAAAAAGACAAGTTTAGCCCGAAAATGCATCCTAGGGTCTCCACTAAGGCAGCACACCTAGAACCTCAGCTAGCATGTTCACCTAAAAAGATATGCTCAAAATGGTCAACATAATTGTTGGTGAGCTCGCAGGTTTAAGTAATAAAAGTGTAAGTGATGCTGAATAAAGTAAATGATATGGAATACCGTGAATACAGTTATATACACAAGTAAAATCACATGACATGAGCTTTGCAACAAAACCTAGCGAGTACACAAAGAAATTGTCGGCATATATTCACCAAGGCCCGTACCTGGCTATTGTTGGTACTAACTAGTATACCAAGACGAGGGTGGGGGTGTCAACCCAGTAGTACTACCAATACCTAACATCGGTTCCCACACTGGAATTAAATAGTTGCAAAGATAGAACCACACAGCAGACCCAAGCATGTATCAGATAAGTACTTGCAACACAGTATCACGTTGATTCCTTGTATGAAAATTGTGTGTATGTTGTACAGCATAGAAAACGGGCGAGCATACTTTTCCACCATGTTTGTAAATGTTTGTAAAATAGTATAAGCATAAAAAGGGGCCACAAAACTCACATGTTAAGTGGTAAGTATGAAAGATCGAGATTTCCAATAGTTTAATGCAATGATCGGTCAAACACCTATTGACAGTTATTGTCAAGCATTAATGACATGTATAAAGCGTATAGTAATGTTTGGTCGGTTCGGGTTGTATCGGTTCGGTCGTGGTGGCAACACACACAAGCGGACACACGTATCAGATTTGATGTAGATCCAGTACTATGAGTAGTCGTCATTGCTTATGACATCCTTGTAAAGATCTCATTGTTATGAAAGATGACACTTGTTAAGTATTTGTAGTTTCAAATGGGTTGTCGGTAATTGTAAAATGTTAGGTTTATTTCAATTGAAATAGTATGTGCATGTTGATAGCGTTGACTTTAATCTTTGGGGTCAAGCAATGACACTTTTACTGATGTTGCCTTATCATCATCAGACGTTCAAGGGAAATTCACACTCATCATCAGACACACAACAGGACCAGACGCTCGACCCACGTTCCATTCATACGAAGCAACCTTCAATCGTGTGAATTAGCTACTTTCGTGCGATTGAACCTTCATTCGTGCGATTGGACTCAATCGCACCACACAACACACCCATTCGCACGACCCAACCTCCATGCGCACGAATCAACCCTCAATCATTCGTGCGATTGAACCTTCATTCGTGCGATTGGGCTCCAGTCGTGCAAAACAAGCACAATCGCATACACTCAGTCGGTCACCTGACTCAATCGCACACAAACACACAGTCGCACGACTTAGTCGCACGACATGCCTAGTCGCACAACTCAGTCGCACGATTGACTTAGACGCATGATTCAGTCGCACGACTCACTCAGTCGCACGGCTCAATCGCATACAAACACCCCGTCGCACGACATGCCTAGTCGCACAACTCAGTCGCACGATTGACTTTGACGCATGATTCAGTCGCACGACTCACTCAGTCGCACGACTCAATCGCATGACAGACCCAGTCGCCTAAACTGCAGAATCGCGACTGTGGTTGGGCTGAGCAGCCCCCGAGCTGCTCTAACGCGAGTTTTATACCACGAGGACTTCCAGAAACACTCAACAAACATACACAAACATGAAACACAAGCAGAAAGACCTCACACGCACCCACACGACCTCATGTGCTCGGATGAACCCGAGCACCCAAAACCCTAGAAAACACAGTAGTAAAAAGACAAGAAAAGAGACAACCAAAGTTGTCTACCTGCTAGAAATGAGTAGATGAGGCTGTAGATGAAGACTAGACGACGAAAACGAGACCACACGGGTAGATTTTGGTGCTAGAATGAAGAAAATGTGTGTGTAGGGAGTGAAGAGGTGAAGAAGATGAAGTGAGTGAGGATTGTGGCTGGGAATGGGGTTATATACCCAGCCCAAGTTTGCAAAATTACAAGTTTAGTCCCTGCACTTAACCCTCGAGTTTCCCATAAATTTGTTTCGGTTGATTACGATCTTAAAATGTTCGTTATATTAAGGTTAAAAGCGTTTTTAATGGCATTTGATAATCTAAAATGGTTTTATTAATGACAAATGTTGAAATAAAAATGATGATATATTTGGGGTAATGGTGATGAAATTTATAAAAGGTTTATGCTTAACACACGTTCTCGGAGGAAGTACAGGCACAAAGGAAAATAAGCAGACATGATTCCTTAAAGCAGGAGTTCATGAAGAAAAGGAAGAATAATTAAAATATTTTTATGCTTATTTATGTCATTCGACGGACCTTAGGTGATGGATGTCACAATTAGTCTGTCCATTCGCATGACAGACTGCTGTTCAATTCAAATTCAAGTTTTGACCAATTCTTATGATTAGATGTCGTGTTTTGGTTCATTGGACTCGCAATCATTATACTTAGCACATAATAACATTAATTTCAGTTGATTGTTTGAATTAATTGGGTTATTTTGTCAAACGAGTCTCGGTTCTTGGTTTGGACCGAACTTGTTGATTTTGCAGTCAAATTGAATGAGATATGATTTGATTGAACCGCATTATACCTGTATAGTCAGTGGAAATCGTCAGTGCACAAGAATTAGTGGTATATAAAGATCTAATGAAAATTTAGGTAGCGTAACAATAGTTCGTGCGTCTCGGGGCGATTTTGAGGGTGGTGAGTGACTGCAACCGACTATCCCACTATATATACTAGGGTTTCCTACAGTCGTGCGACTGAGTCAGTAGGACATGTTGTTCGTGTGACTGAGTATCAATCGTGCGACTGGCACAGTCGGTCACCTTCAGTCGTGCGACTAGAGTTGAGTCGTGTGACTTGGTCATTCGCCTCCTCTCACGTGGCCAAATGGCTCATTCGTATCAACCATTCGGTTGCATGGTCCATACGCTTGTCCATTCGGCTATTAAAGGCATGAGTATGATTCATTCGTATGGTTGGTCCATACTTATGGTCCAGTCATGCGAATGATTCATGCTCTTGAAATTCCTCTGACTTTCTAACCATCTGACATTTAAACCCTGTTAAACTGTTGAATTAACATTATAATCATTTGATCATCTCAGACATGATCATTTTAACTTGAAAAACTTTTGATCACCTCAGACGTGATCCTTTTAACCAATTAGTCACCTCAGATGTGACCTAATTGTTGTTTGAAAGCACTTGTTGTCACCTCAAACGTGACCTTTTAGATGATAAGGTCCCTTATCAACTTCCATGATATAGTCCGATACTAACCTACAGAATTTGACAAACTTTGTACAGAAATAAAAGAAATAATACTGAAAACTTAAACACATTAAGACATGTTTTTTGTGTTTTTGTGAGAGTTAATTCCTAAGATGTAGTTCTCAGGAATAAATATTCTAAGAGAGCAGCCTCAATCATTTAAACCATACATGGATCAATTTAAGTTGGAATCATACAAGATATTCAAATCATTCAAGACAAGTTATTAAAAAACTTTGATGCTCTTTCCTTGTTTTTCATCTGGAGTCATTTAGCAAATTTAGGAAATCATACTAGTACGCTTAGGTCTCCACACTGATCTGAACTTTCAAGAATTGTAGCCACAGTGATTGTCAGTATACTTGTCCTCTTAAATCCATACACTGACTTTCAACACAGTTTGGTGATCGTTTTAAGGTTTGTTTATTTCAACAGGCATTTGTGGATCCCACACTCATATGGTAATCAACATTCCTCAGGAGATTTTTGAGCGGTCTTAGGGTAGTGTTCAAGAAGCGACTATTCATAGAATTTTCAAAGAGAAGCCAATCCTCAGGTTAGTGCCATCGCATAACAGAGAGGTGGCAAACAACAATGAGTTCAAGAATATATAGGTTATGCTTATCCTCAGGTCAGTGCCACCGCACAGCAGAGAGACATATAATCTATCTTCTTTTAGCATTCATGTGCTTTAGCTCATGCTTTGGTCTTACACACACTTTTGTGGCGTTTATTTTGCTCGTCACCCCTTATTGGAATCCTGTTGATTGTGTTAACTAGGGATAAGGTTTTTCCCACAGCTAGTCTGTGGACCAAAAGAACCAATGAGCCTGATCAGAGAAACCTCTAAGTCCCACAAGACATCACAACAGCTGAAGAAGACCTGATCAGCTGTTCTACAAAGTCTGAAGAATACAACTGCTGAAGTACGTCTGAAGTACTGAAGACAAAGACTGAGACAACAGCTGAAGATCTAAAGTCTGAAGACTTCAACAAGTACTGAAGACAAGACTGAAGATCAACAGCTGAAAGACAAAGTCTGATGCTCAAGTACTGAAGACATCAGCTGATGTTAACAGCTGATGACAACAGCTGAAGAGGGCTTCTTCAGTTGTTGTGATAGTTTTTCTTCTTCAGTAGTTTTCTTTTCCTTTCAGTAGTTTGTTATTTTTTTTTTCAGTACTTGTAAACAACTGAAGAGGTTGTTCTTCAGTTGTTGTAGTTTCAGTAGTTTTATGTTTTTCAGTAGTTGTAAATGAGATGTTTAACACTTAGGAACATTTGTGAAGATGTCAGTTGTTGACATCTTCAGTAGTTGTTAAACATCAGTAGTTATAAAACGGTTACATGTCACTTTCAGGTGACATCAGTCTACGTCATTCTTTCCTTTATAAGGAAAGATGACTCACATGTAATCGTGCCTTTGAGGCCGACAATCTTAATGCAATATTCCTTTTGTCGGATATTTCTCTCTTTATAACAAAATTCTTTTATCGTTTTATATCAATTGTTCTTGTTTGAATTTGTCTAATTCTGAGCTATTCCGCTGCTATATCTGTTCAATCGATTAAACCAAGGCTGAGATCCTAACAAATGGTATCAGAGCAGGTTAATCATTGATCGATCTAACAATTGATCATTGAAACTGTTCAATCGCTCTAAGTTTAATCGAATTAGCAAAATTCGCAAGGATCTGTTATAGAGATTGAGAGTGTATCGCTTCTGGCCGTTTTATTTGAGGTTCTGTGTGGTTTGAGCTAAATTTATTGTGATTTACTTGAATCTGTCTGATTTTCACAATGACTACTTCTTCTAATGATCCTTTCAATACTGGATCCTCTACCAAGCCTCCGATCTTGGTGAGGAATGAGTATAACATTTGGCAGAGAAGATTGCTCCATCACCTGTCTGTCAATAGCTCAGGTTGTTGGACATCTGTGGTACATGGACCACATAAGCCAATGGTGAATGATCCGGAAACAAACCAGTTGGTTCCAAAGAAGAAGGAGCAATACTCCGATGAGGACAAGAAGTTGTTTGAAATCGATGCAAAAGCCCATGGAATTTTGGCTATGGCTATTCCTAATGAGATTTACTCTGGGCTTCTGCATTGTGAGTCTGCTCATGACCTCTGGAATGCCATCAAAGAACATTTGGTGGTACTGATGAGGTTTTAGCAAACAACAGGGAAATCCTCGCCCAACAATATGAGACTTTCTCTCATAGAAAGGGTGAGACTCTGACTCAACAATTTGAGCGGTTTTCATGTTTAATCTCTGAATTGAAAATGGTTAAACATGAATATACCAGGAGTCAGATGAACCATAGATTTTTAAGATCACTGCCTGAGAGATGGAACACATATACCATTGTTCTACGCTCAAATGCTGATGTTGATCGCCTATCTCTCACCCAACTTCATGGGAAACTGCTTACATTCGAGAGAGAGATAGAGCAGAAAAGGAAATTGGTTTCATCTGGCAAGCTCACTGAGGATTTTGTCCAAGGGAACACTGCCCTGATTGGACATCAAGAGTCAGAATATGCGTCATCTGAAAGCCAGTATGATGAGCATATTGATTTCTCTACAAACACTTCTGAGCCTGCCTTTGTGAGTGTTGATAGTTATTCTGCTGGTAGTAATAGTGACAATCTATGTTTCATCATGGATGATCTCAAGGGGATTGCTGATGATGACTTAGAAGAGATGGATATTTTGAGCCAAATGGCCTTGATAAATATCAGATCTCAGAAGTTCTACAAAAGAACTGGAAGGAAATTCCCAGGACTCTCTGGCAAAACCAAAGTTGGTTTTGACAAGAGTAAGTTGAAGTGCCATAAATGCACAGGCTTGGGCACTTTGCAAGAGAATGTAGATCATCTGGATCTAACTCTCCTGCACCCTTTGTGACTTTCCCTGGCAATAGTCAACAAAACAGAGGGCAACAACCTGTCAATTCTGGTTATCATCATCAACCACAATCTCCTGCATATTTTGTTCCACAGGGGCCAATGCCATATCCATACCCCTGCTATTACATGCCACAACCAGGCCAGGTTCAAGCACCCACTGCTCAGCAACCACATGCACTCCCTGAGCCTCAACCATCCCAATCTCATCAACCTAATCAACTTCAACAACACAGCTTCTTCACACCAGGAGTTGTTGACTGGAGCAGTTTACCAGATGATGTGTCTGGTAATGAACAACTGTTCTCAGGTGCTGGTCAACATGGTGGTGAGCATCCTTTTGGAAATCTAGCTCTCATGGCTTTGGAATCCTCTGATGGATCATCCTCAATACCTCTTCAACACAGGTATCACAGGTATCCTCTGAGGCTAAGGCCAAATTATGTTCTGAAACTTGCATAGCAGCATTTGCCTCTATTAGAGAAGCAAATGTGGCTTTAATCAATAAAAATGTAGAGCTAGAACAAACAATTTCCAAAAATAAAGCTGAGTTTGAGTCTGTGCTAAAAGAGAAAACTGATGAGATTTACAAATTAAAATGCCAAATTTCTGATGATAAGGCTAGGGAGGATGTACTCTTAGAGAAGTACAAAGACCTCAAAGATACTCTTGCTGTCACCCAGGTAGAGTGTGATCGATGGGTACAATCTTGCAAGGGCTTTGAAATGCTTCTTAGTAAGCAAACAGCTTCCAATGTGAAGTTTGGAATTGGTTATAATCACACTGCTCCTCCTACAGTTTTTGCTTCAAGAGCAGGAGCGGATTCTGATGGAGAAAGTAATGACCAATCCACCTCATCATGTGATTCACTACTTGATAAAGCACCATCAGTAGTTGAAGTCAGTAGTAATCCCTCTGTGAACCTAACAGCTGATATTGATGGTTCAACTGCTGACACTCACATGATCAATGAGTTGATCAACCCAAGTGTTATCCCTAGAAGTACTGAGGGTACTGGAGAGCAGGGGATAACATCTGGAGTTCAAATCCTAATGACTGACAGCACTGAAGAGAAGAAAACTGTCAGTAGGAAGGATTTGAAGCCTACTAAGGAAGTTGACAAGAAGGCAAAAAGTGCTTCTAAACTGCTGAAGAGCAAGTCTTCAGTAGTTTCATCTTCTTTAGTTGATGATCAACAGAAGATGAAGAAGAAACCATGTGAAATATGTGGTCTATTCAATCATCTCACAGATGATTGTTGGTACAAAAAGGGATCCAAACTCAAACAAAAAGAGAAAATTAAAGAAAATTTGGCTAAAATGAAAACTGAGTTTGAGTCCAAGTTTGTACCAGCAGCATCAAATCCTGTTACTCCTATGACCAAAAGAAATCTAAAAAGGAAGGAGTGCAACAGGCAATAGCTGAGGTTGCTCAAAAGAAGATGGTGCAACACAAGAACTCATCATCAAACACCAATACCAATGTGTCTGAAGAGCTGAAAGCTCTCTCCCAGAATCAGACACAGCTGGTAATGATGGTTCAACATCTGTTGGGAAGAGTTAACCAACTTGATGGCCCTGTGTTGAAACCCCAGAAAAGGAGATCCAAGCCGAAGGATTCCTCTTCTACACCATCTCCTTCACCTCAAGCTATTGTGTCCAATAAACCTGTTAGTTTACCATCTGTTGATGAGACCAGGCCCAAAACCAAAAGGTTTGGGTCTCCAAAACTAACTGATTGTTTATTATGCAGGTTTCTTCAACATGCCAAAGTAGCATCTGGTATGTAGACAGTGGGGGATCTATGCATATGACTGGGAACAACTCACTTCTTAATGACTACTCTCCAGGAAGGAAGGGATTTGTTTCCTTTGGCAATGATGCAAGAGGTTACATCATCGGGAAGGGCTTTGTTTCCAATGGGGAAATAAAGTTTGATGATGTCAACCATGTGGAAAATCTCAAGTATAATCTTTTGAGTGTCAGTCATTGTGTGACAAAGGCCATGTTGCCCTTTTCACAAGCCAGAACTGCAGGATTCTGTCATCCAAAGTTCTGAGTTTGATTGACAAGGTATTGGATGCTCACACTCTCCTGAAGGCCAACAGGACAGGAAGAGTGTATGCCTTAGATCTTTCCAAGAAAATTGATCTCAAAGGCCATCCTTGCCTATTTTCCAAGGCCTCTCCTCAAGAATCTAATCTATGGCATAGAAGGCTGGGACATGTTAATTCAAGAACATGAATCAGCTGATACACCATAGTTTAGTAAGGGGAATGCCTATGAAGGAGTTCAAGTGTGAAAACAACTGCACTGCTTGTTTGAAAGGAAAACAGCACAAGGTTTCATTTCCACCTATTGAAGAACCAAAGTCCACTGCCTGCTTACAACTTCTTCACATGGATCTCTTTGGTCCTGTGAGAGTGATGAGCATGGCACAGAAAAAATACTGTCTGGTAATTGTGGATGATTACTCCAGATTTGTATGGACTTTCTTTCTACATTCAAAGGATGAAGCTGCACAGAAGATCATAAACTTTGTGTTGTATGCTGAGAAGCAGTATTCCCTCTCAGTCAAGTGTATTAGAAGTGATAATGGAACAGAATTCAGGAACAATACACTTGATGAATTCTACCTTTCCAAGGGAATAAAGAGACAGTTTAGTATTCCAAGAACTCCTGAACAGAATGGAGTTGTGGAGAGAAAGAACAGGACCCTCATTGAAGCTGCAAGGTCTATGTTGGCTGATTCTGGACTGCCATTGACCTTTTGGGCTGAAGCTGTCAACACAGCATGCTATGTGCAGAATAGAGTGCTAAAATCAGAGGTTGATGAAGACTCCATATGAAGTTCTACATCATTTGGCCCCTCTCATTTCATTTTTTAGAGCATTTGGGTGTCCCTGTTTCATTCTCAACACAAAGGATCAGCTCCAGAAATTTGATCCTAAGGTGGATGCAGGGTACTTTGTTGGTTATTCATCAACTTGCAAGGCATACAGAGTCTTCAACTGCAGAACAAAGATGGTTGAAGAGACTTTACATGTCAAGTTCAATGAATCTCCAAAGGACAAGATTCCACAAAGCCCTGTGGAGCTCTTTGATTTGGACATACTGCAATATGTTCCTTATCAATCTCCTGCTGTTGCTCCTGTCAACAGTTCACCACCTGGTGTTACTACTGAAGATGATGATGATAGTAGTCACCCTCTTCAGGTTTAGTGATCAACTGCCTGAGTCCTCTAAACCTGATGCTCCTGTAGCTCCAGCCGCACCATCCACAACAAATGCTGATGAGATTTCTGCATCCTCAACTTCATTTGAGTTGCCACCATCTTCATGGTTTCAAGAATCTGCATCAACATCTGCTGCTGCTGAAGACCCTACAAATACTTGCACAGATTTGATTGTTTACCAAGAGCTGAAAAATCACCCAATATCTCAAATCCTTGGTGATATCAATGCTGGTGTCTCAACCAGAAGCCAGTTGTCCAATTTCTGCTTCTATGCTCTCTTCATCAGTCAGCTAGAGCCGAAGAACTATCATGTTGCTTTGAGGGACAATGGATGGGTTGAAGCCATGCAGCTTGAGCTTCTTCAGTTCAAGAAACAGCAAGTGTGGGAGCTTGTTCCTCTACCCCCAGGTAAGTGTGCAATAGGCACTAAATGGGTGTTTAGGAATAAAACTGATGAAAATGGGCTAATTGTTAAGAACAAGGCCAGACTGGTTGTGCAGGGGTTTGCACAAGAAGAAGGTATTGATTATGATGAAACCTTTGCCCCTGTAGCCAGACTGGAGGCAATTAGATTGTTTTTAGCCTATGCTGCACTCCACAATCTTAAAGTTTTCCAAATGGATGTCAAAAGTGCTTTTCTATATGGTACAATAAAAGAAGAAGTTTATGTGTGTCAACCACCAGGCTTTGAGGATAATAAGCACCCAGAATGGGTATATAAGCTTGATAAAGCTCTTTATGGGTTGAAACAAGCACCTAGAGCTTGGTATGAGACCTTATCAAACTTTCTTCTACAGAATAATTTCACTAGAGGCTCCATAGATAAAACTTTATTTATTAAGAAGGTGGATCAGCATAAGCTACTTGTTCAAATTTATGTTGATGATATTATATTTGCATCCTCTGATCCCCAATTGTGTGAGGATTTCCAAACCTTAATGCAACAGAAGTTTGAAATGAGTGCAATGGGAGAATTACAGTTCTTTCTAGGTTTGCAAATCAAACAAAAAGCTGATGGAATTTTCATTCATCAGTCTAAATACACAAAATCTTTTGAATAAGTTTGATTTACAAAACTGTAAATCTTGTTCTACTCCCATGTGCAACACCACACAATTGGATGTTGATCAGAAAGGTAAAGGTGTTGATGAAACCCTTTACAGATGTATGATTGGTTCCTTGATGTATTTAACAGCTTCTAGACCAGATATTATGTTTGCTACATGTGTTTGTGCTAGATTTCAGGCTGCACCTAAGGTCTCATCTGATTGCAGTCAAGAGGATCTTTAGATATCTGCAAGGCACACAATCTCTAGGCTTATGGTATTCCACTGGACATTCTTGCAAATTAGTTGCTTTCTCTGATAGTGACTATGCAGGATGTAAGTTGACCAGGAAATCAACTTCTGGTGGATGCCAATTCCTAGGCAACTGTTTGATTTCTTGGCAGAGTAAGAAACAAACATCTGTTGCTACATCCACTGCTGAAGCCGAGTACATTGCTGCTGCAAGTTGTACATCCCAAACTCTGGCTTCAGAATCAACTTTTGGATTATGGCATTACAGAGACTAAGACTCCATTATTAATGGATAGTGCTTCAGCTCTTTGCATTGTCAAAAATCCTGTCCAGCACTCTAGGACCAAACATATAGAAATTAGACATCATTTTATAAGAGATTGTTTTGAAAAGGGTCTAATTAATCCTATGTTTGTGCCTAGTGCTGATGAGCTTGCAGACATTTTTACTAAGCCTTTGGATAGTTCAACTTTCCACAACCTGTGTTAAGGCTTGGTATGCTGCAGCTAGATTAAGTGACAACTACTGATGATCTCAGTAATTACTGATGATCATTGGTAACCATGTCACATATATAGTACTGATGAGTTATTTTACCCTCAGTAGTTTTTATAACTACTGAAGGCTAAATGCTTTAAGTACTGGACTTTATCTGTTCTACACTACTGATGTAGTTACAACTACTGAAAATCAGTAGAAACAGATAAGTACTGATGTCCTATGAAACAACTGAAAACAGCTAAAAGCTGATGAGTAAGTGTTGAGGACAGTATGAAACAGCTGAAAGGCTATGAATTGACGACAACTACTGATGAGTACTCTCTCTTCAGTAGTTCACAAACTGCTGTTTTCTTTATAAACACTGAAGCAATACCATGTCTTCAGTAGTTTCAACAACTACTGATGATTATACCCAAGTCCTCAGTTGTTTCAACATCTGAAGTCCAACTTGTCTTCAGTAGTTTTTAAAACTACTGATGCCTAAATCAGAGACTTCAGTTGTTTCAACGTCTGATAGTAAACACCATGTCTTCAGTTGTTTTATAACTGCTGACCACACCAATACCATCAGTCGTTTCAAACGTCTGAAAGTTAATACCACGTCATCAGTAGCTTCAAATACTGATGACTAACACCAAAACCTTCAGTCGTTTCATAACCCGTACCCTATATATACCTGATCCCTCTTTCAGAGTTTTTCATTCTTTCACGACCTAACTTTTAAGCTCTGAAAACCTTTCACCTTCATTAATGGCGACCATGCAACTCAAACCTCGACACAACTGTGTCGCGTACCTTACAAAATCGCCCTTCTGGACCAAATTTGAAAATGCTATAGATCTTATGGTCCAATCCCCACTAAAAACGGCTTTCCTTTTAAATCCAATCATTTATGCCGATTCGCTACGTCAGTTCTGGATGAATGCGACCGTTATGGAGAATCTATCCTTTCATCTATCAACTCGCATAAGGTGGTCATCTCTACTGCTACCATCCGCCAAATATTACTGTTAGATGATGCTGCCTACCCTGTTGGATATCCTAAGCGCCAACTTGATCTTTCCTTTGGACAACATGGATATCAGGGTGATCTTAGTGCTTCAACAATCCTGAAGAAACATTTTCCAGATGCTGAACGATTATTATTTCATATGGTAAATGTTTGCCTGGCTCCGAAGACTTCCTCTTGGGATCAACTGTCTTCCAGATGGCAACAGGTATTGTTCTCTATCCTTGAACAAGAACCACTAAACTTTTCTGAAATAATTTTTCTTGAACTCAAGGATATGGCCACAAAACCACTTTCTAACCGTTGGATACTATATCCTCGTTTTATAATGGCCATAATAGAGAATCAGCTTTCTGCTGAGGGACTAGTTGGTCTGGGAGTCCCTGCTTTGGCTGTATTGCCGGAGGTATACTCCCGACACAACACTGACCAAACTCTCAAACAGGCTGCCAAGCTGCGCAAACCCACGCAGCTGGAACCCACAGCCTCCACCTCCTCCAAATCCAAAGTCCCCTCCAAACCCACAAAGAAGAAGCCTAAGAAAGCTACTCAGGGAATTGAGTCCCCTGTGGATGCTCCTGCTGCACCAACGCAGGTTATCTCTGCTGGAAATAACCCCCCAGTAGAGACTGTGACTCCACCAACTGAAGCCGCTCAGGTTTCCTCTCAAAAGGAACCTGAAGCAACCACTCAAAGGAAGCCACAATGCTGGGATCCTCCTCACTTGAGGGGATTACCATTGAAGAGCACCACCTGTCCCGGTGCACACTGCTTCCACACCCTCTCCTGATGCAACCGCCCCTCAAAGCCCTACTATCATTGCAAAAAAGTGCTGACGCAGTTGCATTCCTCACCCCCCACCCAGACACCAATTACTACTGGGATAACCTCAACACCTGAGGGGGAGGATCACAATGCTTCTGTCAACCCACAGCACAGGGGTTATCATGTTCCATCTTCTAGTGTAGATAAGGAGGTGCGAACTTCTGGTGAGGCTGCCACTGCTCCTGACTCAGCAAATGACCAGGATGCAGTTGGTAACATCTCTAAGTCCTCACCAGTGGCAACAGCTGATGAAGGACATAGTCCTGAGGCTGGAAGTCCCCAGAACCGAGAACAAGGGGCACATGCTACAATTGATCTACACTCAAGGCATGTTCATTCTGACTTTGTCAGGAGGTCAGGTGATTCAGTCACAACTGATGATGACCTGAGCTTCTTCTATGATGTAGTTGCTCAAAACCCATTCTAGAGGATGAGGTTAGCAGACTCAAAGAGCTGCTGGCCAAGATGTCTCAGGATGCAAGTCCATCTGCCACCACAATACACCCACAGATGGCACCTTCTTCTGAAGGTCCCCACACTGAGCCAGTATATACTTCCAAGCCACCAGCCTCTGCTTTCGGCACTGATTCTCAGGAACAGAACCACCTGATCAATCAGTTGCTACCCTTCAAAATTCCCTACCTCTCATCACTCCCATGATCACAGATATAGTGATCAAAGCCATTGATGAGAGGCTTCCTACAATAATACAACCCTTGGTGGAGGAGTTGGTGACTAAATCTCTTTCTACTGCTCAACCCTTGCATCCAATGCACCCAAAAGGGGGAGAGTCAGTTAGTTAAAGGAAAAAGGAAGAGGATAGATGGGGAGAAGGCGAAAGAATCTGAGGTTGTAAATGAGAAGGAGAAGGAGAGTGTGAAGGGAGCTGAAGTGAATGAAAGTCAAAAAGACTTTCATGTCACATATCAAAAGAGAAAAGAGAGTCTGAGAAGGAGAAGGAGCTGAAGGATATGGTGAAAGAAGCTGACGCCAACCATAACCGTTCAATGGATAAAATCATTGAGCAGTTGTATAGGCAGGGTTTTGACATCAAACAACTAGACTCCGAGATCAGAAGGATGGAAACAGAGGAGATCAATTCCAGATGGGCTAGCTATGATGCCTTAGAAAGAGAAAGGCTGGAGATAATGATCAGATTTATAGCTAAATACTTGGGAAGATCTCTAATGGAAATAAGGGCCTGGACCAGGGACAACATCTTGGCAATAACCACCAAGATTTGTTCGTCTGAAGAATACTCCAAAGGTCTAGTGATTGAGGTATTGAATGAAGCTGGTTGGGAATCGAAAAGAACTGACAAAATTTACCAAAGCCTCCCTTACAGCCAAAATGCTAAAACAGTCTGAAAAGCCTCAATCCTCAAAATCACTATCTCCACAACCCACTAAAACAACTCCTTTACCCTCTAAACCAACCATCCAACCCACAAAACCAAATCCTTTACCTCAAAACCCATTGCCAGTGATGTACCTAGCCAAAAGAAAAGAAAGGTACTGAGGCCTGAAGATGAAGAGGAGGATGAAGACAGACTGCCACTCTCTGCAGTCATTACTTTGCCTAAGGCTAAACCAATGTCCATCACTCCTGCTTCTCAAATGCATGATGTAATGATAAAGATTGAAGAGGAACAGATGCAAAAACATGATGAGGAAATGCTGAAAAGCATTGACAAAGCATATGCTACATCCTCTTCAATGATCAGCATGAAGAAAGAAGTATTAAGATTGTACACCCTTGCTAATACCTTTCAATACCAAAGGAAAGAGTAAGGATATGGCCTGATCCTAGGGTGGCACACCGGATTGTCAAGAAAGAAATTCCTTCAAGATACAAGGCCAAGTGAAGAGAGTTGTCGACGAAGACATCACTGTGGTGCTTGTAGTGTCCCCTGGGAAATTGTTGAAGAGTTCAAGAAAGCCTATGAAGCCAAACAACCACCTCAAAAGATGTTAGAGAACAAAATTATAAAGAAGGGATTGGTTTACAAACGACTTGAAAACTTCAAACAAGAAGAGCTCAACCTGCTCTTAGAAGGAACTCATCCAGATGAGTTTGCTTATAGACAAATACCACGGTTGAGCTCAAAAATGGAAAACAGGCCAAGTACATATCTGAAGTGTATGGCCGAGAAGGATTATTTGATGGTGTGCCCGAGGTGCTGACAATGGATGAGCAAATCATGTTTTTAAGGGCTTACACCAGGAATCATATAGGCTGATACACGGGAAGTAGATCTCATGGTTGGGGCAACAGCTCGGTGTCCAAGTCCCCAATACAGAGCTCCCAACCATATCATGCCAAACAGATCATCAGAGACTTCTTCCCAGGCCGGTGCTGAAAAAGGGTCACTTCTCATCTGATCAAGAGGATTAAGAGACCAATCTATCTGCCAAAATAAGTGGGACTCGTAATAACTTAGAGGTTTTGGCTGCATTGGTTCAGGGGGTTTGTTGGACCAAAAGAACCAATGAGCCTGATCAGAGAAACCTCTAAGTCCCACAAGACATCACAACAGCTGAAGAAGACCTGATCAGCTGTTCTACAAAGTCTGAAGAATACAACTGCTGAAGTACGTCTGAAGTACTGAAGAAAGACTGAGACAACAGCTGAAGATCTAAAGTCTGAAGACTTCAACAAGTACTGAAGACAAAGACTGAAGATCAACAGCTGAAAGACAAAGTCTGATGTTCAAGTACTGAAGACATCAGCTGATGTTAACAGCTGATGACAACAGCTGAAGAGGGCTTCTTCAGTTGTTGTGATGGTTTTTCTTCTTCAGTAGTTTTCTTTTCCTTTCAGTAGTTTGTTATTTTTCTTTCAGTACTTGTAAACACTGAAGAGGTTGTTCTTCAGTTGTTGTAGTTTCAGTAGTTTTATGTTTTTCAGTAGTTGTAAATGAGATGTTTAACACTTAGGAACATTTGTAAGATGTCAGTTGTTGACATCTTCAGTAGTTGTTAAACATCAGTAGTTATAAAACGGTTACATGTCACTTTCAGGTGACATCAGCCTACGTCATTCTTTCCTTTATAAGGAAAGATGACTCACCTGTAATCGTGCCTTTGAGGCCGACAATCTTAATGCAATATTCCTTTTGTCGGATATTTCTCTCTCTATAACAAAATTCTTTTATCGTTTTATATCAATTGTTCTTGTTTGAATTTGTCTAATTCTGAGCTATTCCGCTGCTATATCTGTTCAATCGATTAAACCAAGGGCTGAGATCCTAACATAGTCACACTTTTAGGTTACTCTTGAGATCACACCACACGTCTAGTCATCTATTGTGTTGATCTACCAAATAATCGCTGTGGTCTAGCACCTCAAGTATAGTTTTCTTTGTGTTACCTAGTTAGCTAGCTTTAACTATCATATTTTCCCTTTTATATTGCTCAAATCTACTCTACTTTGACTTTGCATCTTTTTCAATTTTGTTTTTAAAGTCCTCAACGGTTTGTACCTGTGTCTATAATATTCCATCCCCACTAATCGTATCACCGTACGATCTTATTCTATTGCTTGCCTCTCCTTTTTCCCTCGTTTTTTATACCTATTCTCCCCCCTAAATACTACATCTCTAAGGATTGCGTTTTAGTATTTTAATGAGCAGAACTGCACTACGTGTAATTAATGACTAACATTAAACAAAATAAGAAATTAACCTTAAAGAAAACTATAATTGGAAGAATTTTAAGAGACTAGACGCACGCATTGGCCTATAACAGGTCATCTTCAGTAATGACCTCACTTTTATTATTTAACACATTGACCTCTAACAATATAAAAACGTGGTTTAATCAAACCTTTGTATAGAGGTCAGCACTTGAAAATCAGTGTTTTATTTTTATCACATCGATTAAGTTCTTTTCAAAACAGTCACGTATGAAGTGATATTTGATTCCAATGTGTTTGGTCTTAGGATGTTGGACCAGGTTCTTAGTGACTGCAATTGCAGCAGAGTTATCAACAAATATAGGAGTGGAAGTGAAATGCAAACCGTAATCCCGCATTTGCTATTGGTACCATATGATTTGGGAACAGCAACTTGCAGCAGCAACGTATTCTGCTTCACAGGTTGACAAGGCAACCGAGGTCTGCTTCTTACACTGCCAGGCAACCTGGCTTTGATACCACTTGTCAGAATCTGGTATTTGACCAAACACCAACTGATTAACGTGTTAAACCAAACCAAATAGTGCAGAATCCTATTTGATTGGCGATCCAATCAGTGAGAACGCACGTAGACACAATAACAAATTGAATCTAACGTTAAGAATCGATTTAGAATCGATCTACAGCGTTCTATGAACTTGGAGTACGAACTTAGAGGCTTCTGGACGACTAGGGTACGTCTGGAGTCGAAGTGGATTCAATGCTTACGTTTTTCCACGAATTAGGTGGTATTTATAGGTTAGGGTTGCTCATTTGGGCGACTGAACCATTGGCATGGTTCATTCGTGCGATTGAGACATGCGGTTGATCCATTCGCACGGCTGAGTGTTCAGTCGTGCAACTGAGTCAGACGCATGAAGTTGTTCAGGCGTATGAAATATTTAGGCGCATGGACACTCAGTCGCATGGCCATTCGGACGCATGAACACTGTTAGGGGCATGGTCCAGTTAGACGCATGAGAACTTCACTTCACCAAGTTTGAGTGTATTCAATATTATAACATTATGCAAAACACTTCAAACAATCACAAACCTATATAATCAAGTCATATGCGTTAAACAAGTCATTAATGAAATATTAAACATTATAAACGCAACCAAACATTTGTATTTCATTAAGTACTCGTACAATTACAATACACAAGTGTAAGACATATTACATTCAGATCAGGATCTAGGTACATATATGTATCAACACTGATTCCACTGCAGATCGGTGAAGAGGGTCAATACAACAGTTTCACATGGTGGAAAGATTTAAAACACTTAGTAAATCAAATAGGAAATGGTTAGGATGAAACAAGAACACAAGTAGCAAGAACCATAAACAAGAACACTCAAGTATGGTTTTCAAGAATAATGTATATTGCTCTCAAGTTCATACAAGTATTACAAAGCTTATATTAAAGGTACAAGTAATTGAGATACTTTATACTACATCATACAACTGGTCATACTTTAAAGGCAAGCTGGAAACACTAATCTAGGTAACATCATTAATGTTGGTGTGTCTTCAGAGGTGGTAGCTGAAAGTTGTTGAGCTTTTGTTAAAATGTGATCAAAGAAAGCATGTCTTCTCTTTCTTTGAAAGAAACCAGTCTTTAGTTTTGGAATAGGTTATCTTTGAAACTTTAAAAGACTTCATCTTTAGCTTTGGAAGATTTGATCATTGGTTTTGGAATATTTTACACTTCGCATATTTTGTTTGAGTTATGTAAACCTTTCAAAGTAATTTTACTCTAAGTTTCATGCATGTATGTAATAAGTGTAGGAGTGTAGTAATGAAGTTTTTTCCATTGGCTTGTGAGACACCTTGTGCTGCTTCCTATTCATGCATGTCACATGTATATCTTGTATTTTCGTTAATTAAAAGTAACGTCATCATACCAGGCATCATACCTACATAACATTCAACATAAAGCCAATGGAAAATAATCATACATAATCAAGAGGAACATAAACATAACATTCAACATCATCATACCAAGCATCATACATACATAACATCTATCATGCATAAACATACACTCATCTATGACCTCAAAAAGTCAACTTACACAGCCCCGGGAACCTCCCAAGTCAAGGCCTACATTTCGTCTTTTTCCCCAGAAAGTCAGAAAACATTCCAAGTGTTCTTCCGCATTTTCCTTTTTATTCATCCGCATTTGCTATAGTTCATCCGCATTTGCTATAGTTCATCCGCATTTGTCATCCGCATTTCCCATACTTAGACTTGCTCATCCGCATTTCCATCCACATTTCATATACTTAGTCGATGCTCATCCGCATTAACTTTCATCCGCATTTGCCATACTTAATCAATGCCCATCCGCATTGACTTTCATCCGCATTTCCCATACGTAGTCAATTTTCATCCGTATTGACTTACTTAGCCGTTAATACTCATCCGCATTAACTGTTCATCCATATTTCTTCCCATTACTCATCTGCATTAACTGTTCATCCATATTTCTTCCCATTACTCATCCGCATTAACTGTTCATCCGCATTTCGTCCCATTACTCATCCGCATTAACATCTGCATACTTAGGCGGATTCTAATCTTAAACATATGAGCCCTAAACATCCGATTTCCATTCCCAGTCACTGACTAACATGTTCAAAGCTTAGTTCTTACCTTCTAAGCCTTAGAAACGCCATCATACATCATCAAGCATGAACATAGTCATACATCACATCATAACATCCATATACACACAATCAAGCATACGGGTCCGAAACCTAGTTTAATGAAAACGTACTTTCATGCATTTCCAGCCTAAAAAATCATTTAAAACATGTAAAAAAAGGGGTTCTAGAACTCACCTTTGCAGCTCTTGAGTATGGCTTCTTCCAAACTCGTTTACAAATTGAATTCAACCACCTAGAAACCCACTAAAACATACCCGAACACATACAAACACACATAAGCACAAACCTGAGGACATAATCGGTTAGGAACACCATAAAACCATAAATTCTTACCTTAAATTCGCACTTTCTTCTTGTTCCTCTTCAAAACCGAGAGTTCTCTGCTTCCTGCTACTCTCTCCCTAAAATTTTCGAGAATTTTGTGTGTAGAAAGGGTGATGGGCGGCCATGCCACCTTTATCACCAACTTTTCAAACATTTTGTCCTTTTGGACACTTTTTACCCCTAGACTTGGGTTTTATATCTTTTTCTTCGTTTTACTTCACTTTATTCTTTCTTGGGCTTTAATAAAAATAATCGGGTGTTATAAGTCCACCCTCTTATATAGGTTTTGTCCCCGAAACCTGTTATTCCTCAAAGAATTGTGGGTAATGTTGTCTCATTTCTTCTTCAATCTCCCACATAGACTCGAATCCCTTCCTATGCTTCCACTGCACACGCACAAGAAGAACCACTTTATTTCTCAGCCTCTTCTCTTTTCGATCGATGATTGCCACTGGTTGCTCCACATAATTGAGCCGTTCATCTACTTCGATATCCTCCAATGGAATAATCATATCCTCATCTGCTACACACTTTCTCAGATGAGATACATGGAATGTCGGGTGAATTCCACTTAGCTCATCTGGTAACTCCAACCTATAGGCCACCTATCCTACTCGAGCAACGATTCAGAGAGGCCCTATATACCTTGGGCTCAACTTGCCCCGCTTCCTGAATCAGATAATACCCTTCCAAGGTGAGACCTTCAACATAACCAGGTCACCCATCTTAAACTCAATCAATCAGCTTCGTTTATCAACATTCGACTTATGTCTATCTTTGGCTCGATTACCTCGACGCTCATGAAGGCCTTAATCTTTTCAAGCTTCTCAGTTGTAGCCTCGATTACCTCGACGCTCCCTAAATACTTCTGACCAATATCACCCTAACACACGGGTGTTCGGCATATCCTACCGTATAGCATCTCATAAGGGGGCAACCCAATGCTGGCATGATAACTGTTGTTATATGAGAACTCAGCTAGCGGTAGGTGGTCATCCCAACTTCCTCCAAAATCGATAACACATGCTTGAAGCATATCCTCCAATGTTTGAATGGTCCTCTCTGACTGACCATCAATCTGGGGATGATAAGTCGTGCTGATGTGTAACCACATCCCCATAGCGTCATGGAATTTCTTCCAGAATTTGGATGTAAACCGGGTGTCACAATCAGACACAATGGACACCGGTAGACCATGACGAGTTACAATCTCCTTGATGAAAAGATCCACTAACCTCTCAGATGAATAGTCTCGTGGATCGGTAGGAAGTGAGCACTCTTCGTCAGACGACCAACAATCACCCATATGGCATCATACCTTTCGGAGTACGCGACAACTTCATAATAAAATCCATGGTGATGTGCTCCCACTTCCATTCCGGTATATCCAAAGGTTGGATCTTCCCATACGGCTTCTCATGCTTGGCCTTTACCTGTAGATAAATAAGGCATTTACTCACATACTCCACCACGTCACATTTCATACCCGGTCGCCAATAATATTTCTTCATGTCTTGATACATCTTTGTGGCACCAGGATGGATGGTGTATCGAGTCTTGTGAGCTTCATCCATAATATTCATGTGTAGATCCCCAAAATGAGGAATCCACATCCATCCAAATCGGGTCCTAATACCAAGTGTGTTTTCACCCAATTCCCTAACTAGGCCTCTCATTCTTTCCGAGTTAAGATGATCTTCCTTCAATGCCTCATCTTGAAACTCTCTAACTTGCTTCATTACGTCAGAGGTCATGATTAGCTTATACACTTTCACCCGAATCGGCTCGGGCCTCTCATTCTGACTAAGGGCGTCCGCCACCATGTTGGTTTTGCCCGGATGGTAATGGATCTCGCAATCATAATCCTTTATAAGCTCCAACCATCGTCTCTGTCTCATGTTCAGGTCCTTCTGCTCAAAGAAATACTTTAAGCTCTTGTGGTCAGTGAATATGGTGCACTTCGTCCCACACAGATAGTGCCTCCAAATCTTTAGCGCAAAGTCCACGGCTGCTAGCTCCAAGTCATGAGTAGGGTAGTTGACCTCATGAACCTTCAACTGTCGGGATGCATATGCTATAACCTTCCCCTTCTGCATTAACACACACCCCACCCCGAGTAGGAAGCATAGAATAAACCACCAGATCTTCACTTCCATCGGGTAATGACAGAACATGAGCTTGAGTCAACCTTGCTTTCAATTCCCCGAACGCCTTCTCTTGAGCTTGACCCCATACGAACTTTACATCTTTCCGGGTCAACTTAGTTAGTGGAGAAGCGATCTTAGAGAAGTCTTGGATAAATCTTCTGTAGTAGCCCGCCAAACCCAAGAAGCTACGGATCTTGAATGGTGTCTTTGGAGACTTCCATTGCATCACCGCCTCCACCTTTGCCGGGTCCACCATAATCCCGTCAGGATTCACCACATGACCCAAGAATTGAACCTCGCGCAACCAGAATGCGCACTTGGAGAATTTGGCGTACAACTTCTCCTTTCTCATGCCTCCAAAACTTCCTGAATGTGACCGGCATGCTCAATCTCGCTTTTCAAATAAATCAGAATATCATCAATAAACACAATCACTGATTTATCCAACATTGGCCGACACACTCGATTCATTAGATCCATAAAAGCAGCTGGTGCATTGGTCAAACCAAATGACATAACAAGGAACTCGTAATGACCATAACGCATGCGAAAAGCTATTTTAGAAACATCCTGCTCTTTCACCTTTAGCTGGTGGTAGCCCGATCGAAGATCTATTCTTGAGAAACAACGGCACCTTGCAGTTGATCAAACAAATCATCTATTCTCGGGAAGGGGTATCGGTTCTTCACCGTCAACTTGTTCAGCTCACGCTAGTCAATACACATCCTCATACTACCATCTTTCTTCTTCATGAATAGGAACAAAGTACCCCAAGGAGAGATACTCGGTCTAATGAACCCCTTATCAAGCAGCTCTTGTAATTGCTCCATCAACTCTTTCATCTCAGTTGGAGCCAATCGATATGGTGCCTTGGCGACAGGTTGGGCACATGGTATCAAATAGATCTGGAATTAGATCTCATGGTCAGGTGGCACTCCTGGTAAGTCCTCGGGAAACACATCAGGAAAGCCACACGCAACCGGGACATTGGACAGCTGTGGTGTTGGTGTTTCCGCATCCTTCACATATGCCAAATAGGCACTACATCCATGCCTCATACACTTTCCCGCCACCGCCATTGAGATTACTTTTGGGATCATCGTGACCCGATCCCCATAAACCGTTACAGAACTCCCGTCAGGCGCTGTCAACTGAATCATCTTCTTGCGACACACAATGTTCGCCTCGAAATCCGCTAACCAATCCATCCCAAGAACCAAATCGAAACCACCTAAGGCCATTACAAATGGTCTAACCGAATATTTATGACCTTCTATTTCCACATCACATTCTTTTATCACCTCAAAGACTCTGGTAGACTTACCTATGGCAGTTTCTACATCAAAGGGTGCATCAACACTCCTACTACTAACGGGCAGTTTAGCACAGAAAGCAGCAGAAATACAACTTTTGCTAGCACCAGAATCAAATAACACAGAGGCTAAAGTTTGGTTTACTAGAAACGTACTGGACACGACATCAGGTCCGTCCTAGCCTCCTCCTATGTCATTGTGAACGCTCTGGTGCTCGCCCTTGGTCCTTCTCCCCCAATCGTCTTCTTCCCTGCACCAGAACTTTCAGCCCTCGGCTTCTTGTAGTCTCGGCTTATGTGGCCCTCCCCGCCACAATTAAAATGCTTCCCAGTCTTATACTCCCTTCCCATGTGGCCAGGTTTCCCACATTTGAAGCACATGTTAAGCCCCAGTCTACATTCCCTACTATGCTTCTTTCCACATCTACCACACTTCTTCGATCCTGCCCCAAATGTGGCCACATGACGGTCATCCACCCGTGCATTCTTGTTACCCGTCGAGGCATCACCCCGACCAAACCTCTTCCCATTCCAGTTTTGATCACCACCAACCCTCTTGCTACCTTCAGCCACCACCACCATGACTCTCTCATCATACAATCTCCCTACCAAATCCATCGCCGACCTAAACGTGCTCGGTCGGGTAGTGATCATGTGCCTGCGATATCCGCCAGCAAGCCCTGGATATATCTCTTAATCTTTCGCGATAGAGGCGTAACCTGATCCGGCACCAGACGTGCCATTTCGTTGAACTTTGTGGTGTACTGCTGATGTGTCATCGTTCCTGCCTCCAACTGCAGGAATTCCGTTTCCACCTTATCCTTCTCCCAGTGAGGACAAACTCCTTAATCACCAACTTCTTCAGCTCAAACCATCTCATTCTCCTAATAGCCCGACTACCCTCAGCTTGGACAATATTGTCCCACCAACATAAAGCTGAGTCCACAAAATAATAGGTAGCAAACTTCACCTTTTGATCCTCTCGACATTCACTGATATTTAAAACAACTTCCATTTCTCTCACCCATCGGTGAGCAGCAACAGCAGTGCCATTACCATCAAAATTAGGGGGCTTGCACCATTGAAATGGCTCGTAGTTACAGCCTCGTACCGCCTCCGGCGTAGGCCTTTTCTTCCTCTTCTTCTTCGTCATCAAATAGAACCGTCTCAGTCTCGGGCTGTCTTCTTTCACCCGTAGGTCTACTCCTTTCCCTTCTTTCCCCGTCTCTAACAACCTTTATCACTTCGGTCACCATAGACGGTAGGATCGTCTGCATGACCTGATGCACTTCCTCTACAACCGCCTCCTTCACTGAGGCTCTCAGGTTAGCACTCTTATCTCCGCCCTCCGGATAAGGGGTCTCGGGTTCTTCATGAACCACCTTTTCGGCTCTAGGCCTTCCCCTCGTGACCCGTGGTTCAGCACCACGTCGACCACCACCATGCGAACTTTTGATGATCTACCACCGGCCATCCTCTAACTCGCACTGAAAGATTAAACACCAACATGATCATTCAAGGGAACAGTTCAGTTCATGTCAAGTATTGTAAATCCCTAATTATAATGGCCAGTTGTGATTAGCCACTTACTTTACTCTTCATACTCCAAGCATTACCTATCCTGACTACATCAGTTTCTAAATCTACAAACAACACATAACCACATAACATGCGCACGTAATGCCGGTTAACATACGAAAATACCTGATGGCACGCAGCTACTTGGACTGGCATCCCTTCCCTTTCTGTCCCATTTTCAGTTTAAGTTTAGGTTATTTTGAAAATTTACCCATTCACTTAAATTTTAGCTCTGATACCAACTTGTAAGGCTCCGTTCCCGGGACGCTCATAGCTGGACAATCATCGCACATAAAACATATATTTACATGTATCTTAAATAAACATTGCAGCGGAAATATTTAAAATGACATTTCATTTCATTATAAAGGCTATTGAAAAATAATACATCGTCACCAGGTTACAAAATACTTGTTGCATTACATCACAAAAGCAAGAGCCACGTAGCTGCCCCGCGCCATCCTCAGCAATGCTCACCTGCCAACTGGAAAATGCATAAAAAGTTAGCGTTGCTGAGTGAGTTCTATTTTAACATAAAACATACTTTTCTTTCATTAAAACCATCCTTTACTTTAACATGTGATCACGCATCATACGTACACATAGATAATATCATTAATATCTTCATCATTGTTCGTTAACTTTTGTTCATTCATCGTGCGTTATTATCATTCGTTTCATACATAACTTTCATACTTTCATTCGTACGTTCATTACATTCGATGACATGTACAATACCCCGAACACTAGGCACGAAGCTGGTTACTGGGCCTCAGGTCTTTCATAGACCTCGAACATTATGCACGAAGCTAACTCAAGTACCTAGGGTAAGTACATTCACCATTTATCTTTTCTCTTTCATTCCGGATCAATGCCATATGCTATACCCCGAACATTATGCACGAAGCTGGTTACTGGCCTGAGGTCTTTCATAGACCTCGAACATTGTGCACGAAGCTGACTCCAGTACCTAAGGTAAGTGGCAAGGACCCCATACATATGGTCAATCACAAAGATTGGACCCAAGTGTGCATACTTCTGGGGTAGCTAACTCGCACACCGTTGAGCTAACACCTCATTTGGGGTGTGAATCTCCATACATTTGCTTGCAAGCCTTTCTTACATCATTCATTCATTAATGCATGCATTCATTCATCATGTTCCTCTTTTCATTATCTTTCACTTTACGTTACATAATACTTTCATTCATTAACATTCCACATAAAGCCAAGGGAAAATAATCATACATAATAAAAAGGAACATAAACATAACATTCAACATCATCATACCGGGCATCATACATACATAACATCCATCATGCATAAACATACAATCATCTATGACCTCAAAAGTCAACTTACATAGCCCGGGAACTCCCAAGTCAAGGCCTAGATGTCGTCTTTTTCCCCAGAAAGTCAGAAAACATTCCAAGTGTCATCCGCATTTGCCTTTTTATTCATCCGCATTTGCTATAGTTCATCCGCATTTGCTATAGTTCATCCGCATTTGTCATCCGCATTTCCCATACTTAGACTTGCTCATCCGCATTTCCATCTACATTTCATATACTTAGTCGATGCTCATCCGCATTAACTTTCATCCGCATTTGCCATACTTAATCAATTCCCATCCGCATTGACTTTCATCCGCATTTCCCATACGTAGTCAATTTTCATCCGTATTGACTTACTAGCGTAATACTCATCCGCATTAACTGTTCATCCATTTCTTCCCATTACTCATCTGCATTAACTGTTCATCCATATTTCTTCCATTACTCATCTGCATTAACTGTTCATTTGTATTTCTTCCCATTACTTATCGGCATTAACTTCTGCATACTTTGGTAGATTTAATCTTAAACATGTGAGCCCTAAACATCATATTTCCATTCCGGTCACTGACTAACATGTTCAAAGCTTAGTTCTTACCTTCTAAGCCTTAGAAACACCATCATATATAATCAAGCATGAACATAGTCACACATCACGTCATAACATCAACATACACACAATCAAGCATACGAGTCCGAATCCAGTTTAATGAAAACGTACTATCATGCATTTCCAGCCCCTAAATCAGTTAAAACATGTAAAAAGAGGGGTTCTAGAACTCACCTTTGCAGCTCTTGAGTATGGCTTCTTCCAAACTCGTTTGCAAATTCAATTCAACCACCTAGAAACCCACTAAAACATACCCGAACACATACAAACACACATAAGCACAAACCTGAGGACATTACCAGTTAGGAACACCATAAAACCATGAATTCTTACCTTAAATTCGCACTTTTCTACTTGTTCCTCTTCAAAACCGAGAGTTCTCTGCTTCCTGCTACTCTCTCTCTAAAATTTCCGAGAATTTTGTGTGTAGAAAGGGTGATGGGCGGCGCCATGCCACCTTTATCACCAACTTCTCAAACATTTTGTCCTTTTGGATATTTTTTACCCCTAGACTTGGGTTTTATATATTTTCCTTCTTTTTACTTCACTTTATTCTTTCTTGGGCTTTAATAAAAATAACCGGGTGTTACAATAGTAAAGAACGGTTTTAATGAAAGTTAGTATGTTTTACTTAAAACTAGAACTCACTCAGTAACATGACTTTTTATGCATTTTCCATATGGCAGGTAAAGTTGCTGAGGATGGCACGGGGTGGCTACTTGGAATTTTTGATGGCATTCTTGTAGATACATATGTACCTAGTTTCTTATCTTAATGTAATATGTCTTTATTGTCTTACACATATGTAATAGTTGGGTACTTATGAAATGCAAATGTTTGGTTGTGTTTATAATGTTTAATATTCATTAATTAGTAGTTTAACGCTTATTGAATTGACTATATAGGCCTGTGGTTGTTTGAATAATATTAGTAATATAATGATTAACAAATATATTCAAACTTAGTAATATGAAGTTCTCATGCGAATGGCCCATGCTAATGGACCATACGCATGAACAACTTCATACGAATGACTCAGTCGCACGACTGAACCAGAAGACTTGATTAGTCGCATGATTGTAACATGAGATTGACTCAATCGCACGACTGAACAGTCAGTTGTGCGAGTGGATCAACCGCATGGCTCAATCGCACGACTGAACCTGCTAATGGTTCAGTCGCCCGAATGAGCAACCCTAACCTATAAATACCACCTAATTCGTGGAAAAACGTAAGAATCAAGAACCCTTCGACTACATACGTACCCTAGCCATCCAAAGACCTCTAAGAACCTGTTCCAAGTTCATAGATCGCACTAGATCGATTCCTGATTGTCTTAACGTTTAGATTCAATTCATAGTTGTTTCAACGTGCGTTCTCACTGATTGGATCGCCAATCAAATAGGATTCCACACTATTTGATTCGGTATACACGTTAATCAGTTAGTACATCGTCCAGTACACGATCCTAACAAATGGTATCAAAGCCTTAGCTCTTGATTTACGTGTGATTCAATCGTTTTTGATACAGAAATTGTGTTTTTTCATTAAAAACGCAATCTTTTGGTGTCAAACGGTGTCTTAGACATCTCCTATTCACAAAGTTTAGTTATTTCGGCATACGATAATTAGGGTTAGTAAAAATTCAAGTTTTTGTGGCCAAAACACCTTAAACCTATGAATTTTCAAAATCCAGCAGCTTCAGTCGCACGATTGACTCAATCGAACAACTGAATACATATGCATCCCTCATACGCACGATTGGACTCATTCATACCTCCATTCATACGATTGACCAGTCTATTCGCGTTGTTCAACCGCACTTGTTCATTCGCCCGACTGAGCCATCCGCATTAGTTCAGTCGCACGATTGAACCATCAGCATTGTTTAATCGCCCGAATAGCCCAATCGCACACCTTCATTCGCATAAGTGAAATAGTTTGTTCCAAATACTAAAGTTAATAGCAATGAAGGACCAATACTCAGCATTCACAGCAAGGAGAGACTCACGTATTCAGAATCTACTGCTACTGGAGAATGAAGTGGGGAATCATAATAAACCCCCTAAGCTAATCACGTGAGATGAATACCCACAATGGAAACAACATTTCGAGATCTACTTAAATGGTGTAGATCCCAATCTGGGGGAATCTATAGAGACGGGGTACAACATGCTAGTAGGAGCTGATGGTGTCAAACTTACACTGGGTGGCTTGACTGATGGACAAAAAGTCAAATACAATGCTGAGAAGAAACTTTATGCTTTCTTACACAGTCAATTCCAAAGGATATTTTCCATCAATTTGCGGAGTATACTCAAGCAAAGAAATTATGGGATGCATTGGAGAAGAGATATGACGGGAACGTATCATTAAAGGCCATAAAGGCTAAGGCTTTGAAGAAGGAGTTTGACAACTTCTCTTCGATAGGTAAAGAAAGCCTGGATGATGTAATCGATAGGTTTTACCACTTGATGAGTGAGATGCACACTCATGGAGTAACGACGTCAATGGAACACAAAGTGTCAAACTTTGCGGATGGTTTGCCCGAAAAATGGGTGTCCTTTGTCTCTAATCTCAGACAGAATGGTATGCTAACGAAGTTAGATATAAATGAATTCATTCTGAAACTGAGAAAGGAAGAGCTGAGGATGAAGTATAGAGCCCAAAAATCTAACTATGATCAGAATCCAGCACTGTACAATGCGACTCCTCAAGCCAAAATATCTGGAGCACCACTTTAGATAGCTTTTGTGTCAAGCTCAGCTGGTCCTTCTCAAGCCTCTACTTCAGGGTCGGAAACGTCAGGGTCGTCTGGTACCCAATACATTGTACCTGAAGCCAATGCAGAACTGAAGACCGAGAATTTCGGTAATGTGATAGTTAAGGTAGCTAAAAAGCATATGGATCTCTTAGCTGCTGTAGTCCACTCCAATGATGACTAATTGAAGGTAAAATTGGGAACTGCCATTTGGCTGATGAGGATTACAAGCAGGTGGATGAGACAGAGCTGGAACGGATGGATATAATGTGGGCCTTAGCGAGTGTTGTTCGACGAGCTAAGAAGTTTGCCAAAAAGAATTAAGAACACTTTGACTACATCCGTACCCTATCCGTCCAGAGACCTTTAAGAACCTGTTCCAATTCATAGATCGCAGTAGATCGATTCCTAATCATTCTTAATGTTTAGATTCAATACATAATTGTTTCTACATGCGTTCTCACTGATTGGATCGCTAATCAAATATGATTCGCACTATTTGATTAGGTATACACGTATTTCAGTTAGTATTTCGTTCAATACACAATCCTAACAAGTGGCATCAGAGCAACTAGTGCACTAAGGACACTACTTTTGGCTTCGACAAGAGCAAGGTGACCTCTTTAATTGTGGCTAGAAGGGGCACTTCAAACGTGAGTGCGTGAAGCCTAAGAAGACTGGAAATGGGAACCCTTTCTCATCTTTTAATCGTCAGGATAAAGCTATAGTAGTCCTACTTCATCAAGCAAGGATCCTAAAGCCTTGATGCTCATGATGATGAAGGATAGGACTGGAGCTTTTGGTTTGTCTCACTAGGAGAATCCAACATCGCTAGTGTGGAGGATATAGATGACGATTCAGCTAGTGAAGGAGATATTGTAGTGGAACTTGCGATGTCCAATACTGATGAAATTGAAACAGTGGTCAACTACCTGCCTGAAGAAGGAACAACTACAACAACGTCAGAATCACCAGAACCAGAAACACCCAACTCTGCTCTAATGGCTGATTCACTACACCTCCTCAGGTAAGTACTACTGGCCAACTTTTTGATAATCATGCTTGTTCTGATTGTAATAAATTTAGAGAAAGCATAGATTAAAAGTTGCTAGGTTATTAGATCATAATGATAGCTTAATAAAGGACTTGCAACTGTGCACTAAAGCTAATAGAGTATTAAAACAAAATGAGCACAGTTATAAAGAAAAGATAGACCTTTTGAACAAACAGCTTAGGGACACAGATGTAGTTGCCTTTAACCAAGCTAATGAATTAGGTACTATCTTAACTCCCTAGAAGACACTAAGAAACAGGAAAGCAGTTTTAGAGGTAGAAGTTAATTCATTAAAGCAAAAACTACATAGTTGGACAAGTTCATCCCATATTGTCCAACACTTAGTGAGAGAACGTAATAATGGGGAGGGATTGGGATATAAATTAGTTCCACCACACCTGAGACCTTGATGAACACTAAAATTAAACCAACTATAACAATCCAATCAAGGATCATGTGGTGTCCACTCCTCTTGTAAGTGATCCAGATTCCATATGTAAATTAAATGAATCTGGAACTAAAAAAGGAGGCCACGTCAAAGGCAAAAGGAAAAATACCTTGTGTTAATCTGTAAAAAGAGTTTTAAAAAGGTTATATAAAGTCTGGTTCAAACACAGTCAAATCCAAACCTAAAAAGACCATCAATGTTAACCAATCACGTGCATCATTTAAAATCCAGGTAAACAAAATGGAAAAGATGTTAAACAGGTAAAGCAATTAAATTTGTAAAACCAGACTATACATCTAAACAAGAAGTGTCTCAGTCCAAACAGAGTAAGGTCACTCATGTGACATACACTTCTCCATAAAACAGTACATAGTAAACTCGAAAGCAGGTCATGCTACAACTGTGGAGAGTATGGACACATAGTCTAATTGTCCTTACTATCAGACACCGAGGAGAAAAGTTGAATTTCAGGACACAAAACCTAGCTCTTCTAAGAGGAACTCAGTGACGCCACCTAGAAGGGCTAGCGAACCTAAAGTTCAACCCATTAGCCAGTCGTCTGTTTATCACAAACAGGCCTTACACAAAGTTGGCTTATGGAAAGAAAAATCAATCCCTGTGTCGATAATGAGAACAAAAAGACGTCTGAACTTCCCTCACCCTCTACAGGTCAATGGATTGAACTTATGATGTGTGATGCCTCAGGGAAACCCAAGCCAGTAAAGACTTGGGTCCCTAACCTGAACTAATGCTTCAACTGAATGTGCAGGGTGTTCGCTATAGTGCTAAAACCAACACGTGAATTGTTGATAGCGGTTCATCTAGGCACATGACAGGGAACAGGGCTCTCTTATCAAATGTCAAACAAATCAAAGGAGGCCATGTTTCATTTGCTGGAAACAAAGGTGGGTATATCACAGCTCAAGGGGAGGTGGGTAATCAGAAAGTGAAGTTTGAAAAGGTAAACTACGTTCAATAACTTCAAAATACTTGCTTTCTGTATTCCAAATATGTGATAAAGGGTTTAAAGTAGTATTTGACAACAAGAAGTGCTATGTCCTGAAAAAGGACTATGTGATCATGAAGGACCAAGTATTAATGTATGCGTCAAGATATAATGACCTGTATGTCTTGGACCTATCAAAGGCCTCCATAACGGATCATGAAGTTCAGTGCTTCTTGTCAAAAGCTATTGAGAAGGATTCCATCTCCTGGCATAGGAAAATGGGACACATTAATCCAAGGAATATGAATCAATCTAGTGGGAGGAGTTAACGTCAAAAACTTCCAACTTCCGGATTTTTATGTTGCATGCAAGAGGGCAAACAGACGAATAAGTCTCATAAGGAAAAGAAAGTTCATTCAATCGAACTCCTCTTGAGCTTCTTCACATGGATCTGTTTGGTCCAGTCAGTACAAGAAGCATCGCAGGCGACTTGTACTGCTATGTGGTTACTGATGACTAGTCAAGATTCTCTTAGGTATGTTTCTGAAATCCAAATCAGAAACATTGAGTCATTCAAAGAATTAGTAACTACACTGGAGTCCCTCTATAAGCTGAAGGTACGTCAAGTGCAATCAGACAACGAAACCGAGTTCAAGAACCAATGGATGGAGGCCTACTGCAAGGAAAAGGGAATTGTGCACCAGTTCACCTCTGCCTACACTCCTCAGATGAATGGCGTTGCTAAAAAGAAAAGTAGCAGCTTGATAGAGATGGCACGGACAATGCTAGCAGACTCGAAACTGCCTATCCAATTCTGGAATGAGGTAGTTGCAAATGCGTGTTACATGTTGAATCGAGTTCTGATAGTTAAACGCCATGGCAAGACATGTTACAAGTTACTACAACGATGTAAACCAAATCTAGAGTATCTCGAGCCATTTGGCGCACCGTGCACCCTACTGAAGAAGACTCAGGAGGGAAAATTCAGCGAGAAGGCTGATGAAGGTATCTTTCTAGGATACAACATACCGAACAAGAGAGTTTATAACAACTCAACAGGTCAAGTAGAAGTGTGGTGTAACGTTGATGTTCAGAGATACACCATACCACCTGCTGGAAAAGGACCCGCTTTCTTTTTCGACTATGATGGATTCTTCAAGTCCTTCAACATACCATTCTCCACTTCTGATGGCGAGTTGGCAACCAAGATGATGTATGATGTCTTGAACACACCGGCTCCAGATTCAACATCATCCGATTCATAAGGTAGCTCATCTAACAACCTAGGGGGAGCACTTGAAGATAGTGACTCCTCTGATGAAGAAGCTGTGGAATATGATCCGAACAATCAGGAGGAACAGGTTCCTATTCCTGCAAGTCCACAAGCATCTGACATTGATGCCTCTGCGTCTTCGGAACCTCAAACTCCTACTGCCTCAGATACAGAACCTAATATTCATAATCTTGATTCTGAGGTAGTTGCTCCCACCACTCCTGGATCACGCTTAAACGTCTATCATCCTTTGGATAATGTCATTGGAGATGTCAGATCAGGAGTTCAGACTCAAAATCAGCTATATTCAGCTGATTATGCCTCAGTAATGGAAAAAGGATATCTTCATGATGGTCCATATCGTTGCTTTATGTCTAAGTTTGAGCCAAAGTATGTAGTGAAGCCTTGAATGATGAGGCATGGGTGAGTGCCATGAAGAAGAACTTCTTTAGTTCAAGAAGTTAGGTGTATGGACTCTAGTAGATAGACCTAAAGGCGCTAAGGTCATTGGCACCAAATGGGTCTTGAAATGCAAGAGAGATGATCAAGGCATGATCATCAGAAACAAGGCTCGACTTGTAGTTCAAGGATTTCGACAAGTCGAGGGAATAGATTACAATGAAGTGTTTGCACCCGTGGCAAGAATGGAAGCCATCCGCATCTTCCTTTCCTATGCATCCAATATGAAGATTAAAGTTTATCAACTGGATGTGAAGAGTGCATTCCTTCATGGTGAAATCCGAGAGACAGTGTACGTCAGTCAACCCGAGGGATTTGAGGATCCATATCATCGGGACAGAGTTTACAAACTCGACAAGGCTTTATATGGGCTTTATCAAGCTCCCAAAGCCTGGTACGAGAAACTCTTGACTCACCTTGTGAAACACGGCTTTCGCAGAGGTGTAATTGACTGCACGTATTTCATCAAAGAAAAGGATGGAGATTTACCGCTTGTCCAAATTTATGTAGATGACATAATCTTCGGTTCCAAGAACGAAGAGTTATGGAAAGAGTTTGAAGCAGTAATGAAGGCTGAGTTTGAAATGAGTGCAATGGGAGAGATGAAATTCTTTCTCGGGTTACAGGTGGATCAGACACCAAAGAGAATATTTCTACATCACACCAAGTATGTAGGAGATATTCTCAGTCAGTTTGACATGGAGAATGCTTCCACAACTGGGAATCCACTTGCTACAAATCACGATGTAGCACCCGACGAGAATGGTGATCTGGTTGATGCCACCATGTACCGAGGAATGATTGGATCTCTCATGTACCTCACTGCCTCAAGACCTGATATCATGTATGCTACATGTTTATGTTCAAGATATCAGGCGAAGGCAAAGGTTAAGCATCTAATAGGGGTCAAAAGGATATTTCGTTATCTGAAGGGTACACCAACACTTGGGTTATGGTATCCTCGTGATGATGACTTCGAGCTTACATCGTATAGTGACTCGGATTACGGAGGCTGCAAGATGAACTACAAGTCTACATCAGCGGGATGTCAATTCTTTGGGAAAGATTAGTGACCTGGCAGTGTAAGAAGCAGACCTCAGTTGCTTTGTCAACCTGCAAAGCCGAATATGTTGCCGCTGCAAGTTGTTGTTCAAAAATCATATGGATTCAACAACAATGCGGGATTACGGTTTGAAATTCTCTTCTACTCCTATTTTTGTTGATAACTCTGCTGCAATTGCAGTAACTAAAAATCTGGTCCAACATCCTAAGACCAAACACATCAGAATAAAATATCACTTTAAATGTGACTGTTTTGAAAAGAACCTAATCGATGTGGTTAAAATAAACACTGATTTTCAATGCACTGACCTCTATACAAAGGCTTTTGACAAACCACGTTTTCTATATTTGTTAGAGGTCAACGACATTACAAAGAAAAGTGATGTAATTCCTGAAGATGACCATGTGTAGTATGATGCGTATAGTCAATTTATTTTATTTTATTTTATTTTATTTTATTTATATTAATTTATGTTTTTAATTAAATTGATATTATTTCTTCACCTATTAACAACATTAAAAAAACGAGGGAGAAGGAAAGGCTAGCTGATAAAAATTAGATTGTATCTGTGATACCAATTTCACAACTTTGGAAAATGATAGTACACAGGAACAATCAATTGGGACTTTAAAAGTTTAATTGAATAAGATGCAAAATTCAAAGTATAAGTCTGTGTAGTCTGAGCAGTATAAAAGGAAAAATGATAGTTAAATTGGTTACTACTAAGGTAACATAAAGAAAGTAGACCTAGAGGTTGCTAGACCACAGATGATATGTCGGTAGATTCAACACAATAGATGATTAGACCTTGTTGGTGATCTCAAGATCAAACTAAGTTGTTCAACTGCCTGTGGGTTCCCATCTTATCACTGGTTAACACAATCAACAAATTCCAATAAGGGGTGACGAGCAAATAAAAGCCACAAATGTGTGCGGATGACCATAAAAAGAGCAAAGAATGAAAAAATGAAAAATAAACGCAATCAAGCTAATAACTTATATTGTTGGTGCGTTATGTGCAAAAGAAAAATAAAGATGCTCTAACAAGAAGATAGGTTGTGTGCCTCTTTACTGTGCGATGACACTGACTGAGGATAAGCATAACCTAGATATTCTAGAATTCATTATTGTTTGCCGCCTCTCTGCTGTGCGATGGCACTGACCTGAGGCTTGGCTTCTCTTTGAAAGCTCTATGAATAGTTTCTTCTTGTCAAAATACCCGTAGACCGCACAACAATCTCCTGAGGAATGTTGATTACCACATAAGCGTGGGCTCCACAAATGTTGGTTGAAATAATTAAACCTTAAACTATCACCAATCTGGGTCAAAAGTCTGTGTATGGATTTAAGAGGACAAGAATACTGACAATCATCATGGCTACAATTCTTGAAAGTCCAAATCAATGTTGGGATCTAATAGTACCAGTATGATTTCCTAAAATTGCTAACGACTCTAGATGAAAAACAAGAATATAGAATCAAAAGATTTGATAACATGTCCCGAATTATTTGACTTTTCTTTATGATTCCAAATTGAATTGGTCCATGTATGGTCAAATGAATTAAAGCTGCCTTTCCAGGAAACGAATTCTTTAGATTTATATATTAGGATTTACCCCTCACAAAATCACAAAAACATGTCTTAGTTTTGGATTTCAGTTTTTATTTCTTTTATTTTGTTTAAATTTTGTCAATTTAGTTTGGTAAACATCGAACTATGTCATGAAATTGAATCAGGAACTTAATCATTTTAAAAGGGTAATGTTTGAGGTGACCACACAGGTTTTCAAATGTAAAATGAGTCACGTCTGAGGTGACAAAGTGTTTTAAAAGGATCACATCTGAGGTGATCAAAAGTTTTCAAGATAAAAGGATCATGTCTGAGATGATCGAGTGCTTAAAGTCAATATCATGAGTATGCTCCAATCGCACGATTGGACCATGAGTATGGACCAACTATACGAATGGACCATACTTATGCCCTAGACAGCCGAATGGAGCATGCGTATAAACCATTCACCCGAATGGCTCACATGATTGAGCCAGTCGCCCGAATGGAGCTGTGCGAATGAGTCAGTCGCCCGACTGAACCTGTAAGGCCTCGTTCCCGAGAAGCCTCACAGTTGGTTAATCATAGCATAAAATAATTTTAATAACAAAACAACGCAGCGGAATAACATAAACATTTACTTAAAACTTGCAGTTGATATAGTGATCATACACTTGTCCTTTAATTGTAAATAAAACATAGTACTTTTTCCTTTCAATTAAAATAAATGGTTTCATAAACAAGAATGCCATCCATATCCATCCAAGTAGCCTCCAACCGGTGCCATCCTCAGCATCAATAATTACCTGCTAACTATTATGCATAAAAGTCAGCTTCGCTGAGCGAGTTCTAGTTTTAAATAATATAAGAAAATATAAACTTTATCCTTCATATAATGGCCATGCCTACATCATAGTACATAACATTACTTGCATCATAATAAGCATGTTCATTATCTTTTATTCTTTCATTATCTTTCACTTTCATCATAAACGAGATTGCACAAAGCAAGAGCTCCATGTTGATCGACAACAAATGCCCATCCCTTCGGTACACATGAAAACGGTAACTAAACCCCGACAGTTGATCCACACTGCAAGGCACATAGCCCGCTCATGAATACGGATCGATCATCATACATCAGACTCACACAAGTGAAGTCTATCATAGTCCTTGCAAGACTTTCCATCATCAAATGGGTCCGTGGGTAACATTCATTAAGTTTCACTTTCATTAATATCATCTTCCACTTTAATATATATACTTAAACTTATTAAGTACACAACATACCAATTACTAGTCAATATAAAACATAACCGACCCACCGCTGGATAACGGGGGTTCAGGGGCCAGTCCCTGACAGCGGGGTCCTAGGGCAAGAGCCCCTAGTGGGCTCCAAGGGGCAACGCCCCTGGCTGGGTCGGGCTGCCAGGTCAGCGCGAAAATTTTTTATATTAAAAATTTACATAGCATATTTACTTATAGAACAATCGTTCTTCTTGTTAAAACCCCTTAAAATCTTGGTCATTTAAAAACTTATATTTAGTATGCATCATAGCCCCAAAACATGGAAAACTTATAAATAGGAGATCTAGAACTCACCTTGTTACCAAGACCAACTTCTAAACTAAGCTTACAAGGCTAGTATCTCATTACACAGCCTGCAATGAGTTGACACATAAAAGGGTTAATTTCTACCTAAATTCGCTGCTAATTTTGTTGCAAGATCAGTTATTTCGCAGCTAGATTCGCCAACAGTTTTGCTTCTAGTTTCACTGGCATCTTTGCTGCCAGTTTCGCTGGCATCTTCGCTGGCATCTTCGCTGGCATCTTCGCTGCCAGTTTCGGCCAACTTTCGTTGGAAACCATGTCTGCGAAACTACCTGTGAAACTATAGTTTCGCAAGAAGTCCTCGTAGTTTCGCTGATTGAACATGCAAATTCGCTGGATGCATGTATAGTTTCGCAGATCGCATAAAGATTACAAACCTGCCCGTTTTTAACCCAAAATAATAACTTTTTACGTCCAATCTCTTAGTTTATCATCCATGAGGCTAAATCTAAGCTTTATACACGTTTTCATACGTAAAAATATGACCGTTATATGATTCTTTGTAACTTTTCAAAACCCAAAACCCTAGAATTCGGGTTTGATCTATAAAAGGTTTAGAGGTTGATTTTTACCTAGATTTGTTGCTCCTTTCTTGTGTTTTGATGCTCCAACACCCAGATCTTCAATCCCTTGACCTTTGAAGCTCCAAATCTTGAGTTTCCTTCATTTCCCTCTCTACTTTCTCTCTCTACGAATTTGGGAGCTAGGGTTGCAATTGATGGAGATGGAGGCTGCTTTGGGTGGGTTAAGGGGCTGATTATGGGCCTTAATCACTTAGGCTCTTGCCCATAGACCTAATTAAGCCATAATCCTTTTCCTTCTTTATTAAATACCCATTAATTAAGCCCATTATCCTTAATGACTCGTTTTGACTTTTTGGGGTGTTACAGAACCTCAGTCGGCCGACTGAATGTGATCGACTAAACCAATTGCACGACTAAAGTCCAATCGCCCGAATGAACCGAGCGAATGAGTCCTAATTTTTGAATTTCGACCCACACAAGAACCGAACCATTTACTGGACAAATAACCTAACTAAACTAAGTAAAATGTTGAAACTAAAGTTATTAGGTTATTAGTTAAGTGATTATGAGTCTAATGAACCAAAACACGACGTCTAATTCTAAGTTTTGGTCTGAATTCGAACTTCAGTTGAACAAACAGTGGGTCATGCGACTGGACACACGGATGAACTTCAATCATGCGATTGAGTTGGTTGAATGACTCAATCGGCCGAATGAGTGATACAAATGAGCTTAGTCGGCCGATTGAACCAATTGCATGCTCAGTCACCCGATTGAACTCAGTCGAATGCTCAGTCACCCGATTGAATGCAGTCGCATGCCAGGTCAGCCGACTGAATTCAACCAGGTTAATTAGATCTGATTTGTGTTGTGTTGTGTTGTGATCTGATGTCTATGTGTCTTGTATTACAGATTGATGGCTGACAGATGTTCCATCAACCCCAAGCATAACATATGTGCTCATTTAGATGCTACGACTCGGAATGGTGCCGAGTTTGCGGGGATCATTGCTTTTCTCAAGCGATCCAGGATCCATAGGAATATTTCCACACCATGCACTTCTTGTAGGTCTATTCAGAAGGCCTTCTGGGAGGGGGCATCGATTGACCGCTCACATGAGCCATATAGCATCAGGAGTTCTATTTTTGGGATGGATATTGAGGTCACCGCTGAGGATATCCGACGGGTACTTGGTTTGGGTGACGATGCAAACCACCCTACCAAACTTCATCCTCTGACAATGAGAGGGTGCTTCTTAAGGATGAAGTACGCTAGGGATATCAATGCAGGTGTGCTCAACAAGAGCAACATGTGTCCCCAGTACAAGTACTTAGCACATGTCATCCTTAAGTGCTTGGCTTCGTGAAGGGGTGGGTTTGATGATCTTTCAGACCAGATTCAAAATGCCTACGTGGAAATGGTACTAAACCACCCTTTCAGCTTCTTGAGCATGATATTCTCTTACTTGATAGAGAATCTGGAGGCTAAGGGCAAAAAGGGTTTCTGCATGTACCCTAGGTTTCTTCAGATGATTTTTGATGAGAAGCTGCCCACACTGCCCAAGGAGAGCCATGACGCTATGTCATTGGAGATCATGGATGATACGACACGGGGTCGTATGAAGGTCTACCGGGGAAAGCAGGTAAAATCCCCGGTGAAGAGACTATTCGGGCATCTGGCCCAAGCTGATTACTTGGCGCCGGGGAGGCGAAAGTGGCGCCACGAGGAGAGTGACTCAGTTGTTGAGCAAATTGCTCTCCCATCTAACGACTCTGACGATGATGGCGATAAGGGCGGAGACTCCAGGCCCGCTTCTTCGAGGGGCCCCACTACATAGGTTACTCATTCACTCCCTACACACCCGGATGCCACTACAACCAGCTTTCACCAAGACTTCTGTCCTCCCGATGAGGAAGAAGAGAGTGATGAGGAGCCTCTCACGAGGACTATGGGCAGCCGGGTGGTTGCCATAGAGAGAGGCTTGAGGGTGGTTGGTGGATGCCTAGGGGAGTCCGGGTAAGCTGCTGCTGATACAGATCCCACATATGCCCTGGACCCACCCAGCAGCGAAAGGGGAGACTCTGTGCCTAGAGGTTCAAGGAAGAAGAGGGAGGAACACCCCTACGGCAAGAAAGGGAAGAGGTTGAGGTCACTCTGACATCATCCACTACCATAGCCACTACCTCAGCCACACCATCCACCACTACCACCACCATTGCTACTACACCACCAGCCACCATATCTACCACCTCACACACCACTACCACACCCACTCCGCCATTTACCCATATCCATTCCACCACCACTACAGCTCATCCACCACCCACCGCTTCATCTATACCACCCCCAATCTTCACCACTGCCACCACCACCACCACTAGCCCCCAACAGGACCGTCATCTTACCCCTCCTTTCCATCTGGATCACTTTACCTCCCAGTGCGGTAGAGGAACAGCTCTCGGCACTGAACCGTATGGTGCAGAAGTTGTTAGCAGCCGATGACGAGAAGACTGTCCAGATTCGCCAGCTAGTAGAGCTTACTGCTGCACAATCTCAGCAAATATCTCAGCAGGATCAGCTGATGAGCAGCAGGCACACAGATGGCTGCTCAAAGCTCAAAGATGTCCCAACTCCAGGAGCAGCATGTCCATTTAGCAAAACGGATAGAGGAGTTGGAGGCGACTAACAAGACCATCATACTGAGGCTCAAAGGATCAAAGGATGAGCCACTAAAGATCAGAGAAGGAGATGGAGATGATAGTGATGATGATAACAATGATGATGATGATGATGGTGATGATCAAGGGGATGATACTGATACAGATGATGATGCTGATGATGATGTTAGTGATGATGATGATGATACATCTATTGCGGGTGCCACATCTGCAAGTGAAAAGAGGATAAAGAAAGTTCAAGACCAAGGAGCCTCCACATCAGCCCCGTCAGCAGAGGATCATATGATACAAGACAAGAGTAATGCCTAGTTGTTTATGTTATTTAAAATCATGTGTAACTGAATATTGTATCAAAGTAATGTATATAATGTTCATATCTTGTTTAATGTGTTTCTGTTTTGATTATTGACTATGGTTGATGTGTTACATGTTTTAAATCAAGCAGATCCAAATTATCAAAGAGATGAATTCAACGTTGCTCCCCTTCAACAGGTCAAGACTCAACTAACAATGATTCTTGATCTGCAAGGGATCATCAGGAGATCAGTGAGTTACACCCTAAAGAGGGGGAAATAATTCATGACCTTACTGATGAGCAACTGGACGAAATGTTCAAGCTCAATCCTGATGAGATTGTCAAGGATGCTCCAACTTTTGAAGTAACCAGTGATGATGAGCTGAACGACATTGATGAGATCAAGATCGAGGACGTCACTGCAGAGCACTATCCAGAGTATGCTGACAAAAAGGGAAATGTGGTCCCCAATCTGGGTGATTCCCTGGTCAGTGATACGTTTGAGATACTGGATAAGATGGAGCAAGAGTCCAAGAAGATTGAAGAACAAGCCCAAGCCTCAGACGCTGATGTCAACATCCGAAAGGCTGAATGAGCTACATGTTTTGAGGATATCCGAGCCCAACGCGCTGCTCCAACACCGAATGTCTACACCAAGCTCTACAGAGTGAAGAAACATCACAAGGTGTTCGGCAAGATTATAGTGTGGGCCCATTTTGATGATCTGAATGTTTATGCGGTAAAGAAAGAGAAAGGTATAGAGTATTTTGGATTCCCACATGATCTAAAGACTCTACCTAGTTTTGAGCTCAACCAGTTGGCCAAACTAAAGCTGTTATATGCTGACTCGAGAAAGATGTCAGGCTGGTTTGAGGCTACATTGAAGAGAGAGTACCACACTAGGTGGGTCAACTTTAAACCGCAACAACCTACGAGGTATATCAGACAATCTGAAGTTGATGCCATAACTGGAAGCCAAAGATAGTGCTGAAGTGAAGTCCTCCACGCACGATGTCAAGAATCCCTTTAAGGGAAATGCCATTGGACTTCACTCCACACTTTAAGTGGTGGTACTATGATTGGAGATAGGGGAAGCAGTCATAGTTTTGAACAGAGAGGGCAAAATGGATACTATCAGGGTATTTGACCCATGTGGCTTACCAACTTGTCAGCTGAAGATATCTACACTCTATACAAGTGGCCACTGTTCTATGAAGCACAAGATATTGTACAAGCCCTCCAATTCCAAAATGTTATTAGACTCTGCTTTGCATTTGAAATAAATGCAGGAGTCACAAGAGAGGTGATGTACAAAAAGTATGAGGAGCTTATGAAGAATGTAAGACAATAGATGAATCTAGGTCCAAGGGGGAGTTTGTAGATACATATAAACCTAGTTTCTGATCTAATGTAATATGTCTTATTGTCTTACACATATGTAATAGTTGGGTACTTAATGAAATGCAAATGTTTGGTTGTGTTTATAATGTTTAATATTTCATTAATTAGTAGTTTAACGCTTATTGAATTGACTATATAGGTCTGTGGTTGTTTGAACTAATATTAGTAATATAATGATTAAAAAATATATTCAAAATTAGTAATATGAAGTTCTCATGGGAATGGCCCATGCTAATGGACCATACACATGAACAACTTCATGTAAATGACTTAGTCGCACGACTAAACCAGGATACTGGATTAGTCGCATGATTGTAACATGAGATTGACTCAATCGCACGACTGAAGTGCAAATGGATCAACCGCATGGCTCAATCGCACGACTGAACCATGCTAATGGTTCAGTCGCCCGAATGAGCAACCCTAACCTATAAATACCACCTAATTTGTGGAAAATGTAAGAATCAAGAACCCTTGACTACATACGTACCCTAGCCGTCCAGAGACCTCTAACAACCTGTTCGAAGTTCATAGATCGCACTAGATCGATTCCTGATCGTTCTTAACGTTTAGATTCAATTCATAATTGTTTTGACGTGCGTTCTCACTGATTGGATCGCCAACCAAATAAGATTCCGCACTATTTGATTCGGTATACACTTTAATCAGTTAGTACATCATCCGGTACACGATCCTAACAATTCTTTTGTTTAATGTTTTTGCATTTTAATACGAACAAATGAAATTGTGTAACGAATGTTGTATTATTTTGCAAAAGCATTTTTAATGAAAATGTTGTTTTTAATATTTCCGCTACAATGTTTAATTGAAGTTAATGTAATTATATGTTTTATGAGCAATGATTGGCCAGTTGTAAGCGTCCCGGGAACGGGGCCTTACAATTGGACCCCTGTGTGTATCCTTAAGGGTTATCTAAACCACACACAGTCGAGCTTACGACATTTTAGAGTCATGCACCTTCGTATATTTTGCTTGCAAGCCTTTCTTTACTTCTCTTCCATTAAGCATGCACTCTATTATTATGTTCCTCTTTTCATTATCTTTCACTTTACATTACATAATACTTTATCATTTCTTTCACAACTATAACATGTAAAGCCACAGGAAAAATAAACATATATAACAGGAACATGAACATAATCATACATAACATCGCCATACAAGACACCATCTTACAGGCATAACATACCACATACGTACAATCATGCATAAGCACCAATCATACATCATCATTCATGGCCATTATATCATCTATGGCCTCAAAAGTCAACTTACATGAACCTTTGGGAACCTCCCAAGTCAAAGCCTACGTCTATTCATTCCCCCAAAAATCAGAAAATAAACTATGTTCTTTTGGGCGCATGAGCCCTATTTGGGTGTATGGGCACTATTCACTTGCATGGCCTTCCAGGCGCATGAAAACACTTAGGCATATGGACACTATGGGGCGAATGAACACTTAGGCATATGGAGAGTCTCCAGATGGATGGGCACTATGGGGCGTATGAACTCTCAGTCGCATACTTTCATGCATATGACCTTCAGTTGCATGACTTCCATGCATATGAACCTCAGTCGAATGGCATTCAGGCGCATGGACTTCAGTCGCATGCCTTTTGGCCATATGGCCTCCAGTCGAATGCCAGTCAGTCTTATGGCTTCCAGTTGCATGAGCCCTAGCTTGGTGCAGAATGCAGTCTCTTCGAACCTGAACTACAGATTTCGGTCTCTAACCCTTTTCTACATGTTCTAAGCTTAAACCAACCATCCTAAGCCTTAGAATCATAACCATAACCTCATTCAAACATCACAAGCCCAAACACAAGCCCCACCCATTCGCACACCCACACAAACACACACATGAATAGTTTTAACACCTAACACAACCAAAAACAGTTTGCTATGTGTTCCAGCCCTTAAGTCAGTCAAAAACGTGTAAAAGAGGGGTCCTAGAACTCACATTAACAGCCCCTTAGAGTAAAGCTTCCCACAAACCCGCTTGACCTCGAATTAAGCACTAGATCTTCAAGAAACCCGAAGTTTCTACCCTTTCTCCCTTTTCTTCACCCTTAGAACCGATTATAGATGAGTATGGGAGAGGGGAATGGGCTGCCATCCCCTTTACACCCACTCTTCCAAACCTTTCCCCTTTTTGGCAAGATTGGTCCCTCCACTTGGGCTTTATTTTTTTTCTTTCTTTTTCTTTCTTTCTATAGCTTCAAACAAAATAACTGGGTGTTACATAAACTTTTCACTCATTGCATTGCTAGGGAACTTCCTATCTGTCCTCTTGTAGAACTTGTTGGCTATGAGAGTGAGAAGAACCATCTACTGGACTATCTTCATGTACTCCAAATCATCTAGATGGATACAATACAAATTTCAAAAGTGAAGGGAAAGTTGCAACTTCTTTCATTAGTAGAGATAAAGGCTTGAGAAGAGCTTGTCTCTTGGAATGGACTACCTTGGATCTACCTCTTCCTTGGTGTCTCCGGCAAGGTGATTAAAGGACCATTTTGTGAGTTTTTTGGGTAGCAGATAAGATGATGTTGTGGTTCTCTGCAATCACTGTCAACTACATGAAGGGCAGGACTCTACTGATTGTTGGAGTTGTTAGATGGATTTTACATGTTAAGCTTTTGTCAAAAGATGAATCAGAAAAAGCATGTCTTCTCTTTCTTTGGAAGAATCAGTTTTTGGCTTTAGAAAACTTTATCTTTGAAGCTTTGGAAGTCTTAATCTTTGGCTTTAGAAGATTTGGTCTTTTGGCTTTGGAAGATTTGATACTTAGTAAGATTCACTTAGAAGTTGTTTGGCAACTTTTGAATGATTAAGCGTTGAACCAATAAGATATATGAACTATTAAGTGTTGAACCATTAAGAGGTCTGAACCATTAAAAGCTAATATATTACTTCACTATTTATAGGCAAATGTCTAAGCAATTCAGATAAGATGTCTCAACCATTCAGTACTAGACTTATTAATCATTCAACATTAGTATAATGCTTAATCATTTAGAGGCAAATGTCTAAATCATTCAGACATTTGCTGCGAAACAAACAGTCTGAACCATTAAGTGTTGAAACATTCAGACATTTGAATCATTAGGAGGTTGATTGAGATGCTGTCAAACAGTCTTTGAGTTGTACCAAATCTTCTCAAGTAACTTCCTTGTACTTCACATATGCATGTTGATAGCTCTTTGGTTGTTCTTTGGTTGCATCAACCTTTAACTGCATTCCTTACATCCATCAAAGTTTTTTCTTTCAAAAAGTAACATCCTATAACCCAATTCTCACCAAACTAATAATCAAATAATCTTTTTTGTATATTGGTAGAACTTTTATGATCAATCTATAAACCCCCAAAAGTGATCGTAACACAGACATTGATGTTTAATATATAGTATAATGTTATAAGCTTCATGTGACTTTGGCCCCAAAGAGAAGCCAATCTTCAAAACATTTATTTTTAGGCTTCTATTATTATTGTGATCATGCTATTGTTGAATAGGAGGCTAAAAGGGTGGTATATGTAGATTGGTGATCCACACAACCCAAAGCCGGAAATCTTATACAAATTCAAACGCAAAAATCATGTTAAACATATGAACCTGAACATGACAAATGTATTTACATGTTACACAAACACAACCCATTTGACCTGATTCTATAAGTTTTTGTAATTTTTAGTTGTAATTACTATTTTAATACAAAAAAATACACAATAAATATAGAACAATTAAACTTTGGATTTGAAATATTATTTCATTTATAATTTTAGTTTAAAATTTTGAAATATAATATATAAAAAATTAATGTATGACATAAAACATATATATAATATATATATATATATATATTATATATATATATATATATATATATATATATATTGTAACACACGGTTATTTTTAAAACAAAGACAAGAAATGAAGAATAAAAGAAATAAAAGCAATAAAGCCCAAATAGAGGGACTAAAAGTGTCCAAAAGGACACTTTTTTTGAAAAGTTGGTGTAAAGGTGGGCATGGCTGCCCACCCTCCTTTCACCTCACTTTTTCCACTCGGTTTTAGAGAGAGAGAGAAGAGAAAGAGCAGAGAACTCGGGTTTTGGAAGAAGAAGAAAAGAAGAGGTAAGAATTCGTGGTTTTAAGTGTTCATGTTGGGTGTTTGTCTCGGTTACATGCTTATGTGCTTGTGTGTGTGTCCGTGTGTGTGTCCGTGTGTGTGTTTTGGTGTGTTTTTAGGTGTGTGAACTCATTTGCAAGCGGGTTAGAAGGAAGAAACACCCAAGTTGCACCAGGTGAGTTCTAAACCCCGTTTACTTGTTTTAAACTCTTTTTGGGGCTGAAAATGTATTAAAACATTTTTTATTATGTTTATGTATGTGTACCCGTATGTATTATGCATGTTGGATGATGATTCTTGAATGCTTATAGGTTGTTCATGCTTAGAATAGCCTTGGTAAGCTTGGAACAGCTAGGCTTGATGTTTGGATTCGAGATTATCCTAGAATCATGTCGAACAGAAGGTTCATGCGCCTAATTAAGGTCCATGCACCTGAATTTGCCTTAGAAATAATAAGTGTATCCCATGCGCCTGAATAGTGCCCTCATGCGCCTAGAAAACTAGTCAGACGACTAAGTGTTAGTTTCCACGCGCCCCAATAGTACCCATGCGTCTGAATAATCCCATGCACCTAAGTTTCCACGGGCCTGAATTGTTCACGCGCCTAAGTGTTAAAGCAGCTAAGTGCTGACTGATACGCCTACATAGTGATGAAACGCCCAAACAGGGCTCATGCGCCCAAATAGTGTCAAGGCGCCTAAACACTTAGAATTTATTACAGAATTTTTAGGAGTTTGTGCATTTAGGGTGTTGACCAAGGTTTGACTAGGGTTTATTAATGATGGGTTTCATGTATGATTATGATTGTTCCTTATTAGTATTGCTATTATTATTACTTATAGTGTGTGACTTTACGTGGTATGTTTATTATCGTAACGTAAAGTATATTGTAATAATAAATAGAAAGAGCAATAAAGAAGAGAAGAAGAACATTAATAAAATGTTAACAAATCTTGCAAGCTTACAGGAGGTACACGACCATGTTGTCGTTAGCTCAACTGTGTTGCGGGTTAGCTACCCTATTATGCACACATGGCCAGTCAATTGAGATTGGCAGGACCTTTGCAGCATGCCCTAGGTGATTGGGTCGGCCTTGTATACAGTAAACAGAACCCTTTCGAGGGATATAGATGGCCCATCACCAGTTTTCACCGCGCATACAGTTTAGGGTATTGCTCATTGGTCCATACAGATAGTGAAAGATAAAGATAAAAGAATACAGAGTAAACAAGGCATACAGTAAAGAGAATGAACAGTATCTGTTCATAGTTAATGTGTGCTCGCATACAAAGTAATAAGTTGTATTTCACAGAAAGAGTATTTTTCATATACAATATACAGAAAGTATTTTATTACTTTTAAAACTAGAATTCACTCAGCAACACTGACTTTTATACATTTTCAGTTGGTAGGTAATTATTGCTGAGGATGGCATGAGGGTGAAGCTACTCGGCAGGAAAAGACTGACATCCATTCATACTTATTATGACTGTTGTTTTGTAATGCAATTAAGCAGTACTTTTGTAATCGATTAAATTATAGTGTATTGCTTAATAACAGTAAATTCAATGCAATGAATAGTTTTTGTTAAAATGATTCCGCTGCTTAAGTTGTAAATTTATAATGTTTTAAGGTATTTAATGCTTTGAATGATCAACTGTGAGATTTCCGGAAATGGGGCCTTACACACACACACACACATAAACGGGTGTCAACCCGTTGGGTAGACCCCAACGTGACTCCTCTAGCTGAACAAGTTGGCGAGTTCGGCCAGAAACTAACTGGAACCCATTTATTCTAACCCAAACGTGTAAATTTTGTGTTAGATTCTATTAGGCTATAAATGAACTGAACGTGTAGTGAAAAGTTCATGAACTATTCGTCGGGGAGTTCGAATATGTTCATTCTTTTAATAAATGAACGAAGACGAACAAAAAAATCTGATCGTTTAGTAAAACGAACGATCATGAACATATGTTGCATTTGTTCATTAATATTTATGAATATTCGATAATATGTTTGCTAATGTTGGTTTGTGTTCATTCATTTAAAAATTATGTTTGAAATAATTACGTAAAATACTTATTTATATTGGATGGATATTACATATTGCTTGTGATTTTGATTATAAAATCAATGTATAGTGATTTGTATTTTTTATTTTGGGAAATTTTATTTGTATTCATTAACGTTCACTAATATTTCTATGCATCTGTTTGCTTTCATTTGCGTCCGTTTATGTTCGTGAACAATTAATAAACATATTTATTTACTTAATGAACGAATACAAACACTTAATCTCGTTCGATAAGTGTTCATAAACAATTTATTTTCTTAATGAACGAACACGAGCAGAGCAACATGACTCTGTTCGTGTTCATTCAGTTCAATTAGAATCATAATCCGGATCATGTTTTCGTGTCATAAATATACACCACTAAATAAGAGAGGATGGACAACCTGTAGTAAATTAATAAACAGCCCGTACGCACGTGGAGGATGGTTGATAATTCAACTAGGAGCGTTCTTCACGCGCAACTCCGTAACGGCCCCAATCTTAAGATTCCCGTTTGTTGTAAATTTAATCAACTTTTTCATAGATGATTTAATATAATTAATTTACATGGCGCATCCATTGTAGCTTCTAAATCAATCAAAAATGACAAATTCAACTTGTAGAGCACTACTTCTAGATCAGAGTGATGAACCTAATGAAAAATTCTTTTTCAATGCGAACAAATGCAAGCAGTACCTGCTACATCTTGTATCTTTTCCACTGGTTCAACACATCTATCAATTTGTTAAATAAGCCCATGAGTCGTGATAGAAAACGAAAAGAAATATTACTAAAAATTCAGTAGAAAAGTTAAGAACACATAGATATTACCATAGATATCATAAGGCTAAGAATATTTTACCTTAAAAGTTTAGCCATCGACTGGGTTGTCTTGAATAAGATTTGTTTTCAAAACATGACACGTTTCTTCTCGTTAACATACACATAAGCTATAGACTATACCAAAAGACAAAATTAAGAATACCTAAACCATAATAAATATATATAATGGTAAGTATTTGGTTTTTGTTACTTATAGCATAATTTTGGGTATTCTTTTTGAAAGGAAGTAATTATAATATTCTTTATACGAAATTGAACAAATAGTATTTGTGTTAACTTTTACCTTAGTGGAAAGCAATAACCAAACACATAATTTATTACAACAAGATCACTTTAAAAGCCATGTAATTCCTTTTGTTTTACTTGATAAGTATGAGGTAATAAAGGAATAAGTAATAACCTTAACTATGTAGCATAACAGCAACCATATCCGACCTGGATTACCATGAAAAAAACAATAGGTATAACTATATTGCCAATAAAAATTAATGATGTAGCATATAGCATAAAATTCAAAGTCTGGGCGTTAAATAAGCCTATTAAACCTTTTATGTATTGATAAGAGTTGAGTTGTATCTTTCGTTTGTGGGTAAGTCTTGTATTATTTAACCTAAGAATTAGTATTGAAGCTCTGCTGAACTTGATCTTGTATTCTAATAATTTAAATCACAATAGCTAAGCCAGTCTCCTGACAATTTAACTCATGGTTGTAACCTCTAAATGCAAGTCCTGTTTTCATACTTGTAACTTCTAAATGCATCTTGCCACATTGTTCACCCATGGCTATGTTTGCCGGACAGGTTGTGAAATGGGTCAAAACGGGTACAGTTGAAATAAGTCATAACTACTTGGAAGAAAATTATGATAACTAAACAATGTGTTAGTTATGACTGTAACATAATAATAAATATAACAAAATGACTATATGGTTAAAGAAAAGAGGTTATTGCATTCAAGCTCATACTACAAACAGATGGGGGCATAATCGTCTTATGTTCCTTTTGTTTCTGCATCATAAGTCATAAAACTTGACAATGATTAGGTAAATTACCTTGTTATAAGTGGCAGCGATGGTCAAGTAATGGGTGAAAACGGTTTAGGGTGAAAAGGGTAAATTCTTTCAATACGGGTTGAAGTGGAATGGGCCATATTGACTTACATTTTCTTTAATCTATGAATCTTCAGTCCAAAAATTGATGCATATATATATATATCATCAAAAGCGGTTCTTATTATCTTGGCCCTTAATCACAAAGAAATTCGTGAGTCCTTAAACATCATCACAACCAACTTAAAAACTACTTACAGGTGCTTTGTAACAATATAATTAATCTTGGACTTTGGATATCAATAGATCCATTAAATTTAATGAAGCAACAATCAGACTTATTCTAATCTGATTACTCAAAATCCGTAGAAAATTTTAATTTTAAACCTAATTCACATAGATTCTCAAGAAGTAATGTTGGATGAGACCATGTTTGTAACTGGCAAATTGACATGAATCAAATTGAAAACCCTAATCAATTATCATTTTCCAAAGAGTTTTGAAATTACTTGTAAAGTGTCAATTGTTCCTATAAATTCCTAGATATAACAAAAGGAAGAGTTCCTAATAATGAAGGCAATAAGATTACATAATGCAACAACATCCTCCAATCTATAATCTATAATAGAAGAAAGTTTTCTTAAGACATGTGTCATCTAACTAGCATATCAAATAACATGTGTCACCATTTTAGCATATTAAAAAAATCATTTTCCCGCATCTCTCTCATAATAAATACGAAAATTATTAAAACAATTAATTTGACTTTCATTTTTAAATAAAATATGTTAAAAGAAATATATTCTATGGTCTCGTTTCTGGGACGCTTACAGTTGGATCATCATCGCATATAAAACATATAATTACATTTGTATTTCATAAAACATCGCAGCGGAAACATTTAAAAATGTCATTTCATCTCAATATAATAGCTTTTGCAAAATAATACATCGTATTTCAGTTACAAAACCCAAGTTGCATTACATCACAAAAGCATTATAAATATGGATGCCATATAAAAGAGTTGAGTAGCCGCCTCGTGTCATCCTCAGCAACCATTACCTGCCAACTAGAAACACATAAAAGTCAGCGTTGCTGAGTGAGTTCTAGTTTTTTAATAAAACATACTTTTCTTTCGTTAAAACCGTTCATTACTTTTGCATGATCACACATCATATGTACACATAGATATTATCATTATTATCTTCTTCATTATTCGTTCTTTCTTTCACTTTTTATATCATCCGTACCAATACCATGTGCTACACCCCAAACTATATGGCTACTGGGCCGAAGTCTATAAATAGACAGCTATACATTGTGTCGCAGTACCGGGGTAAGTGGTAGAGGTTCTACACAAATGGTCGATCATGAAGAAAGACCCCGATGTGCATCTTCCCGGGGTAGCGAACCCGCACACCGTTGGGCTAACACCTTTTAATGACGTGTCCCTTCCATACATTTGCTTGCAAGACTTTCTTTACTTTTATCATTTATTAATGCATGCATTTTTTCTTCATGTTCCTTATTTATTATTTTTCACTTTACGTTAGATAATACTTCATTTCATTCGTTAACATGACACGTAAAGCCACAGGAAAGATAAACATACATCATAACAAGGAACATAGCATACACAGTCATCATCAACATACAGGGCAACATCATACATAACATACATCATGCATAAACATGCAACATCACCATCATGCCCAACATAACCTCTAAGGCCTCTACAATCATCTTACGTGAACTTACGAGAACTTCCACGTCAAAGCTTACATCTGCACTTTCCCTCGAAAGTCAGAAGTTAAACTATGCTTCTCCTGGGTGCAACAGCTTTATTCGGGCGTATGGACACCCTTCAGTCGCATGGCCTCCCTGCGACTGAACATCATGTGAATGGACCATTGCGGATGAACACCGATGCGAATAAACACCCAATCGTGCGAATGGACCTCATGCGGATGAACCCCAATACAGATGAACACCCACGCGAATGACCTCATGTGGATGGACTTCATGCGAATGAGTCCTATGCGAATGGAACTAATGCGGATGGACATCATGCGAATGAAGCTAATACGGATGAGCACTTATGGTTGATTGGCCCCTAATCGTGCGAATGGACTCTCAATCATGCGAATGAACCTCAATCACACCTCATTTGGCTGTATGGCCTTATTCGGTTGCCTAACTCTAGCTGATGCAGAATGCAGTTCATCCCGAACCCAATCTGCCATTTTCGACCTCCAAGCTCATCCAAACCCATTCTAAGCCGAAATCAACCATCCTAAACTTAGGAATGCATACCATAACACCGTCCAAGCACACACAAGCTCAAACATAAGACCCAAACGAATCATACACACACATACACATACCCTAACGGGTCGAACATACACACACTCAAAAACCCAATTTTTAGATGTGTTCCAGCCTCAAATCATCCAAAAACGTGTAAAAAAGGGATCCTAGAACTCACACAATTGACCTCAACGAGAAGAGCTTCGATTTGACTCGCTCCTCAACGATTTTGCTCACTCGAACTAACCCGAACCAACTTTTCTTCCTCTTTTCTCCCTTTCTCTCTTCTCCTCTTTTGTTTGGCTGAAATGTGAGTGTGGGGAAAGGGTAATGGCTGCCCTCTCCCTTCAAATATCACCACATACCCAACTTCCCCTCGTTGGCAAGTTTGGTCCCTCGACTTTGGACTTTATTTATTTTTCTTCATCTGTCGGCTTCAAAATAAATAAATAACCAGGTGTTACAAGTCCACCCCCTTATATAGATTTCATCCCCGAAACCTGTTATTCCTCGAATAAACATGGGTAATGATGCCTCATTTCTTCTTCAGTCTCTAACGTTGACTCGGATCCTTTCCTGTGCTTCCACTGTACACGCACAAGAGGAACCACTTTATTTCTCAGCCTTTTTTCTTTTTGATCGATGATTGCCACTGGTTGTTCCACGTAATTGAGCCGTTCGTCTACTTCGATGTCCTCCAGTGGAACAATCATGTCTTCATCTGCCAAGCACTTTCTTAGATGAGATACATGGAATGTCGGGTGAATTCCACTTAACTCATCTGGTAATTCTAGTCTATAGGCCACCTCTCCTACTCGAGCAACGATTCAGAAAGGCCCTATATACCTTGGGCTCAACTTGCCCCGCTTCCTGAATCGGATGATACCTTTCCAAGTTGAGACCTTCAACATAACCCGGTCACCGACCTGGAACTCAATGGGTTTGCGTCGTTTATCGACATACGACTTCTGTCTATCCTTGGTTGCCTTCATGAAGGCTTTGATCCTTTTAAGCTTCTCAGTCGTAGCCTTGATCACCTCGACGCTCCCTAACTCTTTCCGACCAATATCACCCTAACAGACAGGTGTTCTGCATCTCCTACTATATAGCATCTCATAAGGTGGCATACCAATGCTGGCATGATAAATGTTGTTGTATGAGAATTCAGCTAATGGTAAGTGCTCATCCCAACTTCCCCCAAAATCGATAACACATGCCCGAAGCATGTCCTCCAATGTCTGAATGGTCCTTTCTGACTGACCATCAGTCTAGGGATGATAAGCCATGCTAATATGTAACCTCGTCCCCATAGCGTCATGGAATTTCTTCCAAAATTTAGATGTAAACGGGTGTCACGATCAGACACAATAGACATCGGCACACCATGACGAGTTACAATTTTCCTAATGAATAGATCAGCCAACCTCTCAGATGAATATGTCTCGCAGATCGGTAGAAAGTGAGCACTCTTCGTCAGACGGTCTACAATCACCCATATGGCATTATACCCTTTCAGAGTATGCGGAAACTTCATAATAAAATCCATGGTGATGTGTTCCCACTCCATTCCGGTATATCCAAAGGTTGGATCTCCCATGCGGCTTTTGATCCTCGGCCTTCACTTGTAAGCAAGTAAGGCACTTACTCATATACTCCACCACATCGCGCTTCATACTTGGCCACCAATAATCTTTCTTCATATCTTGGTACATTTTCGTGGCATCGGGGTGCATAGAGTATCGAGTCTTGTGAGCTTCATCCATAATCTTCGCCCGTAGATCCCCAAAACGAGGGATCCATATCCTCCCGAATCAAGTTCTAACACCAAGCGTGTTTTCACCTAATTCTGCGACCAGACCTCTCATTCTCTCAGAGTTAAGATGATCTTCTTTCAATGCCTCATCTTGAAACTCTTTGACTTGCTTCATACATCTGAGGTCATGATCAGCTGATATGCTTTCATCCGAATTGGCTCAGGCCTCTTTTTTCGACTAAGGGCGTCTGCCACCATGTTGGCTTTGCCCGGATGGTAATGGATCTCGCAGTCATAGTCCTTTATAAGTTCCAACCATCGTCTCTGCCTCATGTTTAGATCTTTCTACTCAAAGAAGTATTTCAAGATCTTGTGGTCAGTGAAAATGGTGCACTTCGTCTCGTACAGATAGTGCCTCCAAATCTTTAGTGCAAATACCACGACGGCTAGCTCCAAGTCATGAGTAGGATAATTGACCTCATGACCTTCAACTATCGGGACGCATAGGCTATAACCTTCCCTCTCTGCATTAACATGCACCCCAACCCTGAGTAGGAAGCATCAGAATAAACCACCAGTTCCATCGGGTAATGACAGAACAAGAGCTTGAGTCAGCCTCGCCTTCAGTTCTTCGAACGCCTTCTCTTGGGCTTGACCCCATATAAACTTTACATCTTTCCGGGTCAACTTAGTTAGTGGAGAGGCGATCTTAGAAATGTCTTGGATGAATCTTCTGTAGTACCCGCCAAACCCAAGAAACTGAGAATCTCGGATGGCGTCTTTGGAGACTTCTATTGCATCACCGCTTCCACCTTTGCCGGGTCCACCATAATCCCGTCAGGATTCACCACATGACCAAGAACTAAACTTCGCGCAACCAGAACACGCACTTGGAGAATTTAGCATACAACTTCTCCCTCCTCAACGTCTCTAGAACCTCCCGAATATGGCCGGCATGCTCAATCTCGCTCTTCGAATAAATCAGGATATCATCAATAAACAAAATCACTGATTTATCCAACATAGGCTGACACACATGGTTCATTAGATCCATAAAAGCAGCTGGCGCATTGGTCAAACCAAAAGACATGACAAGAAACTCGTAGTGACCATAGCGCGTGCGAAAAGCTGTTTTTAGGATGTCCTGCTCTTCACCTTCAACTGATGGTAACCAGATCGAAGATCTATCCTTGAAAACCAACTGACACCTTGAAGCTGATCGAACAAATCATCTATTCTTGGTAAGGGGTATCGGTTCTTCACCGTCAGCTTGTTCAACTCACGGTAGTCAATGCACATCCTCATGCTACCGTCCTTCTTCTTCACAAACAGGATCGGAGCACCCCAAGGAGAGATACTCGGTCTAATGAACCCCTTATCAAGCAGCTCAGGCAACTGCTCCATCAATTCCTTCATCTCAGTTGAAGCCAACCGATACGATGCTTTGGCAACAGGCTGAGCACCCGGTATCAGAACAATCTGAAACTCAATCTCTCTGTCAGGTGGCACTCCTGGTAAGTCTTCTGGGAACACATCTAGAAAGTCACACATAACCGGTACATCGGATAGTTGTGGTGTTGGCATATCCATATCCTTTACCTAGGCCAAGTAGGCATTACATCCACGCCTCATACACTTTCCCGCCACCGCCATCGAAATCACCTTCGGAATCGTAGTAACCCGATCACCATAAACTGTCACCGAACTACCGTCGGGCGCTGTCAAACGAATCATCTTCTTGCGACACACAATATTCGCCTCATAGTCCGCTAACCAATCCATCCCAAGAACCAAATCGAAACCAGCTAAGGTCATCACAAATGGTCTAACAGGAAAGTTATGACCTTCTAGCTCCACGTCACAACCCTCTATCATCTCAAAAGTTCTGGTAGACTTACCTATGGCAGTTTCTACATCAAAAGGCGCATTAACACGTCTACTACTAACAGGCAGCTTAGCATAAAAAGCAGCAGAAATAAAACTTTACTGACACCCGAATCAAATAACATAGAAGCTAAAGCTTGGTTCACCAGAAACGTACCGGACACGACATCAGGGTCTGTCCTAGCTTCCTCCTGTGTCATAGTGAATGCCCTGGCGCTCGCCCTCGGTCCTTCACCTCCCGTCTTCTTCTCCCGGAACCCTCAACCCTCGGCTTCTTACAGTCTTTACTCATATGACCACTTCCCCACAGTTAAAACATCTGCCCGCAAGGCAATCCTTTGCGATGTGCCCCGTTTTCCCACATTTGAAGCACACTTTCAATCCCAACCTACATTCCCCCGCATGCTCCCTTCCACACTTGCCACACCTCCTTGACCTCGCACTCGATGTGGTCACACGGCGGTCATCCACCCGAGCCTTTTTGTTACCTGTCGAGGCATCACCCCGACCAAACCTTTTCCCATTCCAGTTCTGATCACCACCACCCTACTTGTTCGCTTCAGTCACCACCACCGCCCGCTCATCATATAGCCTCCCTACCAAATCGACCGCCAATCTAAACGTGCTTGGCCGGGCGACGATCATATGCCTGTTAACATCCACCGGTAAGCCCTGAATGTACCTCTTGATCTTCCGAGACAGAGGCGTCACCTGATCCAGCACGAGCCGTGCCATTTCATTGAATTTGGTGGTGTACTGTTGGTATGTCATGGTTCCCGCCTCCAGCTGCAGGAATTCTCTCTTTATCTTATCCATCTCCCTATGAGGGCAGAACTCCTCAATCACCATCTTCTTCAACTCCTCCCACCTCATCCTTCCTATTGCCCGGCTACCCTCGGCTTTGACAACATTGTCCCACCAACATAGAGCCGAATCTACAAAGAGTGGGTAGCAAACTTCACATTCTGGTCCTCCCAGCACTCGTTGATATCAAGAACAACCTCCATTCCCTCACCCACCAGTGAGCGGCAGCAGCAGTGCCATTACAATCGAAGGTAGGGGTTGGCATCTCATAAATGCCCCGTAGTTACAGCCTCGTGCCGCCTCCCGTGCATGCTCTTCTTCCTCCTCTTCTTCTTCGTCTTCAGACAAAACCGTCTCAGTCTCAGGCCGTCTTCTTTCACCGTAGGTCTACTTCTTTCTTTCCTCTCCCCTTCCCATACCGCCTTGATAACTTCGGTCATTATAGACGACATGATCGTCTGCATGACCTGATGGACTTCTTCAACCACTGCCTCTTTCACCAAGGCCCTTAGGTTTGCACTCTCGTCACCACCCTTCGGATGAGGGGTCTCAGGTTCTTCATGAACTACCTTTTGAACTCTAGGTCTCCCTCTCTTGGGTCGCGGTTCAGCACCGTGACCTCCACCACATGAAGCCTTCGAAGATCTACCACCAGCCATTCACACGCACATTGAAAGATTCAAACACCAACACGGTCATTCAAGGGAACAACTCAGTTTATGTCAAGTATAGTAAGTCCCTAATTACAGTGGCCAGTTGTGATTAGCCACTTACTTTACTCTTCATTCCCCAAGCATCACGTGTCCTGACTACATCAGTATTTAAATCTACATACAACACAAAACCACATACCATGCACACATAATACCGGTTAACATTACGAAAATACCTGATGGCACACAACTACTCAGATTGGCATCCCATTCCCTTTCTGTCCCATTTTCTATTTAAGTTAAGGTTTATTTTGAAAATTTACCTGTTTCACTTAAACTTTGGCTCTGATACCAACTTGTAAGGCCCCGTTTCCGGGAGGCTTATAGTTGGATCCTCATCGCACATAAAACATATAATTACATTTGTATTTCATAAAGCATCATAGCGGAAACATTTAAAATGACATTTCATCTCAATATAATAGCTTTTGCAAAATAATACATCGTATTTCAGTTACAAAACCCAAGTTGCATTACATCACAAAAGCATTATAAATATGGATGCCATATAAAAGAGTTGAGTAGCCGCCTCGTGTCATCCTCAGCAACCATTACCTGCCAACTAGAAACACATAAAAGTCAGCGTTGCTGAGTGAGTTCTAGTTTTTATAAAAACATACTTTTCTTCGTTAAAACCGTTCATTACTTTTGCATGATCACACATCATATGTACACATAGATATTATCATTATTATCTTCTTCATTATTCGTTCTTTCTTCACTTTTTATATCATCCGCACCAATACCATGTGCTACACCCCAAACTATATGGCTACTGGGCCGAAGTCTATAAATAGACAGCTATACATTGTGTCGCAGTACCGGGGTAAGTGGTAGAGGTTCTACACAAATGGTCGATCATGAAGAAAGACCCCGATGTGCATCTTCCCGGGGTAGCGAACCCGCACACCGTTGGGCTAACACCTTTTAATGACGTGTCCCTTCCATACATTTGCTTGCAAGACTTTCTTTACTTTTATCATTTATTAATGCATGCATTTTTTCTTCATGTTCCTTATTTATTATTTTTCACTTTACGTTAGATAATACTTCATTTCATTCGTTAACATGACACGTAAAGCCACAGGAAAGATAAACATACATCATAACAAGGAACATAGCATACACAGTCATCATCAACATACAGGGCAACATCATACATAACATACATCATGCATAAACATGCAACATCACCATCATGCCCAACATAACCTCTAAGGCCTCTACAATCATCTTACGTGAACTTACGAGAACTTCCACGTCAAAGCTTACATCTGCACTTTCCCTCGAAAGTCAGAAGTTAAACTATGCTTCTCCTTGGGTGCAACAGCTTTATTCGGGCGTATGGACACCCTTCAGTCGCATGGCCTCCCTGCGACTGAACATCATGTGAATGGACCATTGCGGATGAACACCCATGCGAATGAACACCCAATCATGCGAATGGACCTCATGCGGATGAACACCAATGCGGATAAACACCCATGTGAATGACCTCATGCGGATGGACTCGATGCGAATGAGTCCTATGCGAATGGAACTAATGCGGATGGACATCATGCGAATGAAGCTAATGCGGATGAGCACTTATGTGACTGGACCTTCAGTCGCATGAGTCCCCATGCGACTGGCCCCCAATCATGCGAATGGAGTCTCAATCATGCGAATGAACCTCAATCGCACCTCATTCGGCCGTATGGCCTTCATTCGGTCGCCTAGCCCTAGCTGACGCAGAATGCAGTTCATCCCGAACCCAATATGCCATTTTCGATCTCCAAGCTCATCCAAACCCATTCTAAGCCCAAATCAACCATCCTAAACTTTTTGAATGCATACCACAACACCATTCAAGCACACACAATCTCAAACACAAGACCCAAACGAATCATACACACATATACACATACCCTAACGGGTCGAACATACACACACTCAAAAACCAAATTTTCAGATGTGTTCCAGCCTCAAATCATTCAAAAACATGTAAAAAAGGGATCCTAGAACTCACACAAACGACCACAATGAGAAGAGCTTCGATTTGACTCGCTCCTCAACGATTTTGCTCACTCGAACCAACCCGAACCAACTTTTCTTCCTCTTTTCTCCCTTCTCTCTTCTCCTCTTTTGTTTGGCTGAAATGTGAGTGTGAGGAGAGGGTAATAGCTGACCTCTCCCTTCAAATATCACCACATACCCAACTTCCCCTCGTTGGCGAGTTTGGTCCCTCGACTTTGGACTTTTTTTCTTTTTCTTCATTCGTCGGCTTCAAAATAAATAAATAACCGGGTGTTACATATATTTATATTTTTGTTTCTTATATGTCTCATATTAAATAATATAATTATTATAAATAAGTAAACTAAATTATTAAACATTTAAAATATAAATGTAGTTATTTTAATAATTTATTATACATATCAAATATAAAGTAATAATTTCTAATACATTATATGTTATAATATTAAATATTCATTATTTTTATTTCAACAATAGATAATACATCTAGAAAATAAAATATTAAACAAACTAGTGATTTTAATATTTTTATTTATTCCATCAATGTAATACATGAGCTCTAACTTAGTAAGAACATATTTCTAAAAGAGAATAGAAAGAACCATGCCTTTTATTGAAAATGAGGTTTTATAGGAATTAGAAAAGGAAAAAAATTGCTAAATATCATAGAGACTTGTGGAATTAATTCTCTTGGCACTTACATGGATTTAGGAGGTTTAAACTCTCCTGAAACCACCAGCCCTTCAATCTCCGATCTGTCCTCATCTTCATCGTAGTCAAGAATTAATGATATACTCTGTCTTAGTATTGTCGGTGGTAAGAACATGCTCGTAGATCAATGGTCACCAAAAAACCCTAGAAACTGATGGCATGCACCATCGATAACAGCCAAAGTTATCCTCTGAGGGAGAAGATGACGGTGTAACATACGAGCAAATGATTCGACATTAAAACATTTTCGCATAAAACCCCAATTATACTATCATCTCCCCACTCAAAAACATCTAAACCATATTACACCACTCAGTATATCGTTGATGTTGTGGGTCTTACCGAAGAAGATGGTGGCGGTGGCGGTGGCGGTGGCATTCTCTCTGTCTTCTTTCTATGTTAGGTTTTTCTCCCCTTGTGATCCAATCGATTCTAGAAGAAGCCCCGATGTGAAATCTCCATATTGCCATTCAAACACTATTCATTCCCCTTGTCAATTTATTATGGGTGGCAAAACAATCCCATGTTATTTATTTTGAGCCATATGGGGCATTTGTTAAAAGAAAACCAGATGATATTGGGCTCAACGTTTTTGTTAAAGGGTCAGAATGGCTTGAAAATATTATTTCTATAGATTATGCGGGTGAGGATGGGATGTGTTAAAACCATCAGCCTTCAGCAATTAGCCATGAGCCCATCAGTCCATCACCAATTCAAAACCATCCCTCAACATCTTTTATTGCCTTGCGATAAACTCCTCCACCCTCCAATTCATTACAACTCAACTTATCTCCACTGTCCACTGCCACCACACCACCACCACCACCGTCACCAAATTAACCATTGATTTGTGTTCACAGCTTCGTAAGAACTAAATAATTCACCATCGATTTGTGTTTGCAGCTTTGGAAACTGGCAATTTATCTCAAATCAATGTCATCTTCCCTCATCAACTTCGCCATTGCTATCGCCATCGCCATCATCAGGCATCACCATCGCCAAATTCACAAGGTGACCTGTTCACAAACCATCACCATTAGGGTTCATTGTTCTTTTAATTTATGGATTTTTATTTTTTTTATATGTGAGTTTGTGTATAAAAATGTGGTGGATCTTGATGTTCATTTGACTATTATTAGTAATTTGGTTTTTGATTCTTGACTAGTTGCTTAATTTTTTAATTTGAGTTTTGTTAGACTAACTATTGTTTGAATGGTAACTATATTTGAGAAATTGGATTTAGAGTTCTATGAATGTTAAATTGTTTGAATGGTAAAATATATTTTCAAAATTGCACCTCCATATTACTATGAAATTGGGTTTAGAGTTCTTCTAGAATGAGCATTATGTTCCTTGCTTATAAGTTATAAACAATCTAAATGATTTAATGTAGCTGGTAAGAGGAGCAACTCATTCAAATTTCAATGTAGGTAGGATAAAAAATGGTTTATATTTAGTAATTTCATCAAGCTACTTGTATCTTATGACACGTTAATATGTGTTGATAGGTGATTTAGGTATATAATAACGTGGACATATAATTAGTAAAAACTACTAGTTAACTTGCAACTAGTTACAACTATTGAATTTTATACTCTCATTCTTGTTCCAGATACGTTAAATTTTTGTAATACATATAATTATTTTAATGTTATGGTTTATTTATTTGTAGCAGACATCAAATATGTCAAGTAACACTGATTTTGATGATGAAGTACGTTCTTTTAGTTCGAGTAAGACTCATTCCAAGGTTTGGGATTATTTTGAAAAACTACTAGTTGGACCTAATGGGTATAAAAAAAGGCAAGTTGTACAGCCTGTGGAAAAGTGTATAGTGCCAATCCAAAATCAGGGACATCTAACATGAAGCGATATATTCCGAAGTGTTTTGATCTTGATAAACCCAGTCAACCAAAAAACGTGCCCCTCTGGATCAAGCAATGTATAGGTAAAAACTAGAATATTCGATCATTAAACATAACTACCCATTTAGTTATGTTGAACATGAGGAAACAAGATATTTACATAAGTTTTTACATTGTGATATGAATCCCATAACAAGAAATACTACAAAGTTGGATGTCCTAAAAATTTATGATAGAGAGAAAATGATTCTCAAAGATGAGTTACAAAAGGTAAAAAGTAAAATATGTTTGACTTTTGATTTATGGATTTCTATCACAACGGATGGATTTATGGCACTAACGGTCCACTAGGTCGATGAGGATTGGGTTTTGAGGAAAAAAGTGTTGAACTTTCGAGTTATACCGTCTCCGCATAGTGGTTCCATTTTAGAAAAGTACTTGATCAACTTTCTACCGGATTAGGGCATTGAGAAAAAGAATTTTACGAGCACACTAGATAATGCCAAGTATAATGATGTTTTACTAGAAAAAGAATTTGTATCTAAGTAACACATTAGTTTGTGATGGAGATTTTACTCATGTGCGGTGTTTTGCACATGTGTTAAATCATATTGTTCAAGCCAGGTTTAAAGTATTTGAACAAGGCATCAAGAAGGTTCAGGATTTGGTAAAATATGTTCGAGGAAGTGCTTTCAGAAAGTATAAGTTCGCAGAGTGCACACAACAACTTTCATTATAATGTGGGCAACATGTACGTCAAGATGTCATAACAAGATGGAATTCCACATATCTTATGTTTGAGAGTGCATTGAGTTAGCGCTAGTTGATTCAAATTATAAGTCTTTTCCATCAGAAGATGAGTGGACAAAAGTGGAAAGAATCACAATATTTTTGAAACCATTTTATAACATCACAACTTTATTTTCTGTAAGCTCCTATCCTACTTCCAACTTATACTTTCGTAATGTGTGGCGAATTCAATTATTTATTGAAGAGTAAATTCATAACACGGATCATGTTGTAAGTGATATGACGAAAGACATGAAAATCAAGTTTGAACAATATTGGGAAAGCTATAGCGTGGTGTTGTCTTTTGTTGTTGTTCTAAATCCACGATACGAGTTTAAAATTATTCTTAAAACTTAATATAACAAATAAAGTACACGATGAGAAGTTGAAGAGTATATATGATGGTATTCATAAGTTATATGAGAAGGAGTATGATGTTCGTTTAGAGACGCATGATTCTTCGTTGGTTGGATGTTTAAATCTTGGTGTTGATGTATTTGACGAGTTGGATGGGTTTGAGTCATTGGAAAGCCAATTTCAAAATGTTTGAGAGAGAAAAGTCACAATTTACAATGTATCTTAAGGAACCTTCACTTGATAAAAAATAACAACTTGATGTTTTACAATATTAGAAGGATAATCAAGGAAGGTATCCACAATTGGATTTAATGGCTCGTGATATTTTGAGCATTCCAATCACGACTATTGCTTTAGAATCATCTTTCAGAAGCTTTAGAATCATCTTTCAGAATTGGTGACCAAGTTATAAGTAAATTTCAAAGTTCACTTGTATTTTCAAATGTTAAGGCCTTGTTATGCACTCGTGATTGGTTGTTTGATTTATAAGGTATTAATTAAGGTTTTTTTTAAACTTTATAACTTTAAATATGCATGTGTTTTCATGTTTATATGTAATTTTAATAGTAAATCATACATCTTTTACTTTATGTATATTCAGATGAGAACGAGAATGAAAACGAGATGGAGGAAGAAATTGTAGAAGATATTGAATTGTTGATTTCGACTTATGATAGTAACAACTTTTAGGTAATATCAATTATCCATTCTTTACACACTTCAAATATTGTTAATTTTGTATATTTAGGTTTGATTAATTTTGTTGATTATAATTTTGAATTGTTATAGAGTGTTGTTGCAGGTGTTGAAGTGTTATGATAAAGTTTTATTGGTTTTTATTATATTGTTCATATTTTCATCTTTTTGGTGGACTTCAATGATATGCATCTTTTGTATGTTAAAGTTAAAACGCTTTTAGTTTACTACTTCATATGGGAGTTTTATCAATGCTTGAAATAATTTTTATTTATAGTTTATATTTTTATGGTGTTTGTCAGAAAATTAATTTCTTTTAAATTTTTTGATCAGACCCATCTTGACTGAACCCATCCTGACCTGTTTTGACACAAACCCGTTTTGACCCAAACCATTCTAACCCAAACCCGTCTTGACCCAATACCCGACCCGACCCGTGTCAAGTATACAATTCACTATAGAGTAACTAGAGATTCTAAATTAATACACTGTATATTTTTTAAAAGGGATGATATATTTAATAAACTACAATATTAAAGGAGATGATGTATTTAATATAGAACCATTCAACTCTCTTCTCTTGGCTCATCTCCATAATTATCCATATAAAACGATCAAATTCCCTTCATTCCCATTTCTTAGTTGCCTCAATCTTTGTCGCGTCAACCTGAATTTCTTTTGGTTAACTACATGTCCTAAAAATTGTACTTTTCTTTTCCCAAAATTCGCATTTTTATAATTTGGCATAAAAATTTTCTTTTCGAAGTAACTCTAAGATGAGCCTTAGGTGCTTTTCATTTTCTTCCTTACTCTTAGAATAGATCAAGATATCATCTATAAAGACTATGATAAATCTATCTAAATAAGGTCCGCATACCTATTAATTAAATCCATAAACACTTCAGGTACATTGGTAACCCAGATGACATTACAAGAAATTCATAATGACCATATCTAATTCTAAATGCAGTCTTTGATATATCTTCATCTTAAACCCTTAGCTGATGATATCCTAACCTTAAATCAATTTTGGAAAAGTAACTAGATCTTTGTAATTGATTGAATAAGTCATCAATCTTAGGGAGAGGATACCTATTCTTTATAGTTACTTTATTGAGTTCTCGGTAATCAATACACATTCTAAAAGTTCCATCCCTCTCTTAACAAATAGTACTAATGCTCCCAAGGGGATACACTAGGACGTATAAACCCTTTATCTAACAATTCCTAAAGTTGTCTCATTAATTCTTTCATTTCTGTTGGCGCTAAACAACACGAAGATTTGGCTATAGGAGCAGTTCTAGGTACTAATTAAATTTTGAATTCTAATTGACGAGGGGTGGTGGCAATCCTGGTAATTCATCATGAAATATCTCTGGGTATTCACTAATAATAGAAACATCTTTTACATTTATCTTATCTAATTTTGTATTAATACGTAGACTAGAAAAGCTAAACATTTCTTCCTTAAACATTTCTTAGCCTTCTTACATAAGACTATTTTCATAGCACCTCTAGGTTTCTTACCATATAAACAGAGAGTTCTATTTTTCTAAGTCAAAGAGATTTTTATCATTCTTTTACGACATATAATTTCAGCCTTATTCTTACTCAACCAATTCATACCCATAATAACATCAAAACCTCCTAATTCAATAAGAATCAAATATACATTAAATTAACGATCATCTAAATTTAAAGTGCAATTAGGAATGACTTCACTAGCCTCGATTATTTTTCTGTCAGCAAATATATTTACTCTTCAATTTTTCTGAGGCTAAGCTAAGTAAAGGCTTAAATGTATGCGAAACAAAACTACAGATAGCTCCCATATCGACTAAAACAGTTGTGTGTTGGTTATTAATAGGAAACGTACCCGTTACTACTTCTAGTTCTTGTTGTACTTCCTCAGCCTACAACACAAATGCACTACCACGAGGGTTGTTTGGGTTAATTAGGGTTTGTCTTTTTGTTCTGAACACTTGTTGCGAAAATGATTCTTATTTTCATACTGGTAGTGAACTGGTTTAGGGTTTGTGGGTCCAGTACACTTCCTTGATAGGTGTCCTTTCTTCTTACAGTTATAGCAAATTACCATTCTACACTTACCCTTATGGTGTCTCTTGCAGGTATTGCACCATAATTGATCTTCCGTCTATGTTCTCCTTTCCTAAATTATTAACATGAAATTTCTCACGGGAATTTGTTTACCTTCTTTTGCTGATTTTCCCCAAATCTTCCTCCAGGGTTGCTATTGCTCCATTTCATTTTGTCTCCAATCCTTGAATCAGTCAAGGATCCGTTCCTTATCATTTTATCAGTCAAGCTTCCTGATAACGTTACTACATCTTGAAAAATATTAGGCATGACTGACTTTACCATCCATCTTATTTGTGGTACTAAACCTCAGATGTATCTTCCTCTCCTTTTAGTTTTTAGTGTAACTAGATGGACACTAATCTAGATAATTTATTATACCTATCTGTATACTCCTGATGTGCAGCACCCTTCATTTCTAGTGATAAGAATTTTGTTTCTAATCTTTCTATTTCATTATAAAGATAATATGTAAGGCCCCGTTCCCGGGACGCTTACAGCTGGGTTCTCATCGCACATAAAACGTATAATTGCATTTGTATTTCATAAATCGCAGCGGAAAACTAAAACAATCTTTCATTTCCATGTAAATGCTTTTGCAAGTTAATGCCATCATTCATTACAAAATAGCTTGTTCGCATTAGAATGCAAAAACATTAATCAAAAGAATGTCATCCCAAAAGAGCTGAGTAGCTTCACGGTGTGCCATCCTCAGCAAACATTACCTGCCAACTGGAAAACATATAAAAAGTCAGTGTTGCTGAGTGAGTTCTAGTTTTATTACAAAACATACTTTACTTTCATATAAAACCATTCGTTACTTTTACATGATCACACATCGTACGTACACGTAGATAATATCATTATTATCTTCTTCATTCATTCATTCGTTCATTCGTTCTTTATGACTTTACTTGCGCATCGGACATCATCCGTACCAATACCATGTGCTACACCCCGGTTAGTCGTAGCTACCGGGCCGAAGTCAATAAATGAACAGCTAAACGTATGCCACGGTACTAGGAGTAACCATCAGTCTTAGCTACTGGGCCGAAGTCAATAAATGAACAGCTAAACATATGCCACAGTACTAGGGGTGAGCGGTAGAGGTTCTACATTAAAGGTCAATCACAAAGAAGGACCCGTTATCCGATGCGTGCAAGACGTTTCATTTGTCATTAATGCATGCATTCATCATCATGTTCCTCTTTCATTATCTTTCACTTTACGTTACATAATACTTCATTCATTCCTCATAATAAGTAAAGCCATAGGAAAGATATTATACATCATACTAAGGAACATTAACATGCATTCACACCACATCATACAGGGCAACATCATACATACATAACATGCAACATCATCATCTCTATGCCCTACATGCTGCTAAGGCCATATCTGCTATCTTACATGCTCTTACGGGAAACCTTTACGTCAGAACTTACGTCTGCACTTTCCCCCGAAAGTCAGAAGTCAATCTATACCTTCCTCGGGTACAACAACCCTCTTCCGGCGTATGGACACCCTTCAGTCGCATGGCCTCCATGCGATTGAACATCATGCGATTGAACTCAAGCGGATGAACATTTAGGCGAATAAACATCCCCTCGTGCGAATGGACAATGCGGATGGACCTCATGCGAATGGGGTTAATACGGAAGAGCACTTATGCGACTGGACCTTCAGTCGTGCGAATAGACCTTCAATCGTGCGAATGGACCCCAATCGCACCTAATCGGCCGTATGGCCTCCATTCGGCCTCCAGTCGGTCGCCTAGCCCTAACTGATGCAGAATGCAGTTCATCCGACTGCAGCCGAGGGTTTTCGGCCTCCAAACTCATCTAAACCCATTTTAAGCCTAAATCGACCATCCTAAACCTTAGGAATGCATACCATAACACCATACAAGCACACACACGCCCGGAAACATACACGAAACGCATCACACACATCACACCCAAATGGGTCAAACACATACACATACAAAAAAAACGGGTTTTTATGCTTTCCAGCCCCAAAATCGTTTGAAAACAAGTAAAAGTGGGGTCCTAGAACTCACACAAACAAGCACAACGTTAAGGGCTTTGATTTGGCTTGCTTCACGACGATTTTGGCGACCCGAACCAACCCGAACCGGCACTTTTCCTCTTTTTCTCTTCTTTCTCTCTTCTCCCCTTTCTTTGGCTGATTTGTGAGTGTGGGGGAGAGGGTAAGGGCTGCCCTCTCCCTTATATACTTCCCCTCACCCGACTTTCTTTCGTTGGCGAGTTTGGTCCCTCGACTTTTGGACTTTATTTTCTTTTCTTTCCTCACTGGCTTCAAAATAATAAATATTCGGGTGTTACATAATATTTCTTGATCACTAGGTTTCTAAATTCTTCCTAGCTTAACCAATTCATAACATCTCTTTCTTTAGTTTGGATTTCTATCTTCCACCATGATTGTGTTTTTCCCATTATTGAATGCGAAACAAACATAGTCTTATAATTATCAGTATACTTGCTGATCTCTAAAACCGACTCCATTCCTTCTAACCAATGCAAAGCTTGTACTGCTCATCCTTCTCCATTATAGTCTAGGGCTTACAAGACATAAAATCCTTGTAAGAACATCCCTTCTTAGTTTTTATCTATAACTCCTTCCTCAGGGTGTTCTATTTCAGTAGTATTGTCTGGTTTTCATTTACAGGTTAAACACATCCAATATTAAGGTTTTGTCCTCGGGTTGGGATACTCCTATATTATCTTATAGCTTTATTCTGGGTATTGTTTCTTTATAATTCTATGACACAAAAGATTAGTTGTTATAGTAACTTATCAAAATTATTACTACTTATACTACAAAAATTCTTATAAAATTTCAGATTACAAATACTAACCAAATAGTTTCACAAAATCTCATATTTTCACATTAGTCTCATATACTTCATACAAGATTCTCATTATTGTCTAAGCATAGACACCTTGTCATGAAATTATATGAATACATTTTAAGTCATGCCATGAATATTTTTATCATACGAGCTTATGGTTATAGTCTAGGCATTTACTAATAATACCTAATTCTCTATAACCAATGGCTCTAATACCAACTTGTCACATCTCAGCGGAAGCGTGAAATTCTTTGGATGTGACTAGCTTGTTCAGACACATTGATCAAGAAAGTTTAAAATAATTCAACCTAATTAAACATAACATAACATAATATATTGCATGTTTATAGATGATTAGGATTACATCATATCATTAGTAGTTAAAATTTAATATAACATAATCCTATTACAAAACATATTATCTAACTGCTTCATCTTTAGTAATGATGGAAGTAAGCATCCACTGCTAGGCTGAGATCGTATAGATTAACAGTTAGATTCACACAACCTTTTCCCGTAACTTCTCCCCAACTATTGTACATATCAAAAAAGAATATTAAAATGTTAGACATGTTGAACACCTGAAAAAACATGCTCAAAATAATCAACAAAGAGTTGGTGAGATCATAGGTTTGATATCATAACAAAACATATATATTGATGGAACATAATTACAACCAAATCTGCTTATAAATAGATGATTTATAACTGTCACAATATAAATCACAAATCAGATAACATAGCATCACGACACTCATCCCGTTGGTGCAGGAAATAATTTCCTAAGTAGCGCTACCAATATTCTCAGAAGGTTTCTCATCCGAATTAATGGTTGTATCATAATGACAATAAATCATAATAATTTTATACATATGCATCAATCTCAAATAGTATGCTTTTTCCCCAAAAATTTTATAAATACAAAATAGGACTATGAGTCTCACCTCTTACTCCGGTAGATTTTCCTATAAAAAATTTACAAATAATTAATATTTCTTCAAAACTTTCAGCATCTCAGATTATAAAAATCAAAATAAGAGTTATAGTAATTCATATGTCACAAATTTTTGCATAGCAGAAGCATATAAAAATCTATTTTGATGTGTCAAAATTTCGTACATCAACTAATTACAGTTTATTTTCTAGAATTTTTATTATACTTGAATAAACTCACAAAACTACCTATGGGTTCTTAAAAATCCCCAAAATTTATCAAAACCTATACTGTAAAATCCATATTATCTCAAAAATTTGTGGAAAACTAATTTATAACAAAACTATTTTTAAGATTTTTACCAATTTGATAATATTATTAAAAATAGAAAAACATCTTTAAAAATACCCACTTTATTCAGAGTGTCCTAAACAAGATATAATTTTTTTTCATGATTTAGTTTATAGTTAAAATATTTTTCTTGATTTTTGAATTACAGATTCTTCTAAAATATATAACTCGGGCATAGCTATGAATTAAATCATGAAATCTATTCTACAAGTCCTATAAAACATAAGGATCAACATATAAGTTTTTCAGCTTTTTACCAGGTTTAGAACTTCCATATGATAGTTTCCTCTTATTACCTTGAATAAATTATATAAATTAATTTACTTATTATTATTACACCAAAATTTACAAATTGATATTTCTAATATTTTCTAACAAGTTACTAATTTTATTCCCATAATCACAAGCATTTATTATTTAATATATTAACCAAGTGAATTGTGAATTAACATATATTTTAACACCTTAAACTCTATATTTATATGTTCTTTTCTATAAATCTTTAGACTTTCTGTTTTAAAGACTGATTTTTGTTGAGAATAAAAGGTCTTGTAAGGTTTGTGATTAATTCTTATAAGATAAAACATAAGGGTTAAGTTCTATGTATGTTAGATACATACATAATTTTATAAACTTTTTAATCAATCAAGTTTAATTAATCTAACCTTGATTTTGATAAAAGAAGAGGGTGAAGGAAGGTTGATGAAGACTTCTAGCTTCTTGAGATTCAAGCTTGAAGGAATGTTCTTAAATTTAGATAATACTTCAAATAATTTTGTTGGTGATTTGATAATTGTTTTGATGGTATAACAACCAAGAGAGAAAGAGAGAGAGAGAGATTTGTTGGAGGGAAGATTGTCATGGAGGATGGTGTTGTCACCGTAAGAAAAAAAGTTGTTGAATGTGAGAAGGTTTCTTTAGTTGTGGTGGTTACGGTTAATGGAGATGGTTATGGGTTTTGGTCTACGGCGGTGGTGGTGTGGATTGTGTCTATGGCTGAGGGGTACAAAAAAGCTAGGAGATCATCATGATCCTCATCATTACATCCAAACTTGGAGTAGTGAGGTGTAATTCTAGGAGTTATGTGTCAAGTTTAGGAGGGTGATAAATGTATGTAGTGCTAGGTGCCATAATTTGGTGTTAGTTAGTTTCTTAGTTATTAAGTTTAGGTTAGTTAGTTATTTAGCTTCTAATCTCGGTCAATTATGGTCCTAATAACCTGATTACTATGGCCAAGTGTGTTTTAGTTTAGTGTTTAAACATCCAAGATATGTTTGGTTTAGAGTCTTCATGTAAGTTTTTCAAAAGTTATCTCATTTGATTATTGTTTGATTAAGCTGTAATCTTAGTTTAGTATAAATTAAATGGACATATAACAATAGATCCAATAACTAATCACGTAATCTTATAATTTGGTATCCTTAATATTTCATACCAAAAATCACCAAAAATACATACATGCATTCGTAAATGATCATAACTACATGCAAGATTATGGAACATATACACATATTTATATATACTAATGTATATAGATAAAAATTTATCATATAAAGTTATCTTAGGACTTAATTTAATATATGTGTATATATATTTAGGATTAACGGTATATAAATTCTTAGTATTAAATTGTCTATCCTAAAATTTTAGGGTCGTCACATTCTCCCCCCGTAAAAAGATTTTCGTCTCGAAATTCATTGGTAGGTATTTTCAGAGGTTGCGGAGAGTTTATATTTGTAGTTGCTTTTTTCATTCGGTTTAACGTTAAAGATGAGGATATTTTATTTGAATTTCATCCTCCTTTCCCATATAAATTCAAGCCCTATTTTTGAATTCCATTTGACCTTTACTATTGGGATTTTACTTTTTCTTAAACTTTTACATCTCTATCCATAATGGCTATTTGGTTCTTCCATAAAATAAAGTTTCTTATCTATTTTGATTTCATGTATTGGTATATTCAATATCTTATATATTAAACGTTTCATAAAATTGATATGTAAAAGGTGTTGTATATTTTGCTTAGTTTCTTAGGCAAGTCTATATTAGAGCATTCACAACCCATTCTCTATCTTTATCCATATAATTATACTAAAAATTACTATTTTTTCTCTCTTATTTTTAACTTTATCATTACTTTTTCTCTCTCCTTCACTAACAACCACTTAAAATATATTAAAATCATTATATGGTTTTGAATAGTGATCCCCTAAAATACAGATTGAACAGTAAATTTATCATATCCTTCACTCATAACCACTTATAACCATACCATATAATATAGAAAATACACTCACATAAATATAGGGAACCGGTTGTGAATGCTCTTATAGGCTACAAGACTAATCCTATCTATTATCTAAAAAGGACCAACATACCTAGGGTTTAACTTATTTCTTTTCTCAAATCGTGAAATTCCTTTTGATGGTGATACCTTCAAATTATCTCTTATTTCATTCCGACACAAAGGTGACCTACACTTCCTTCCATGTAGAGCTTCAAATGGAGCTGCTCCAATACTAGCATAGTAATTATTGATATATGAAAATTTTATCAAAGGTAAATGTATATCCTAGTTACCACCAAAATCTAATGCATAGCCTCGCAACATATCTTCCAATGTTTATATTGTTTTCTCACTTTGTCTATCTGTTTGTGGGTGATATGTTGAACTCATGTTTACTTGAGTTCCTAATGCTTTTTGCAAGGTTTGCCAAAATCTTAAAATAAACCTACTATCTTTGTAAAATATTGTTAAATAGGTATCTCATGTCTGGACATAATTTCATGCATATAAACCTTGCTTGTGTTTTTTTATCTTATAATCTTTTCTTATTGGCAAGAAATAATCTGACTTAGTCAATGTGTTGATTATAACCCATTTGGTGTCATACCCATTTGAGGTTCTGGGTAACTTTGTTACAAAATCCATAGTAATTTGATCCCATTTGCACTCAGGAATTTCTATTTGTTGTAAACATTCTAAGGATTTCTGATATTCAGCCTTAACTCTTGAACATATATCATGTTTTTCTTCAAATTTTGTAATAGATTTTTCATACCTGGCTACCAATATTGGTTTCTTAACTCCTTGTACATCTTATTATTTCCTGTATGTACTAAATATCTTGATTTGTGTGCTTTTCTTAAAATAGTTTCTCTAAGCTTATCATGGTTAGGAATCTAAATTCTTCCTTCAGATTTCAGAATTCCATCGGATACAACTTCCAGTTGTCCATTCTGCTTCAACACACCTTCTGATTTTTCTTCTTGTTGAATTTCTTGAATTTGACTTATTAGATTCGAGCATAACTCCATTCTCAAAGCACGGACTCGTAATGGTTTAATTCTCTCATTTCTACTTAGGCATCAACCACTGCATTTGTCTTTCCTAGTTGATACTTGATTTCACAATCATAATCACTTAATAACTATACCCATCTTCCCTGCCTCATCTTTAATATCTTATAATCAAATATGTGTTGAAAACTCTTATGGTCTGTATAAATTATGCACTTAGTTCTATATAGATAATGTCTCCAAATATTAAGTGTGAATACTATTGCTTCTCATTTTGAATCGTGAGTAGTATAATTCTTTTTCCTTCCTGTGAGTTGCCTAGATGCATATTCAATTACTTTATCTCGTTGCATTAAAACACATTCAAATCCTTGATGTGACGCTTCACAGTATACTACAAAAGCATCTGGTCTTCTGGAAGAGCTAAAATAGGAGGACTACATAACTTATTCTTTAAGAGTTCAAATACGACATTATGTTTTTTTCTCCCCAAACATAAGGTTTATCTTTCTAGGTTAATTCCATTAAAGGTTGAGCTATTCTTGAAAAATTTTTGATAAATTTTCAATAATAACCGGCCAACTCTAAAAATTGACGTATCTCAATTGTTGTTTTAGGAGCTTCCCATTTCTTATTGGCTCAATCTTTTTCGAGTCAACCTAAATTCTTTTTGGTTAACTACATGTCCTAAAAATGTACTTTTCTTTTCCAAAATTCACATTTTGAAAATTTTGGCGTAAAAATTTTCTTTTCGAAGTAACTCTAAGATCAGCCTTAGGTGTTTTTCATGTTCTTCCTTACTCTTGGAATAGATCAAGATATTATCTATAAAGACTGATAAATCTATCTAAATAAGATCTGCATACTCTATTAATTAAATTATCATATTCAAGACCGAAACATGATAACTACTGCATAGGGTATATATAGATGTCAAGAGTCTGTAATATTTGTATAACATTCAAAATCATATTCATATGTGTATTATTCTTATCATTCTCTCAAACATAAATTATTATATTCAAGATTATCAATTAAAGAGCCTAACGATCCTATAGGGCCAACAGATGCAACATCAGTAGAAGTAGAAAGAGAATAATAATAGTTCAACTCAAAAAGTATCCACGATAAATAAATACAAGAAATGTTTGGATACAAGTTGGATTAAGAACGGGCAACAAATTTGTGGCTGTCCTTACATGTCGTTATCTAATCGAAGGTTCTCCATTGCAACTCCACACAAAGTACCCCGTATCTAAAATAACGATCACCTATTTTTTCGAGACAACCCTTCTTGTCCATCCATTTCGTGCGAACCAGCTCCGCAAGGTTTATATCAAAACACGCAACAGGTTCCTTTTGAAAAACGACATGAATTTGCATTAAAAAACAAACTAGTTATCAATTCTCCTATGGAAACTTAAGAACCATGGTACCTTTGTAGAAACTAGTCCCATCTAAGAATAATGATTAATGATTTCCAAATGCAAATTTTCATACGTAGGTGGCCTTTTTAACATAAATGTAAACTGTTCTAGCCACGTTGGGTTATTAATCTCCATCACAGGCTACAAAACCACAAATCCGAACCCCAGAAACGTAAGACAACAGTTAATATTAACAAGCTCTTTCAACAATCAAACACTAATCAGAAACACAATTAAACCTGGGTTTCTCTTAATTCACCACGGAAATGTAACGAACTGATGCCTGTTGTTGCATTATAAAAAGTAGATTGGCCCATTTGATTAGGACGACAAGCAATCCGCCATCCTTGGGCGTCCCTATAGGAGCCTTTGGAACTGAACCAGTTAGTTCTTTAATATCAGTCGATTTGTACAACAGTTCAATCTTGAGATGAGATAGTACGATGAGACTCGGCTTTGTCATCAGGTCGAATATATGAATTTCTGGAATTCCAAAAATAACATTTGTCAACTCCATCGTAATCTCATACATATAATATTGCGTCTTTTGCTACAAAACAAGAACAATCATTTACTTACTAAACAAAACATTTGTTTGAAAAGAATTACTAACTAAACTTATTAGTTAAAAGCCATTTTCATCACTTAACTTAAAGTTCATGGAAAAAGAAATCCAATTCAGACAAGCGCTAACAATAAAGTCGAATAAAAAATTTATCGATTAACTATTATGTTATATCATTCTAATACTATGATTATGCTTCGTTTATTCCTAAAACGTATGTTTTTGTTTCAAAAAAGTTATTTCATAATCCACGGGCCATCTTTCTCAGCCCGTCAAGGCCATTAAAATCCTTATATAGGTGTAGGACCGGCCATGCGAGCTATAAAGGTAAAACATGTGTTTGAGTTCCAGATATGAGAAAACATACTGATTTCACGGGTTTAGCAAGTACAAATAGACGTCCTAGACGAATGTCTTCCACATAGATTCAAGTCTTCATTGCTTTCAGCATGCAGCTTGTTGTACTTCGTATTGGGGAAAAATCGGTTTACCCGACCACAAACGGTAACAACAAATGCGGAATTAACCTTCGTTTGGTCAAAACCTCCCCGACCTGTTTGAACCTGTGATGGTGCAAAAATAGCAAGTAGGGTATACCAATCCAAAACAACTAGGAGACAACAATTTTAGCGTGGAAAACCTCTCAAGACGAGAGTAAAAACCACGGGACTACTAGAGCCACTTCAAATCCACTATCACCAAAATGAAGAGCAATACAAGGTCCTCTCTAGATACACTAGAGGCATACAACAATCATCATACACTTGGAAGCAAGTAACATCAAGTATATGCATTCAATGACAAAGAAGAAGAAGAGATATCACCAAATCTGCAGATGCGAACAGAGGCTATAAAACCCAAATCCAGACCTGATTTAACGAAACCAACGTTGGATATTGATGCCCGGGTGTTGTGAAGCTTCTGTCCAAGTTTCACGATGATCCAACCGTTTAATCTCTGGGAAAAGACAGATCTTCGAGACTGTGCAGAAAGTGACGGGAATTCTCTTTTCTCCTCAAAACTCTTTAAAACCCTTGTATTCAACTTTGTGTGTATTGATGATTAGTCTAATTACAATCCCTTTACTTTTATTCTATCATAACCCTAGTAGGCTAATGATAATGGGCCATACAAATGGGTATTTGTTGGGTTTTCTTCATTGGCCCAAAAACATACCCAACAAATCTCCCCTTTTGGCCTATGAAGAAAAGCTAGCCATCCCAACGATGGAGCAACAAATCTTCAACTTCTCCCTTACTAAAGCTTTAGTCAACATATCGGATCCATTATCATTGGTTGAACCTTTTCAAGTTTAAGTTTCTTGTCTTTAACAGCATCTCTAATACAATAATACTTCACATCAATATGTTTTGTTCTCTTGTGATACTTAGAGTCTTTAGCAAGGTGAATTGTGCTTTGATAATCACAAAAAACAACGTATCGTTGTTGCATAAAGCCAAGCTCTTGCATAAATCCTTTCAACCACAACAGTTCTTTGCACGCTTCTGTTGCTGCAATGTACTCAGCCTAAGTGGTAGACAAAGCAACACACTTTTGCAGTCTTGATTGCCATGACACAGCTGCCCCTGCAAAAGTCATCACATATCCAGAAGTGGACTTCATGTTGTCTTTGTTACCCGCCATATCAGAATCTGTATAACCTATAAGCACCGGCTTTCCATTTCCAAAATTTATACCCAATTTGGAGGTACCACGTAGATATCTAAGAATCCATTTAACTGCTTCCCAATGCTTCTTACCAGGATTTGACAGAAACCGACTAACAACACCTACAGCATGGACAATATCAGGTCTTGTACAGACTATGGCATACATCAAACTTCCAACTGCTGAGGCATACGGGACACCATCCATTTCTTCAATTTCCTCCTTAGAAGAAGGGCAATCTTCATCAGTTAGCTTAAAGTTGGGAGTTAGAGGTGTACTCACCATTTTAGCTTTATCCATGTTGAATCTACCAAGCACATTCTCAATGTATTGCTCTTGTGACATGTGCAACTTCTTTGAAGCTCCATCTCTAGCAATCCAAATGCCAAGAATTGTTTTGCTGGCCCCAAGTCTTTCATAGCAAAAGACTTGCTCAATTCTTTCTTCAGCTGCACAATTCTCTTTACATTCCTGCCAACAATCAACATGTCATCAACATAAAGCAATAAAATGATAAAATCATCATCACCAAACCTCTGATAGAAAACACAGTGATCTGAAGCAGTCTTTCGGTAGCCTTGCTTCCCCATAGTTGATTCAAACTTCTTGTACCACTGCCTTGATGCTTGCTTCAACCCATAAAGACTTTTCTGTAGTTTACAAACATAGTCTTCTTTACCCTTGACCTGAAAACCTTCAGGTTGCTCCATGTAGATTTCTTTATCTAAGTCACCGTGAAGGAATGTTGTCTTGACATCCATCTACTCAACCTCAAGATCAAGACAAGCAGCCAAACCAAGAATCACTCAAATGGAACTCATCTTCACGACAGGAGAGAAAATCTCTTCAAAATCAATACCCTTTTTCTGAGTGAACCTTTTAACCACCAATCTAGCCTTGTATCTAGGCTTATAGGTGTGTTCATCTGGCTTCATTTTATAGACCCATTTGTTCTTCAAAGCTCTTTTGCCCTTAGGAAACTTCACCAACTCGAAAGTATTATTCTCATACAAGGAATTCATCTCATCTTGCATAGCTTCAAGCCACTCCTTTTATGCTCATCTTCCATAGCCTCTTTATAATATTCGGGCTCTCCCCCATCAACGAGTAAGACATACTCATCATGAGAAAAACGGGTGGAAGGATGACGATCTCTGGTAGACCGTCTGAGTGGAACAAATGGTGAAATATCATGTATTGGTAACTCTGGATGAGAATTATCATCCAACCCTTCTTGTTCTAGAATATTTGTATTATCTGCATCATGTTGTTCTTATTTTGAATGTCATCTCCATTATGTGGCTCTGACTGTTGAGGAGGAATCGGGTCTAAATCGGGAAGATTATCACTGTATTGAGGAACTATCTTTGTCTTCTCAATATCTTTCAAACCTTGATCTTCCATAAACACAACATCACGACTTCTGATAAGTTTCTTCAGAATTAGATCATATAACCTATATCCGAATTCATCTTGACCATAACCAAGGAATATACAAGGCTTAGACTTCACATCAAGCTTTGACCTTTCATCTTTAGGAATATGCACAAAAACCTTGCATCCAAACACCCGCAAATAATCATATGAAACATCTTTGCCACTCCAGACCCTTTCAGGAATATTAAAAGACAAAGGAACACAAGTGGTTAGATTAATAACATCTACGGCAGTATTCAAAGCTTCACCCCAAAAGGATATAGGTAACCCTGCATGTGAGAGCAAACATCTAACTCTCTCAACCAATGTCCTATTCATCCTTTCCGCTAAACCATTCAACTGTGGTGTCTTTGGAGGAGTCTTCTGGTGTCGAATACCTTTTTCTCTACAATAGGCATCAAAAGGACCAATGTATTCACCTCCATTATCTGTTCGAATGCACTTGAGTTTCTTCCCAGTTTGTCTCTCAACTAAGGCATGAAACTGCTTAAACACATCTAACACTTGATCTTTAGACTTCAAGGTATATACCCAAACCTTCCTTGAATGATCATCAATAAAAGTGACAAAATATAAGCAGCCCCCAAGTGACTTACTCCTCATAGGACCACACACATCTGAATGAACCAAATCAAGTATACTTTCCTTTCTAGAAGGAGAATGACTCTTAAGGAAACTCTGGTTTTCTTTCTTTCAAGACAGTGAGAACACTTCTTCAAATGAATCTTTTGCACGCCTGACAGGACATTTCTCTTCAATAATAAAGACATCCCTTTTTCACTCATATGACCAAGTCTGTTATGCCACAATTCAGTCATATCAGCATTCTCCAATGAGTTAACTAAGTCTCTGGAGATTTTTGGATATGCCATGTACAACTTTGAAGTTCTCTTACCTCTTGTCACGATTAAAGAACCACGAGTGGGTTTCCAAATATTATCACCAAAGGTATTGTGGTAACCATCATCATCGAGTAAACCTGCGGAGATCAAATTAAGTCTAATATCTGAAACATGTTTTACATTATGCAAAACCAACTCCATCCCAGTGTCAAACTTCAAACAAATGTATCCAATACCAACAATCTTTGATAGCCCACTATTGCCCATCTTAACATTACCAAAATCACCAGGAGTGTAAGATGTATAAAAATCCCTTTGTGATGTCACATGACAAGTAGCACCACTATCAACAACCCAACTCGAGTCATCATGTGCAATTTTCACCATGTCATAATCACAACAAATAAGGAACTCTTCGGTAGCAGTGTTAACTTCAGCAGTATCATTACCGGAATCATCTTTCTTGTTGTTCTTTTGCTTGTTGTAATTGGCCTTCTTGTTCTCCTTTTCAATTGTCTGCAGTAACGAACAGTGTGTCCTTTTCTACCACAATGATAGCATTCATAATGATCAAACTTTCCTTTAGATTTACTACGATGCTTCGCTTTGTGACTTGAACCTCTACTTTGACTTCTCCCCCTGCTTTCTGTAACTAAGGCCTCAGAATGTGAAGAGAAACCTTGTGACTTTCTTCTCATCTCTTCATTCAAAGTACTATTCTTAGCCATTTCCATAGTAATAATACCATTTGGTGCAGAGTTGGACAATGATGTCCTAATAGTCTCCCAAGAATCTGGTAAAGTACCAAGCAACAATAGACCTTGTATCTCATCTTCAAACTTGATACCAATTCCTGCAAGCTGTTTAATAATACCCTGAAAAGCATTCAAATGATCAGTAACAGCAGTACCATCATGATATTTCAAGTTTATCAATTGTTTGATCAAGAATAATTTATTGTTTCCGGTCTTTTGAGCATACAATTCCTCAAGCTTGGTTCACAAAGTACGAGCATGAGTCTCCCCACTAATATGGTTCAAAACATTATCATCAACCCACTGGCGAATATAACCACAAACCTTTCTGTACAAGATATTTCATTATTGCTCTGTTTTATCCTCTAGCTTATCAGTACTAAAAACAGACATAATAATCTTTCACATAAAGTAAGTCTTCCATCTTGCCTTTCCAAACATGATAATTAGAACCATTCAAATTAACCATCCTAGTTGTATTTAGTATCCATCCTTCAAACAAGTTTCTAAACCCCAAAATCAATAGCCAATGGCTCTGATACCACTCTATTGAGGAAAAATTGATTTACCCGACCACAAACGGTAACAACAAATGAGGAATTAACCTTCGTTTGGTTAAAACCTCCCCGACTTGTGTTGAACCTGTGATGGTGCAAAAATAGCAAGTAGGGTATACCAATCCAAAACAACAAGGAGACAACAATTTTAGCGTGGAAAACCTCTCAAGACGAGAGTAAAAACCACGGGACTACTAGAGGCACTTCAAATCCACTATCACCAAATAAAGAGCAATACAAGGTCCTCTCTAGATACACTAGAGGCATATAACAATCATCATACACTTAGAAGCAAATAACATCAAGTATATGCATTCAATGACAAAGAACAAGAAGAGATATCACCAAATCTGTAGATGCGAACAGAGGCTGTAAAACCCGACTTCCAGACCTGAGTTAACGAAACCAACCGTTGGATATCGACGCCCAGGTGTTGTGAAGCTTCTGTCCAAATTTCACGATGATCCAACCGTTCAATCTCCGGGAAAAGACAGATCTTCGAGACTGTGCAGAAAGTGACGGGATTCTCTTTTCTCCTCAAAACTCTTTCAAACTCTTGTATTTACTTTGTGTGTATTAATGATTATCTAATTACAATCCGTGTACTTTTATTTTATCATAACCCTAGTGGGCTAATTATAATGGGCCATACAAATGGGTATTTGTTGGGTTTTCTTCATTGACCTAAAAACATACCCAACACTTCGCACTCGTTTTTATATATCGTAATGGATAAGTGCTAGTTATATAGAATAGCAAGTAGTAATCTGGAATGAGTGGTGGAACTACTTTTATATTCAATATTCCACTTCTCTGAACACCTGTCCAAATAAAGTTACAAAACAGTATTTTGTTATAATTTTATTTAAGTATAATTAAATTGGTTCCAAGTCTCATACATCTGAAAGTTTTTTTTACATACTGATATCAATCTCTTTATATTTTACATGCTAGTAATATACCGAATGAATGAATGATTAAGTCCAATAAAACTTACTTCGATATCAAATGCTGTTTCAAGTGTACTCACGATCTTCGTCATCACTGGACGTTCTTCGCGCTTTGTCTTTAAACATTGATAAGCTATATCAGCAAACAACTTCAAAGAAGATTCATTAATGTCATCCTTTATGTTTAGTTCACTTATCGAGTCCTACCACAGGCCTGAGATTGTTGCCGTAACATAACCTCCCACACAACACTTCAAACATCACCACACCAAAAGAGTACACATCGGACTCTTTTGTTAGCAGCCCCATCTCATGATACAATGGATCAATATACCCATGTGTGCCTACAGGGTTGGATACCAAATATGTGAATTGGTTGTTTGCAGGAGCAAATTTGGAGAGTCCAAAATCCGAGATCTTGGCATTCCAGTTATCATCAAGTAGGATATTGGAACTTTTAATATCACGATGCACTATTCTAAGTTGAGTCTCAGTAGGGGTGTGAAGGTATGCTAGTCCCCGAGCTGCCCCAACACATATCCTAAGGCGTTGAAGCCACGTGAGATCATCACTTGCAAGATAAGAATCAAGACTTTTCTTTGATGCATACTCGTACACGAGGATCTTCTGGCCATGATCGTCACAGTACCCTAAAAGAGAGACAATATTTTTATGTCTATAAAAGGAGAGCATCATAATCTCCTTCCAGAATTCCGAATCACCATGTCCAAATGCGCGATCTAACCGTTTCAAAGCAACCATGGTCTTGCCCTTGGACAGAAGAAGTTCTCCCTTATAAACGTACCCGAATCCCCCATGCCCGATGCAATAGTCAGCAGAAACGTTGTTGGTTGCTGATTGTATAGCCTCTAGCCAGTTGTATTTTGAGGTGTTGAAACTGTTCATTGTGGGACATTTTTTTGATGGTCGAAGAGAACTAATCTTCAAATTTACTACTGTTTTAACTGGAGATCTTGAATGGATGGGCAACGTATTTAACTATACACAAGCATCTTAAATTGCTTCTCTTTCACACACACTTTTGAAACACACAGTTGACTTTCTTTATTTCCAGTATCATTTATATTCATTTTTTATTACGTAAGATATTTTTTTTAATTAGCTAAATGATTTGTATTTTAAATTGGGTAGGTAGTATACTCTCATAAGAAGCACAGTATCGTCGTCCCCCGTTCACTTTTGAACATTTCAGTTTTGTTAACAAACAATATTTGGCAACAAGATCTGACTTTAAATTGGGTAGGTAGTATAATGGTTTGAGGTGATATCCTACAAGTAGTTGAGTATTCTGTTGGTGATATCATCGTCATTAGGCTAATTTGGTATTTATTCAACCTATTTATAAAGGGTAATAATACGAGGTTCTAACTCCATTTTGAAGACATTTATATACAATTTAATATAAACAATATAATTATTAATAACTCACATAGGAGCAGAGCATACACTCAACTAGTATCAAAAACTCCAATATAGAAGGTGAGATAGGTGTTTGGTGAATGTGTCTACATGATGAAAATGGACTCTGTAACACTCAAATATGACTGATAATAACTTCCTTTGGACGAAATGAATATTAATTTCAACATGTTTAGTACGTTGATGTTGCACTAGATTGATGATAGCCAAATTGTCACAATATACCACGGTGGCTTTTCGTAAAGGAAAAATGTAACTCAAGCAACATGTTTCGCACCTAGCTTGACTCCGCCGCAAGTTTCGCCATCCCTGGTATTTGGCTTCTACACTAACGCAAGAGACCATGGGAGGCCCGGTGGTACGTACCCAAGCTACCATTACGGCATTGACCTTCACAACGACCCTCTTTAATACCTTATCAGTAGACAAGTTTTTGTTTATTCATTCCGTTGAATGTGAGCAACTATTTTGTTTTGCTATGTTCATTGGGTTTTTTTTGTTATGTTAGAGGTTTGTTTTGGGATTATTAATGGGTTTTTATATGCTAAATGTGTTATAATAATAAAAAGAGTAAATAATGATTTTAGTTACTATGGTTTGGTGGTTATAATAATTTTCATTCATGAGTTTTAAAAACTTAATATAGCTACTATGGTTTAAAATTTGTCAAAATTAAATTCAAACAATTAACTTAATCCAATTTCTCTGTTAATTCTTTTTAAAAAGACAAAAATATATTAAGACTAAAAATGTTATTATCTTACAAATAAACAAAATGCGAGTCGCACTTCACACCACTATCCAATCCTTAACTACATCTTTTTTTGTTTGTTTGAACACATCTGAACCACCTCCACCTCCACCACCCACCACTCACCGTCAACCATACCACCATCAGCCACCACTCGCCAACAACTACACTACCACCATCCAACCCTCGCCGAAAACCACCATCGGCGCTCATTCATATCTGAACCAAACCTTATATCACGCATGTTTCCTCTTTGACTAGACCACATCGACCTCCCCCACCCAACTTCGATTGCCCAACCTCGGTTAGAGTCATTGTTAGTCGTGACCTAAAACCTTTATCCTCCCCTCTTTTCTAAAAATAGATCTAGAAAAAAAAGATGAATCTTTAGAATGGTGGTGGTGTGGTGGTTTTTGTCACACCCCAACCTTGACGGCGGAAACGTCGAAGAGTGAGAGTTAAGATCGTTCACAGCCACATAACGCTATTATTAAATCCAAATATATTATTCATAAGTTTGAAAGGTACATTACAAGCATAAGTCTCAAACAAGAAAAACATAAAAAGTAATATAACAAGCTCAATCATTAAATTAACTAGGTCCATTCCTTGGTTTTATTACAAGCTTCAAAAGTCCACTTTAAACTTGGGGATTTCTTAAAACATGATAAAAATAAAAGGTCAACTATAAATAGCTGGTGAGTTTCCAAGGTTTTCATACATAGTATGATAAAGTTACAAGTAGCAATTCATGTCATAGGTCATAAGTTAGTAAGGTTATAGAACACATATCGTTACAACCAAACCTCGACTTGATTACAAGTATATAAGATTGGCTAAGTGTATTTGGTTCCCATGATGAACAAGCATACGTCATCAGGAGCCGGCAATACCTCGGCTTTAGCATCAAATAGGCTTGTCAGGCCCAAAGATCTAAGACGTCGCCAGGCTAGCAATAGTTAATGATTGTAAACAAACTATGTATCTCATATAATCACTTACAACACACAAAAAACCATGACAAAAATATGAATTGAAAGTGCTTTACAAGTCTCAAACGTTTATAAATGTATGATGTATAAGTATTATGTTTCACCCCAAAATAGTGTGAAAAATGTAAAAAAAGGGCAAGGAAAACTCACTTGATCAATAAGTATAGAATATCGATTAATAAGAAATAATAAATAACGCTCCAACGCAAACCTTCAATGTACCTAAAACTATATATATATTTACAAGATTAAGTTTAATTGTAAGATTAACATTTTAACGCGAACTAGGATTTCGATGGAAATTTGGGGCTTGTCAAATAATTATGTTTAACAAAATGAAATAAATTTATATTTTCTTAAAGGAAATATATATATTTATATTTTATTCAAAGATATGAAAAGAAATAATTATAATAATTTAAAAGGTTATATATTAACTTTAAATAAAATTTTTATAACTAAAATTTTATTACTATTTAAACCAAATTAATTTAAAAATAGATATTTGATCCAATGGTAATTTACTAATTATTATTTTCAATCTATTTCATTAAAATTATTCAAACAAGCTTTGCTAAAATTTTTATTAATAAAACATTTTTTTATTTAAACTTAGAAAAATTTCAGAAATATTTGAAGACTTTTGAAAATATTTGACATTTATAAAACTAATTTTTATATATATTAAATTTTTTCTAAAATTTGTTTTAGGCTAAAAAGCCTTTAAAAATAAAACATGAGGGTGCCCGGGTTCGAACCCGGGACCTCATGAATAGGGAAGGAAAGTCTTAACCAGTGAACTAAGGCACTCAGCCACGGTTTACTTGGGTTTCCAAAACTTAAAAACACCAACACAAAACAAATCCCCATTTAACCTATGAACCCTAATTTGTAATCCCCCAAATTGACACGTATTCGATGTTGTTACACAAAATTCCCATAGGGCATTTGATCTCCATGTGAAATCGAGTATATAACAGTGTTTAATTACCCGATTTGAAGTTGACCACTACAAGAACAAACGAAGAACACGTTGCGGCTTGGTCGATGTTAGTTCACGATGCAAATGTGGACGATAGTCAAATTCATGTTGCAGAAAGTTTCTAATGATATTAAGGATAAAGAGCCCTCCGTTAATTTCAGAATATAAAGCCCAAAAGATGGTGTTCGAGTGACTGCAGATTCGCAAAGAGGATGGTGACAGAAATTGATGATTTAGTTTGATTTAGGTGCAATTGAAGTTTGGGTTTGATTAGAGAAAGATAGACGTTCGATCTGGTTGATTTAATTCGATTATTATTTGCGTTTAAGGCTCAAACGGCTATACGAAGAGATTATAGATCGGTTACACATTTGATTCGACTTGTAACGGTGATTAATCACAATTTTACTACGCCTTGAGTTCGAAACATGTACACGAACCGTTTCAGAGCGGTTTGGTGATCAATTTTATAGGTTTCTGGTGAGTTTTAGGGGTGGCCGGAGCTCCCGCCGAAATTACGGGGTTGGGTGGGGGTTTGGTTTAAGTTTAATAAATTTACAGCTTTGGTCCCTCAACTTTCAAACTTTATTATTTTTGTATAAACCTCTATTGAAAGTTTATTAACTGGCAAAAGCAAGCCCCCAACTTAGTTAGATTTTTGTGTTTTAAACATTATTTAGTTTCAATAACCCTTATAAGTTATTGTTATAGGTAATTTTACCATTACTAATATTATTATCATTATTATTAACATAAGCTTGGTTATTATTATCGTTATAATTATTATTATTATTAATCTTACTAATATTATTATTATTATTATTGGTATTATTGTTATTAGTATATTATTATTATTAACCAAATTAAGTTATTAACTTTCAATTTAAAGAATTAAAGGCATACAACTAAATAAGCATAAACAAACCATAAGTTTCATAATTGACAACTTTGACCCTTACAAGAATAAACGACGTTAACTTTTAATTAACGTAAAAATACAAGATGTTACGGTCTCCCCAACTTAAAAGAATTTCGTTCCGAAATTAAGAATAAAACTTAAACAAACAGGAGACTTATGATGAAAGATAAGTGTACTAACGGTCTGTGGTTGGCGTTTGATTACGGGTGAGATACTTCACTTTGCGAATTATGGAAGTTTACACAATGCATCCAAATTTGAACTCTTCCAGTGGAATGCGAAAGTTATCATTGACAAACTAACTCTTTAAGATTTGACACATGAAACGTTAGAAAACGATGATGAGTTCGTGAGATATATTAGACTTATAAGTCACACTTCTCCCATCATCTGGAATGAAATTATGTAATAAAGTGACGGCTTGAAGCCAATAAGAAAGAAATAACAATATCCCGTAATCGTATGAAGGTTCGACCGTCGGAATTTAAGAATCCCAAGTGTCACTATATAATGACACAAGCTTAACGCATATCTTGTGAATACGTATCGCTCCTCCGGTTAAACCGTCGGGTTAAGAATAATACGATATACTGAATTTTGAGCTGGGTTCTCAAAGATGATTAGAGACATTTCTGATAACAGAAAGTGAATCGATCATCAGAATCAACGATCGATGTTTAACGACACACCATGATAACTGAATGTTTGAGGTAAGTACGAGTCAATTTCTCGACTCGTTATCTCACATGAGTCAATATGAAATGCGCGAATGTAGCCAATCGGTCAATAATGCACCAAATGACATCAAGAAATACAAGTCAACTTGAACATATACCAAGCTATGTCAACATTTCCTTTATGCCAAACCATGAATACCAATCACGAAAATTCATGATCCTTTTTGTCCACACCGGAATGAATGTTATAACAAGTCTTGTGAGTCGCAATCAAGATAGAGATTTAAAGATTTTCAAGATTAGGAGTTCAAGGTTATCCAAAATAATAGGGATTGCATTTGTAATTATGGGTAAAGAGTTAAACAAAGACGTCGTTTATGATCGGATTGGAACTTGAATAATTCAGAATATCGACGATAAAGGCAATGACAAATAGCTTTCCAAGTAAAGCTTGCACACGCGGTTCATCAACTCATGAACACAACCGTACATTGCTATAACCAGAAAGGCATGAATATAAATTTATAATAAATTTATCTTGTAAGAAAAATTGTTTTAGGAGTGTTATCATCGTGCAATTAGGTTTTAATGATAATGTAAGGCCCCGTTCCCGGGACGCTTACAGCTGGGTTCTCATCGCACATAAAACATATAATTACATTTGTATTTAACAAATCGCAGCGGAAAACTAAAAACAATCTTTCATTTCCATGTAAATGCTTTTGCAAATTAATACAACATTCATTACAAAATAGCTTGTTCGCATTACAATGCAAAAACATTAATCAAAAGAATGCCATCCCAAAAGAGCTGAGTAGTCGCCCGTGCCATCCTCAGCAACCATTACCTGCCAACTGGAAACACATCAAAGTCAGCGTTGCTGAGTGAGTTCTAGTTTTATAAATAAAACATAATTTACTTTTATATAAAACCGTTCATTACTTTTACATGATCACACATGGTACGTACACATAGATAACATCATTATTATCTTCTTCATTCTTTCATTCGTTCATTATGACTTTACTTGCGCATCGGACATCATCCTTACCAATACCATGTGCTACACCCCGGTTAGTCGTAGCTACCGGGCCGAAGTCAACAAATGAACAGCTAAACGTATGCCACGGTACTAGGAGTAACCATCAATCTTAGCTACTGGGCCGAAGTCAACAAATGAACAGCTAAACGTATGCCACAGTACTAGGGGTGAGCGGTAGAGGTTCTACATTCAGGGTCAATCACAAAGAAGGACCCGTTATCCGATGCGTGCAAGACGTTTCATTCGTGCATTAATACATGCATTCATTCATCATGTTCCTCTTTCTTTATCTTTCACTTTACGTTACATAATACTTCGTTCATTCATCATAATAGGTAAAGCCATAGGAAAGATATATACATCACACTAAGGAACATTAACATGCATCAACATCACATCATACAGGGCAACATCATACATACATAACACACAACATCATCACCCTCATCATGCCCAACATGCTTTCTAAGGCCTCGATCGTCATCTTAAAAACTCTTATGGGAACCTTTACGTCAAAACTTACATCTGCACTTTCCCCGAAAGTCAGAAGTCAATCTACACCTTCCTCGGGTTCAACAGCCCTATTCGGGCGTATGGACACCCTTCAGTCGCATTGCCTCCATGCGACTGAACATCATGCGAATGAACTAATACGGATGAACACCTATGCGAATGAACATCCAGTCGTGCGAATAGACAATGCGGATGAACACCTATGCGACTGGACCTTCAGTCGTGCAAATGGACCTTCAGTCGTGCGAATGGACCTCCAGTCGTGCGAATGGACCCCAATCGCTCCCTAATCGGCCGTATGGCCTCCATTCGGCCTCCAGTCGGTCGCCTAGCCCTAACTGATGCAGAATGCAGTTCATCCCGACTGCAGCCGAGGGTTTTCGGCCTCCAAACTCATCTAAACCCATTTTGAGCCTAAATCGACCATCCTAAACCTTAGGGATGCATACCATAACATTATTCAAGCACAACCAAGCAAGAAATCAAGCCCCAATCGGGTCCTACGCATACATACACGCATACATACGGGTCTTCACCCAAAAACGCGAAAAAGGGTTTTCAGATGTGTTCCAGCCCCAAAATCATTCAAAAACATGTAAAAGAGGGGTCCTAGAACTCACCTAAACGAGCACAACGACAAGGGCTTCGATTTGGCTTGCTTCACGACGATTTTGGCGACCCGAACCAACCCGAACCAACACTTTTTCCTCTTTTTCTCTCTTCTCCTCTCTAGGAACCTGAAATGTGGGGTGTGTGGGGAGAGTGGGCTGCCCTCTCCCTACTAATATCACCACATTTCCCAACTTTTCTTCGTTGGCGAGTTTGGTCCCTCGACTTTTGGACTTTATTTTCTTTTCTTTCTTCACCGGCTTCAAAATAATAAATATTCGGGTGTTACAGATAACTCAGAATGAAGATCGATAGAAAGGTTCCATAAACTAGATCAACGCCAAATTGTAACATAAAAAACGTGAGCGAAGAAATCGATTTAAAAATTAAATGTTCCAGGCTTGGAACTAGGGTTACCCTTAAGTAACAACGATCCCTTTTGAATTCAAGATTCATGCTTTAGCTTGACTGGCTGGAACACTATCGTTGATAAATCAGATAACGGTGTTCACCCTTCAAGTTATTACATGTTTCATGTCAATTGAAGTCTTAAAACCTTGGTAAGTTTGAGATCAAGGAATGGGAATACTCACCAAGATGTGGTTATCACTCCTAACTTGGTGGTGTATTTCCTAAAGTGTGACTCTTAACTACCAAACGAGAGCTTGATCCTAACTCATTGTTGAGGACCCACAAAAATAAATTAAGGTAACTTACTATTAAGGTAAGGATAATCACTCCTATCTCAATAGTGAAGTTTTATAGAAACATACTATAGCAAAATGAAAAGTTTCATCAAAGAACGGAACTCACTCCTATTTTGATGAGGTCATTTCATTTGAGGAAAATAAGCATCCAGAAAATTTTAAACACGTGATATTATCATCAAGGTATGGATTTCACGCCTATCTTGATGATTGAATTTCCTAATAACAAGAAAACAATCGAGGACTGATCTTTGTCACCACAGTACGGGGTTCAATCCTATTTTGGTGGGTCATTTCATTCGTGAAATACGAGTTCCAAAGGAAAGTGATTGAAATCTATCCTCAAAACAAGGCAACCACCCCGATTCAGAGGATGGGATTTCATAAAACACACAATACAAAAATTGAAAACCATCACTAAGATACGAAATTTTACTCCTATTTTAAGGAAGTAATTCCATTTGGAAAATACGAATGCATAAAAACAAAAAGAAGGAAATCGTCATCAAGGTATGAGCTTCACTTCTGTCTTGACGATGAGATTTCATAAGAACAGCAATAGCGAATGGAAAGTCATCACCAAAGTAAGGGAATCACCCCTGTTTTGATGAGATAGAATCATTTAGAGGATACAAGTGTCCTTAGTCATAAGTTGACTTACGGACTCTTGCATTGCCTACGGTGCAAAACGGTTTGAAGTTTTTATAAAGCTCGACTTAGCAAACAAAGAGAATATCAGCTAGAAATTCAAAAACTTCAAATTACATAAATGTAACATTAACAAGAAAAGAAAATCATGCTTGCTAGGATTTAAGTTAAAGTTCAGGATAAAAGAGTTAATTGTGTTAGGTTCTCAAATCTTGAATGGTTTAAGTCAAGAAACAAGATCAATGACGGAAGTGATTTAACACAATAATGGGATGTAAACGTTTGATTCAAAATAAAAGGGAAATGCGTTGACTTCTCAAATTGTTTCGTCAACCATAACTTTACGGTAGACACGCGTACCTATAAGCGAACACCCATCTCATGAGTTCCAGGTCAGATAAACAGATCCAACGGTCAAATCAAATTTATGTGTATACCTTGCCTAGACAAGGTATCCCGGGATACAGGTATTCCACCTTTCAGCATTGCATGATTTCAAATGTAGGACACACTTTAAGGAAATTTGAAAACTCTAAGTAACAATTTTAAGTTTAGAAATAAACATTCGGTTTAGACGACCAATATCTTTGGATATAATAAGTTCCATGTACACGTTGGTTAAGGTATGAAGATAGTTACATAAGGCGTACAAGTATAACGTTGTGTAAACGTAGGAATTGAGAAGTATAACGAGTTCAATATTAACGGGAACATTCTGTAAGATAATAATGAGAAGATATTAGAGTTTCATTGATAAACCAGTCCAAGGAATCAAGAATTTTTGATATTTTAAATATAAACCGGATGGTTCCCTTTGGTAACGCATTACCATTTGGAAACGTTGACACGTCAAGGTAAATTGACCCATTTGCCTTAGAAACTTGTGTATGTTGACCATAGTTTATCACTCATCCCAGAAATCCCCAGGTAAGCATAACTAGTCCCGTAGGATTTATACGATATGCTTGCCTTAGCCCGAAGGCCTTTTACCAGGAAATCCAGAATACAGGTGTCCATGTGTCACACAAATTTCTTAGGTTCATGAAATCAAAACCTTGATGAGATTTATATATAGATTAGACATAAGTCTAAAAATCCAAGTCTTAGCATAAGTATACGATTCCACGTGTCGTCGAGAATAAGATTAAGAAGTTTCATTTGTCGGGGAGAGTCAAAGTATCAAAGGTAAGTTTAGGGAGACATATAACAAAGTTTAAACAATTACAAGACAACCTATGCTAAGGCATCAAGTTGCACATAAGTATGGTATAGCATTATGTAGCATGTAAACAATATATATATTTCCAAGAATATAAATATTATTCTATGAGGTTCATGCATAAGCTATAGTCTAGGTCACCATTTCTAATAACCTAAATCCCTATAGTTATGGGCTCTGATACCAATCTGTCACACCCCAACCTTGACGGCAGAAACATCGAGGAGTGAGAGTTAACATCGTTCACAGCCATATAACGCTATTATTAAATCCAAATATATTATGCATAAGTTTGAAAGATACATTACAAGCATAAGTCTCAAACAAGAAAAACATAAAAAGTAATATAACAAGCTCAATCATTAAGTTAACTAGGTCCATTCCTAGGTTTTATTGCAAGCTTCAAAAGTCCACTTTAAACTTGGGGATTACCTGAAACATGATAAAAATAAAAGGTCAACTATAAATAGTTGGTGAGTTCCAAGGTTTTCATACATAATATGATAAAGTTACAAGTAGCAATTCATGTCATAGGTCATAAGTTAGTAAAGTTATAAAAACAATATCGTTACAACCAAACCTCGACTTGATTACAAGTATATAAGATTGCTAAGTGTATTGGTTCCCAGATGAACAAGCATACGTCTCAGGAGCCGGCAATACCTTGGCTTTAGCACCAAATAGCTTGTCAGGCCCAAGATCTAAGACGTGCCAGGCTAGCATAGCGTAATGATTGTAAACAAATATTATCTCATATAGATCATTCAACACACAAATAACCATGACAAAAATATGAATTGCAAGTGCTCTTACAAGTCTCAAACGTTTATAAGTGTATCATGTTAAAGTATTATTTTCACCCCAAAATAGTATGAAAATGTAAAAAAAAAAGGGCAAGGAAAACCACACTTGATCAATAAGTATAGAATACGATTAAAGAAAAATAATAAACAACGCTCCAATGCAAACCTTCAAGTACCTAAAAATCTAATATATAGTTAAAGATAAAGTTTAATTGTTTAAGCTTAACTTTTAAACGCGAACGTAGGATTTCGAGGGAAATTTGGGGCTTGTCAAATAATTATGGTTTAAACAAAAATGAAATAAATTTATATTTCTTACAAGGAAATAGCGTATATATTATATTTATATTTTATGCAAAGAGGTGAAAAGAAAATAATTGTAATAATAACAGGTTTTAAATAAAGTTAAATAAAATTTTTAGAACTAAAATTTTTCCATTAAACCAAATTAATTGGAAAAGGAATTGGTCCAATAGTGAATTACTAATTATATTTTTGCAGGATCGTTCAAGGGCTTGAACACAATTACAACACAACAACACAATGAGGAGATTAACTAAATCTTAATCAAACAGTGAACTAGGTAACCAAAGGTGATGCAGAGAACACAAGTAAAGCAAGAGACAGAACAAGAGAGTATAGTTTTCAAGGTAGCAGTATATTGCTTTCTCAAGTTCTTTTACAAGTGTTACAAAGCATATGAAAGATACAAGAACTTGGAATACTTATACTACAACCTACAGCCGGCTATACTATGAAAGCCAGCTGGATACAATTGACTAGACACTAACAAAATCAATTGTAGGATCAAAAGGCATATCTGCCTTTTGACCTTGTGACTATGACATGCCATAGCTCACATCCTTATACATTACAAAAAGGATAAAGTACATAAAGTGGAAAGTCTCAGACTCAAGACCTCAATGTACAGTTACCAAAAGCATGGACCTTTTCACCAACTCTTGTAAGTTGGTGACTTATCAGAGACGCAGCGGAAAAGGTGCTTTATGGAACAGTACATCAGATAAAGCATGTGTACTAAAAGTCTTCGGAAGAAATCTGTCTTCATAGGTTGAAGCTTCGGAAGACTTTGTCTCTTCAAGCTTCGGAAGACTTCATGTTAGGCTTCGGAAGATATTGGTCTTGGCTTCGGAAGATATTACACTTAGAGTATTTTCTAATGCTTTGTGTAATTCTTCCGAAGCATTCTTCACTTCAGTACTTAGTGCATGTTGCTGAAACACTTAGGCAGTTTTGGGTTGCATCAGACTTCAGGAATCCTTACAAACTCCCCCTAGGCTGATGCTACCAAACACTTAGAAGATCTTTAAATGTTGTAGTCTTCAGAATAATCAAGACCATCCCTTTCTTCATTTGATGGTCAGGATCATCAAGACTCTCATAGTATCTTCTCATTTCAAAGAGATCATGCAGAGGTAAGTTGATTATGTCTTGCCATGAGTAGACATTTTCAACACCTTGATCTCTGATAACATTCCATCTTTCTGGATTGGTAGAGTAAGTCCAGGATAAGATGGGTGTCTCGGTTGCTAGAGGAGCCACTTGCATAGGAGTTGATTGGGCTGCCTCATCATGCACTTCCTCAGGTTGATCTGATTCAGCCTGGGGAGTAGAGGTAGATGACTTTGGCTTCTTCTTTTTAGTCTTTGGTTTAGAGGCCATTTTCTTCTTCCTCTTTAATGTCTTTAACTGAGAAGACTGGTCTGCAGCACCATGTTGATCATCAGTGTCTTTCTCAGTTGGGTGTTCCTCCCTCACAGGTTCAGAAGGAGAGGGAGTTGACCCTGTCTTGGATCAGAAGATGAAGTTTGCTGAGGCTCAGCTGGAGGTTCTGGTTCAGGTGTCTCTGGTTGTTCAAACTTGACCTCCACTTCAGGTGGGACTTGACTTGGAAGAGAGTGCAAGTCAATGAGTTCACCACTTTTAATCTTCTGCTTGATTACCCTTATATGCTCATCCATTGTAGATAGAGACATGGGACCAAGTCTCCTTCCGGAGAATCCATATGACTTCAAGAAGCTCATCATTCTTTGTCTGTCAGCAGACTTCTTTGCATTCTTTTGAATGATGGCTCTTGACTTTGCAGCTTCTTCCCTTAGCTTCCTTTTGGTTGTTTTTCTTTCTTTGACTAACTCAAGCTCAAGTTGCTTTAAGTACTCGAACTCAATGAAGTCATAGGACAGGGGAAGAAGTGTATTTGCCTGATAGAAGCCTGTGGCACTCAGGTAGTTTATCATTTTGATTCTATCCTCTTCTTTATCTACCTGAGGTTCTTGTGGAGCCACATCTTCCTGTGCAGGACTTTCTTGAACTGGAGAGAGAGGGAGTATGCTTGTGAAGTCTTTTCTGTCTCCTCTCCTCTTTGAATGGAGAAGTAACCTTGCATCCTCTTTCTCCTTATCTCTCTTGACACTTCCATGTCAGCCAGTTCATTCAACTCTTCTAAGGGGAGGGAGATGATTTCATCAACATCATAGTTCCTGGTCTGTAAATAATTAATCCTGACTGCCCTTTGTTCATCATTTTGAGTATTGGTCTGGGGGCAGCCCTGATTGCAGCTTGCATGAATTTTGATGACCCAGAAGAACTTTCTCCCCTTAGCCTCCTTTTCCTCTCTCTCTCTTCCTCCTCAATTTCCTCAGGAGTCATTATCCTTTTCCCTTTTTCACCAACAGACCTTTGTGACTCAGGGTGGATTGAGGCTTGGCCTTCATTGCTTGGTGTAGCTTCCATGCTCTGGCCAGAGAGAGGCTGAGAAACACCTTCACCAGCAGGTGTCTCAGATGGAGTTTGGACCTCTGCAGCAGTTGTTGATGGTGAGACAAGGGTCTCAGGTTCGGCCACTGGGCCTTCAGCCAAGGTTTCCCCTATGAAACTAATCTTAGGGTCCACCTCAGCATCCAGTTGACCGATGACATTGCCTGATTGCCTAAGTCTCCTTCTTAGAGAGAACTCTGCAAGGATCCTGTCTTGGATTCTTTGAGCCAGCCTGTCAGCTTGTCTAGATTTGCTTGGTTGACAAGTGGCATGTTGACTAAATCCAGTCCTTCATAGAAGCTCAGGCTTTGGAACTGAAAGACTTCTTGTTGACCTTGAACTCTGTGAAGTATGAGGGCTCTTCTGTCATCATCATACCTCCATCTGATAATGTAGTTGCCAGTTCCATGTGGTGGAGATGAGACAGCCCTTGGTATACCTTCCTCAAAGAGACTCCTGATGAGAGAGTCTATAGAGTCCACATTAATGTGAACTTGAGGAAGTTGCTGAGAATGCACAACAGCAAGTGAGGATGGTGAGTCCTCTATGTCCATTCTCTTTGAAGAACTCCCAGGTTCTGTGGTTGTGATAACATCTCCCCCTTTTTGGTAGCATCACCCACTTGCATAGGTGAGCTGGAGGATAAATCAATCACTTCCACAGGTTCTTGTGTTCCTGGTTGAGCTCTCCTTAAAGGTCTCCCAGCTAGTTTTTCCTGCAGATATGAAATCTGGAGTTGCTGATCATTGACCCTGTTTTGCAGGGTAGTCACCTGAGATTCCAAGTGACTAACCTTAGAGACTAGATAGGTGCATGTTTGTGACAATTGTTGTACCTTTAGTCTCAAATTCCCCTCATCTTCATCAGAAGAATCACTGGGGGATGAGAGGATTGGACCAAAGTCCCTTCTCTCACCACCAGCTTGAGTTTCTTGGCTGCTGGTTTCCTCTGCTCACTGGCAACCTCAGTTAAGATGCCAATGGGCTGAGTTGCCATGGTTGAGGTCTTAATGATGTAATCACTTTCAAAAGTGAGAGCCTCTTCCATATGGACATCCTGAACAGGTTCAGATGTGTCCACCTCAGTAATAGGTGACTGATGAGGGATAGACTGAGGAGAGTCAGAGGTACTCATCTCTCTTTGAGTAGGGGAGGAGAAGAGAGACTCATGGTACTCACTGAATCCTAAGTCTTCATCAGTGTAAAAGGATAGGGGGAATTGGTTGGTTTAGATCCAAAGGCTGGGGATGGTAGCTGTCCCCTGAAGGTTGTTCACTTGAGTGTTGAGACTCAGAGTGAAGGCTTACAGTTGTTGGGCTAATGAGCTCATCAGGTTGAGCTTGAGGAACCTCAGCCCTGATAGGTAAAGTAATGGGAGTGGTGCTCCTCAGGAGAAGTGGGAGCTCTGGAGTCCACTTCTTCCTGTAAGGTTGAGTATTTGGGGGCCTGCACAGACTCAATAGCCTGAGCAGGGGTTCGTTGGGATTTTCTTTTGTAGGTGATGAATATTGGAGGTTGTGAAGAGGGTAGGAGAGCAGTAGGTGTGGGTTCAACACTAGCTTGGACTGCTATGTTGTCACCTTGAGCAATGAGCTCTAACATTTTTGGGACTAGGGCTGTTTCTACCCCTGAGAAGCCTACAGTTGGCTTCTTCATAATTTTAAAGATGCCGGGCTTCATCTGTCCCAGTTTAAGAATATTGCCTGTTTCCCTCAACTGTGAGCCCAGTTCACAGTTAAGAATGTGTTGAACATATCTAGGAAACATGTAATATCTAAGGAGTCTAAGTTTGCAAGTAAATTAGTATAAACAAATTGTGAATACCTGAACTTGACCCCCTGAACCATCCCATGAACTATAAAGGAGAGATCCTCAGGAATCTGGTCCCATCCACCATGCTTGTTTGATAAGCTGTGGATAACCACATGGAGCAGGTATTTCCACTGGGATGAGACCTTCCCTTTCCTGAAGGTCTTTACAGAGAAATCTCCTTCATAGCCCATCTGCTCGAAGGAATGATTAACCGCTTCTTTTGGAAAGAACACTTCACCTGCTTCATCATCCAGCTGAAGATGTCGGTTGATGATGGCCGGAGTGATGAAAATTGTTCTCCCCTGCACTGTGGCAGACAGTGCCTTCTCCCCATCCATAATGACCTCTTGGCAGGTCTTCCAGAATTCAAGCAAATGATCCTCATATAGAGGAGGATCAATGGTTAGGGAGGTGAAGTAGTGAGACAAAGACAAGAAACGGCAAACCTCTGAGAAATGAGGATCTTTGTCAGAGCATAACAGAGCAACCTGATTGTGTTGTCTGTGTAGCTGCATGGCAAAGTGAGGATCATTTCTGTGTGTAAGGTCAGCCATTGTGAGGTAGCTCAGAGATGAGAAGGATGGAAATTTCAGAGAGAAAGCTTTGGGTTTTAGGTATGGAAGAAAAGCAGATGATAGAAGAGGGGGGAAACCGTTGGGTTATATGAGAGAGAAGGATTTCAGATAAAGTTTAATGAAAGAGGATAAACTTTGAAATCCGTATGTCGGTCCCACCTCTGAAAAAGTAGTTTACCTTTTTGCTCAAAAAGTAGTTTTCTTGGAATTCGAAAAGCTTCCGAAAGTAATTTGTCTTCGGAAGTTTGATTGAAAAAGCTTCCGAAGCTAAAGTGACTTCGGAGAAATTTTCCTGAGAGTCTTAAAGATTTATGCTTCGGAAGAGAAATAAACTTTTGGATGCTTTGTATAAGAATGAACAAAGCTTCCGAAAGTAATTTTTGCTTCGGAAGGAAAAAGTCCTTAAAAATGAATAAGTGTCTAAGTTGAGAATTTTAAGCTTCGGAAGATAAATTTGACTTCTTCCGAAGGTAAAATCTCTTAGACAGTCATTTATTTTGAAGACATATTTTTCTTCCGAAGGTAAAACATTATCTTCCGAAGTATCAGAAAATTTTCAAGAATCTAAGGAAAGTCTTCAAAAAGAGTTTTTCATTCAAAGAAAACATGAGCTTATGAAAGTGATGAACTAGACAACTTAGGACACACATATTTTAAGAAGAAATAATTAGAATTAGTTTTAAAAAAAAATCTACTCAAAGTTGATCATCCCAATAGCTGATATCAGATACTTAAATCTCTGTTCATCAAAAGCTTTTGTGAACAGATCAGCATATTGTCATCTGTGTGAACTTTGACTAGTTTAATTAACCCCTTTTCATAGTTATCTCTTATTAAATGATACCTGATGTTGATGTGTTTGGTCCTTGAGTGCTGCACAGGGTTCTCAGTGATAGAGATAGCACTGTTGTTGTCTATGTGGATAGGAGTCTCTTTGAAGTTAAATCCGTAGTCTAGCATCTGATTTTGAATCCAAAGCACTTGAGCACAGCAGCTTGCAGCAGCAATGTATTCAGCCTCAGCAGTTGATGCAGACACACAGGTTTGTTTCTTGCATTGCCATGAGACAACCCTTCCACCAAGGAATTGACATCCCCAGATGTAGACTTTGCAGTCATGTTGCAACCACCATAATCACTGTCTGTATAGGCATACAGATTGAAATTAGAATTCTTTGGATACCATAAACCAAGTGTTGAAGCACCTTTGAGGTATCTTAAAATCTTTTCACAGTGATTAAGTGAGACATCTTAGGATTGCTTGATATCTTGCACAAATACATGTAGCAAACATGATATCAGGCCTGCTAGCTGTAAGATACATAAGAGACCCAATCATAGCCCTGTATAAGTGCTCATCTACACACTCCCCCTCAAGATCTGGACCAAGGGAGTGGTTTCTGGCTATGGGTGTCTTAGCAGTCTTACAATCAGTCATGTTGAACCTCTTGAGTATATCTTGAATATACTTTGACTGACTTATGAAAATGCCATCTTCAACCTGCTTCACTTGAATTCCCAGAAAGAAATTAAGTTCTCCCATTGAACTCATTTCAAATCTATCTTTCATCAGCTTTTCAAAGTCTTTGCAGAGCCTTGAATTGGTTGAGCCAAAGATGATGTCATCCACATATACTTGAACTAGCAGAATGTCGTTTCCTTGTCCTTTGATGAAGAGAGTTCCATCTATAGTACCTCTCCTGTAACCATGTTTACAGAGATACTCAGACAGTGTCTCATACCACTTCCTGGGTGCCTGATGCAGCCCATAGAGAGCTTTGTCAAGCTTGCAGACATAATCAGGATGATCAGGATCTACAAAACCAGGTGGTTGTTTGACATAAACCTCCTCATCAATCACTCCATATAAGAAGCACACTTTACATCAAGTTGGTAGACCTTGAAGTTCTTGGATGCAGCAAATGCCAGGAATATCCTAACAGCTTCTAGTCTAGCTACAGGAGCAAAGACATCAGTGTAGTCAATCCCTTCTTCTTGTGTGTATCCTTGAACAACTAGTCTAGCCTTGTTCTTGATGATGATTCCTCTATCATCCTTTTTATTCCTAAAAACCCATTTGGTTCCAATGGTAGTCTTCCCATGAGGAAGAGGACAAAGGTTCCAAACTTTCTGTCTTTTGAATTGAAGCAGCTCTTGTTGCATAGCTTCAACCCAACTTCCATCCTTTAGAGCCTCCTCAACTTTCTTTGGCTCTAACTGGGATAGAAAACAAGAGTGAAGACAAACATTTGCTTCATGGGTTTGCCCTCTTGTCTTACCCCGGAGATAACATCTCCAATGATGTTTGTAGTAGGATGAGACTTGTGGATCCTTAGCTGAGGGATCACAGCAAGTTGCTGAGATAGATCCAAATTTGAGAAATTTAGATCTGGTCTTGAAGATTGATCCTCCACATTATCACACTTATCAAGATTAACTTGATCCAATGAGTGTGTGACATCATTGATGTTATCATCTATGGTATGGTTATTAGCATCAAGAGATTCTTGATCACTTTCACCATCACCATTGTTATCTTCTGCAATTGAGATGTCTTTATCTGGTTGAGAGGCCTCTGAACTGGAATTTGAAGGCATGCCAGATGTATCAGCTGGATTTGTCATTGTTGTGCTGATAGAAACCTCATTTGCTGAAGTAGTTCCAACTGGAGCTGAAGGTCTTCCAAGCTCAAATCTTGGATCAGGATCACCTGTATTTAAATTTTCTGCAGATCCTGAAACATGCTCACAAGATTTATTAAAACAGTTGGTAACTAAATCAAGATCAAATAGCCAATCCGGACCAGAACCAGCCACACTGGGAGTGTGCTCATTGAAAGTCACATTGGCTGACTCCTCAATGATTCTAGTTCTGAGATTGTATACTCTATAAGCTTTAGCTTGAGAAGAGTATCCAATGAAGTGTCCATCGTCTGATTTCTCAGCAAACTTGGCAACTTGATCTTTGGTATTCAAGATGGTGCAGGGACATCCAAATGACCTGAGAAAACCAATGAAAGGTTTCCTCTTGTGCCAAAGTTCATAAGGAGTCTTACCATGTGTCTTAACTACTAAGACTCTGTTTTGCACATAGCAGGCAGTATTAACTGCCTCTGCCCAGAAGGTGATAGGCAGTTTAGAGTCAGACAACATAGTTCTTGCAGCTTCAATAAGTGTCCTGTTTCTCCTCTCAGCAACTCCGTTTTGCTGAGGAGTCCTGGGAGCACTGTATTGTCTTGTAATACCCTTTTCATCACAAAATGTATCAAGGATTTGGTTTTGAATTCAGTTCCTTGATCACATCTTATGGTTTTGACCTTGTGATCACATTGATTCTCAATCTTTAAGATGAAATTCTTTAGAATCTCAGGAGTCTCATCTTTAGTTCTAAGAAAGAAAACCCAAGTGAATCTTGTAAAATCATCTGTGATCACTAGACAGTATAAGGTCCTTCCTAAACTCATTACACTGGTGGGGCCAAAGAGATCCATATGTAATAAGTGTAGGGGAGTAGTGATGGAGTTCTTTCCTTAGGCTTGTGAGATACCTTGTGTTGCTTCCCTTTCAGGCATGCAACACAATGATCATCACTTGTAAACTCTTTCTTTGGCATTCCAGTTACCAGATCATGTTTGATTAATTTATTCATATTCTTAAAGTTTACATGGCACATTCTTTTATGCCATAGGAAAGACTCATCACTATTTGCTTTAGATAGAAAGCATGAAACTTCTCCAGAGGGAGATGTTTCTTGCAAATCCATCTTGTACATGTTCCCTTTCCTGGGGGCTCTGAGCAGAATATGCTCATGAGGAATGACCACTCCAGGTTTGAGAACAATGCACTCATGCTCAGTGAAGAGCATGTTATGACTCTGATCACAAAATTGAGATACACTCAGAAGATTGTACCCAAGCTCCTTAACAAAGTTTACCTTCTCAATGCTGAGCTTACCATTTGTGACCTTGCCCCTTCCATAAATGTAACCACCTTCATTTCCTCCAAAAGCAACTGGTCCTCCATCAATTCTCTCAAAATTATGAAGTAAAGACCTATCGCCTGTCATGTGCCTGGAACAGCCACTGTCAATTATCCAGACATTCTTGTTTGTCTTGAGCTGTTCCTGCACAAAGAAAATGATTAGTTACATTTGGAAACCCAAGCCTTACTTGTCTTGGGTTCAGTAAGTGTAATAGAAGGTAATGCAACAGTAATAGATCCTATGGTTGTACAGAGGGGATCTTCGGCTGTTGTTGATGGAGAAACCTCAGTCATTTGGTCTTTCTTAGACTTCCACACCACCTTTGGAGTCTTGGACTTGACCTTCAAAACCTTAGAAGCTTTTGGAGCTTCACAAGTTTTAATGACTGATACTTCGGAAGAATCTACAGTCACTGCAGTAGACTTTAGTACTTCGGAAGAACTCCTTTCTTCCGAGACCAACTTTGCTTCCGAAGGTAATTTTCCATTTACCTTCTTCTTTGATTTGGAGCTTCCGAAGGAAACAGACTTTCCTTCCGAAGCTTGAGACTTCTTGAGATTCTTTGAAGTCTTTGTATTGGTCATGTGGATAGTACTTTTAGGATTGTATGGACAATCCTTGGCAATATGAGAAGTACTTTCACACATAACACACAGCATTTTCTTCTTCAAAGAAATCTCCTTTTGAGAGCAAGACTGGCCTTGGTCACATCCTTTTTCACCTTCATCTTGGTAGATTCAGATACAGTTCCCTGGGCTGTGAACTGTTCTTGGAATTTGATGGTCCAGGCTGTGCAGCAGTGGTACACAGCAGCTCAGTCTTCTTCTTTGTACTGAGATGATTTGAACATGAACCAGAACTCTTAGATAAGAGGCTTTGGTGGATGTCTTCAGTCCTTATTGCTTTGAAACCTGCAGAGATAAACACTTGTTCTGCTTAGCATCAAAGGTAGCCTTGATTTCTTGAGCCTTCTTTGCTTTCCTTTTGCTCTTCCTGATCAAGTTCTTTCTCTTGGACTTGGTCATCACAGTTAATTTCTTCTCCTCAGAAGGATAGTGGCCCTTGGAGGAATCCTCTTCTTCACTCTTCTCAGAGGATTCCTCACTATCACTTCTCTCATCATCCTCACTTACTGGATCTATGAGAGGAAGCTCATCTTCACAAGTTCCACACCTAGGAGATCTTACAGACAAGATTGTGTGTGGAGGAGCTATCTCATTTGATCCCAGTCCCTGTCTATTTTGATAACAAACCTTATTGTGTAGGGATGAGGATATCATGTTCTTGAAGGTCTCTTCTTCAAGAACACTTTTCTCTGCCAGGGCTTTGCTGATCACAAGCTCAGCCTGGCACTTAGTCAACTTAGTGATGAGATCTTGGATCTGAGTTCTAAAATCTGTTGTTCATGTTTTAGTACTGAAATAGTTTTCTCCAAGTCTTCTATCTTTAACTTGTAATCATTTTCAGACTTTCTAAAGTCAGATTTCAATATGTTTAATGACTCAAGATCAGATCTCATCTCTAGGTTGTAGGACCTGTATCTATTTACTTTAGCAATGCATTCAGGGGAGCAAAGATGTTCTAATACCTTGGCTTCATCATGATCAGCCATCAATGCTTGGTTTGGAGAAGCATCCTCCACTGAAAACTCCAGTCAAATCCTCCCTCTTCAACAGCAACCGCAGCATGTTGCTTTGTCTTCTCAGCCTGAGGGGTATTGTTGGTGAAGTTTGGTCTGAGTTGTGTTTGACCCCCATTTGCTCTGGGTGCCTTACACTCCCTGGCGAAGTGACCCATAAGGTTACAATTGTAACACTTAACTTTGCTTTTATCCAGGCCAAACTTTCCACTGGTAGCATTGCTTGGAAATTTTCTTCCTGTCCTCTTGTAGAACTTCTTGGCTCTGTGAGTGAGAAGAGCCATCTGCTGAACTATCTCCATGTATTCCAGGTCATCTGGATGGATACAGTCTAGATCTTCAAGAGTGAAGAGATAATTTCCACAGCTTTCATCTGCAGACACAAAGGCTGCGAGAGAACTTGTCTCTTGGAATGGACTTCCTTGAGTAAAGTTCTCCCTTGGTGTCTCCGGGAAGGTGATGAAAGGACCCTTTTGTGAGTTGTCAGGGTAGCATAGGAGATGATGTTGGGGTTCTATGCTGTCCCTTTCACACCACATGAAGGGCTGAACCCATTTGATTGTTAGAGTTGCCAGATGAACCTTGTAAGTTCATCTCCATCTGGTATCCACTGAGAATCCCATATAACTCTGTCAGAGTAAGAGTTTTAAGGTTCTCAGTCCTCTTGATTACCACACAAGTAGTGTGTCCATTGCCTAGGAAGTGAGGACATGAACTTCCTTACAATGTCTCTGTTCTCAAGAGGAACTCCTCCATCCACAAGGGTATCCACAATCTCAACATACCTGAAGTATTGTTGGGTCATGGTTTCACCTGTTTTAAAGGTGAAATTTTCAAACTGCTGCTTCAGAAGATCTTTCTTGTTCTCCTTGGCTTCAGAGGAGCCTTCATACATCAGCTTCAGTGCATCCCACAGCTGTTTAGCTGTCTTGCACTTCTTAAAACCTCTGTACACAGAGTTTGGGATAGCAGTCTGAAGAGCAGTCATGGCCTTCCTGTCAATCTCTACTCTTTTCCTATCTTCATCTGAGTAGTTGGCCACATCTTTAGGAATCATACCAGCACCGGTAGCAGAGGGGGTGCTAGGTATGAAAGGTCCATATTCAACAGATTCCCACATTCTTGAGTCAAGAGACCTGATGAAGCCTTCCATCCTCATGCACCAGGTGTCGAAGTCATCAAGAGTGATCAATGGGGATTTGTTCATGGTTCCAGTCTCCATATCAGTCTTTGAGATGGAAGCCATTTGAGAAAAGTTTAGTTTTTGTGTGTGTGAGGGATCTTAAGATGGTTAGATCTTATATCACGAGCCTGAAAGCTCTGATACCAATTGCAGGATCGTTCAAGGGCTTGAACACAATTACAACACAACAACACAATGAGGAGATTAACTAAATCTTAATCAAACAGTGAACTAGGTAACCAAAGGTGATGCAGAGAACACAAGTAAAGCAAGAGACAGAACAAGAGAGTATAGTTTTCAAGGTAGCAGTATATTGCTTTCTCAAGTTCTTTTACAAGTGTTACAAAGCATATGAAAGATACAAGAACTTGGAATACTTATACTACAACCTACAGCCGGCTATACTATGAAAGCCAGCTGGATACAATTGACTAGACACTAACAAAATCAATTGTAGGATCAAAAGGCATATCTGCCTTTTGACCTTGTGACTATGACATGCCATAGCTCACATCCTTATACATTACAAAAAGGATAAAGTACATAAAGTAGAAAGTTCAGACACAAGACCTCAATGTACAGTTACCAAAAGCATGGACCTTTTCACCAACTCTTGTAAGTTGGTGACTTATCAGAGACGCAGCGGAAAAGGTGCTTTATGGAACAGTACATCAGATAAAGCATGTGTACTAAAAGTCTTCGGAAGAAATCTGTCTTCATAGGTTGAAGCTTCGGAAGACTTTGTCTCTTCAAGCTTCGGAAGACTTCATGTTAGGCTTCGGAAGATATTGGTCTTGGCTTCGGAAGATACACTTAGAGTATTTTCTAATGCTTTGTGTAATTCTTCCGAAGCATTCTTCACTTCAGTACTTAGTGCATGTTGCTGAAACACTTAGGCAGTTTTGGGTTGCATCAGACTTCAGGAATCCTTACAATTTTCCAAGCTATTTCATTAAAAATTAGTAAAACAATCTTTGTTAAAAATTTTTATAAAATTTTTTTATTTAAACTTAGAAAAATTTCAGGAAATTTGACATTTATAAACTACTGTTTATATATATTAAATTTTTTTGAATGTGTTTTAGGTAAAAAGCTTGAAAAATAAAACATGAGGGTGCAGGGTTCCGAAAAGGGACTTATGAATAGGGAAGGAAAGTCTTAACAGTGAACTAAGGCACTCAGCGCGGTTACTGGGTTTCCAAATTAAAAACACCCAACACAAAAAAATCCCAAATTAACCTATGAATCCTAATTGGTAATCCCTAATGACACGTTCGATGTGTACACAAAATTCCCATAGGGATTTGATCTCCCTGTGAAGCGAGTTATTGCAGTGTTAATTACCGATTCGAAGTTGACCACTACAAGAAACAAAGAAGAACACGTTGCGGCTGGTCGAGTTGGTTCACGATGAAAATTGGACGATAGTCAAATTCATGTTGCAGAAAATTCAATGATACTAAGGATAAAGAGCCCTCGTTAATTTCAGAATATGAGCCCAAAAGATGGTGTTCGAGTGACTGCAGATTCGCGAAGAGGATGGTGACATAATTGATGATTTAGTTTGATTTAGGTGCAATTGAAGTTTGGGTTTGATTAGAGAAAGATAGACATTCGATCTGGTTGATTTATTCGATTATTATTAGCGTTTAAGGCTCAAACGGCTATACGAAGTGATTATAGATCGGTTACACATTTGATTTGACTTGTAACGGTGATTAATCACAATTTTACTACGCCTGAGTTCGAAACATGTACACGAACCGTTTCAGAGCGGTTTGGTGATCAATTTATAGGTTTCTGGTGAGTTTTAGGGGTGGCCGGAGCTCGGTCGGAACTTGGCCGGAGCTCCCGCCGGAATTACGGGGTTGGGTGGGGGTTTGGTTTAAGTTTAATAAATTTACAGCTTTGGTCCCTCAACTTTCAAACTTTATTTTTTTATGCATAAACCTCTATTGAAAGTTTATTAATTGGCAAAAGCAAGCCCCTAAACTAGTTAGATTTTTGTGTTTTAAACATTATTTAGTTCAATAACCCTTGTAAGTATTGTTATAGGTAATTTTAACCATTACTAATATTATATCATTATTATTAACATAAGCTTGGTTAGTATTATCGTTATAATAATAATTATATAGTCTTACTAATATTATTATTATTATTGGTATTATTGTTATTAGTATTATTATTATTATATTATATTAACCAAATTAAGTTATTAACTTTCAATTTAAAGAATTAAAGGCATACAACTAAATAAGCATAAACAAACCATAAGTTTCATAATTGACAACTTTGGCCCTTACAAGAATAAATGACGTTAACTTTTAATTAACGTAAAAATACAAGATGTTACAGTTTTATGAGCAAGGGTGGTGGTGGTGTGATGGTTGTAGTGATAATGGTGTGGGTTTGTGAGCTAAAGTTGAGATGAACAAATCTGAACCATTTTCATTACACAATGCGAGAGAGAGAAAGAGATGAGGATATGGTGGTCATGAATATAGGAATGATGGTGGTGTTGCGGCAGTGAAGGTTGCTTAGGCTAAAGTTAAGATGGTGGTGGTGTGATGATGATGGTGGTGATCTTATAAAGATGGTGATGGTGTGATGGAGATGATATGGTGGTCATGCGCTTAAAGGAAGAGAGGGGAAGGGTGTGGGGATAATTCAAATATATTATATTATTATTAGTAGTATTTTGGTCTTTTTATAAAAATTTTGATTACGTTAGTAGAACGTAGTTAATTGAATAATTAAACCATAGTGGTTAAATTTGTGCCTTTCTAAACTATTGGATACAAGCGTTATAACCACCAAACTATATGGATTGAAATTGTAATTCAATCTAATAAAAATCATGTTGAATGTTTTGATTATAAATTTGGTAGATAGTTAAATGCTTTTCTTAACCTTGTAGTTTCATAAAAATTGTTATTTGAATCCAATGGTTTAATTTTTTACCATTTGACTACACATAATTAACATTGTTAATTTTTTTTCGTTAATTATCCATTGTGTTTCGTTATTTGAGTTAAGACAATTCGTTAATTGTCTTTTGGAAATTCCAATTACGATTTGACTATACGGGTATTCTTTTATTATTTTGCATTATTAATTTTTTTTGTTTAATACTCATGTAATCTTTTTTATTAAATCATTGAATCCTTTGATTTAAAGTTTAATTATGGTTACTATGTTACTCAAGACAAACGAACTCAGACATGGTAATGGGTGAGTCTTCGCCAGGTTTTTTCATTGGATTAATATTTATGAAGAAAAGTTGATGAATCTTGATTACGAAAACTAGTGTGATTTTAATTGTGATATATTTTCTATGTTATCATACCTTTTTGCACTCTAAATACTTGCTAGTGTGCTTGGAGTTATAATAAAGAAATTAGTTTTCTTTGTTGGTCAAAATATAATCAGACGTGTTTAGTACAATCGCAATAGTGATTACCGAAACAAACATAATACATAGAACCTCTCATGTGGGGCTGGTTGTTTATTTTGTAATTGTTTTGATCAAAATACCCCTAATATAGGAAAGTTAATAGAAAACACTAATAGTGTTAGTAAGGTGTAGTAACATGGATTCAAATGAAAATTTTAGTAAAACCTTTGGATGCAAATAATAAAATTTAAATTTTTGCATTCAAATGATAGTTTTTATGAAACCACATGAATAAAAAAAACTCTTAACTCTTTCCTAGATTACTAAAACATTTAATAGTCATAATAATAATAATATGCCCTAATATATCTATTGAAAATACAATTTTTAGATGTATTTAATATAATATATTTATATATAGGTTAAAGATCAATTACCAACCGGTAGAATTATGAAATTTTAAACAAACTTATGAAAAACAGTTGAGAACAGTACATATCATTATTTTTATTGTTAGAATAGCATTATTACATATATACAACATTATATTCTTTTATATATAACGTACACACATTTAATATGTAACGTACATTGTAACGTACACACACATTGTAATATGTGTTCAAAAACTAACATTGTAATATGTAACGTACACACACATGTTTACATCATGTTCGTAACAATTTACACCTACAAATTTATTTGGTATAAGTTACATTTTTCACATGTGTTAGTTTTAACGCTTATAAATTAGCTATATATATATGTCGCACCCTGACCGACGGCGGAATCATCGGGGCGAACGAATGTGAAATGATTGTTCATAGCACATGGAACTAATATGTTGAAATAATATTAAATATCATTTTTATTGAACATTACAAGACAATTAAATCATTACAATACAAACAAAATATAAACAACAACATAAGATGTTTAATTAAACTAAGTCCAAGTCTTATATGAGCAAGAAGAGTTCCTCAAGTATCAAACCTGAAACATGTTAAAAATAAAGGGTCAACTTTGAAAATTGGTGAGTTTCCATGGGTTAAACACACACACACACACAAACACACACACACACACACACACACACACACACACACATATATATATATATATAATATATATATATATATATATAAAGATTTACAAGTAGCAATTCATATCAATGGTTATGGATTATACAAGTTTATAGAACACATATAGCTACAATCAAACCTCGACTTAATTACAAATTTATATGATTGGCTAAGTGTACTTGGTTCCCATGATGAACAAGTCATACATCATCAGGAGCCGACAATACATCGGCTTTAGCACCAAATAGGCTTGTCAGGCCCATAGATCTATGACGTCGCCAGACTAGCAATAGTTAATGATTGTCAACATATAATGTATCTCATATAACACTCACAATAATATCAATAATCATGACAAAAGTAAAGATGAATTGCATGTGTATTTACAAGTATCAAGATATTTACAAGTTTAAGTTTATAAAGTCAACATGTTTCACCCCAAAAGGTCTGAAATAAAGTAAAAAGGGGTATGGAGAACTCATATGAAAAACTCATGTGCTATAAGTTTCACTTAAGATAAAAATAAGAAGATAAGATGGTTCAAATGATTCCCTCACGATTCAACCTAAGATTTAATGTCTTAGGATTAAAATAAATATATGGTTCAAGAGTAAACTTTCATTTGAAATTTGGAGGTTTTTAATAACTAAATCAAATAAGTTAAAATAAAGCAATCGATTATGTTTTGGTTTAATAAAATTGCAATAAATCAATTAAAAATAGGAATGATAGTGAATGATTCAATAATTAAATTTATTGAATTAATATAGATTAATATGATATGTGAAAAGAAATAATTAATTTGATAATTATTATTTAAAATTTGATAAAGGTACTTAATTGAATATTTATTTAGATGACTTTAAAATTATTTAAAATCATTTTATAAAGTTTAGAATTTCTAAATGATTTATTATAAAAATCTTGTAATACAAGCTTTTAGTATTGAGAATAAAGTATAATATATTGTTTTATAAGTTTCAAGAGTTTAAATAAAAGTTTAGAGAAAATTAACTAAATATGATATACATGGTTAAAAGATGGATAATTGATTATTTAAATATTTATTTAACTAATCATTTATATAATTAAACATTTAAAGTATTTGTAATATATAGTTTTGAAGTGTTTTGAAATAATTCAAGTTAGGACTATAATATATTTATAGCATATAAAGGATTTAATAATACTTTTATAACCTTTTTTTATTCTTTAACAAGTAATTAAGTTAAGAATTATAAGTTTTAGAATATTTGAAAATTAACTTAATAATTTTCGAATTATTTTAGGTAACAAATAATATTTATTTAGATTTATTATTTTATTAATAATTTTTCTGATTTAAAAATGTAAAAGAAAGCCATTAAAATAAAAACATGATAGGGGCAGGGTTCGATGTATTTGAAACTCATATAAAGGATTTAATAATAGTTTTATAACCTTTATTTTAATTTAGTAGTTGAAACTCATAAATGACATTTAAAACTTCATAAATTTATGAAACTTTATTTTATAACTTATAAAATTCTTATAAATTATTAATTGATTTTTAATAAATGGAAATTAAATAAAAAATTATCAGTAATGGTTAAATTGTACATTTGATGTATTTGATCCATTAAAATTATTAAAATAATTTAATAATGAAAGTTCAAAATGGTTAGGATTTGGGTTTTCACTTTGAAAATAACGAATGTTACAATATATATATATATATATATATATATATATATAATATATATATATATATATATATATATATATATATGTATGTATATATATATAAAGATCATGATGTTGTGTATGTGTAATAATTTTATCCGTACCATAAGATAAATGATATGACTAGATTTTACCTTGTTTTTGTAAGTTTGGGTAAAGTTTTCGCATTTTGATTGCTTTGTAAATGAACCAAGCCCTATAAATATATGCATATACATATAATGGATGGTTCAAGAGAAAATCATCAAGTTATGAGAAAATAATGAAAACTACCCATAGCCATCAAGTTATGAGAAAATAAGGAAAGTCACACACTACTGGTACCTCTGACAACTGAGGTGCTTTCGTATCGACATCCTTTCATATTACAAGTAAGAACCACAGGTCGGTAAACAAATTTCTCTTCCATCATCATAAATATCATTTGTGGGATGACGCATTCTTTGTCTCCATATACCATAACTAGACTACCGTCAAGCGCAATCAGTCAAATCATTTCTTCCAGCACAAGAAATTTGCTTCGTAGGTCGCTAACAAATCTATTCTTAACACCACATCATAGCCTCCTAGGGTTATAACAGACAATCTAGCGAGAAACCTAGACCCTCCAATTCTTTAATGCATTCTTCCATCATGTTAGTTACTTTGGTAGATTTACCTATTGCAGTTTCAACATTGAAGGGCACATCTATCCTGCTACTCTTACCATTCATCAAGCAACAAAAACATGATATACAAAGCTCATATTAGCATAAAAATAAAAATGTAAGGCCCCGTTCCCGGGACGCTTACAGCTGGGTTCTCATCGCACATAAAACGTATAATTACATTTGTATTTCATAAAATCGCAGCGGAAAACTAAAACAATCTTTCATTTCCATGTAAATGCTTTTGCAAATTAATACAACATTCATTACAAAATAGCTTGTTCGCATTACAATGCAAAAACATTAATCAAAAGAATGCCATCCCAAAAGAGCTGAGTAGTCGCCCGTGCCATCCTCAGCAATCATTACCTGCCAACTGGAAACACATCAAAGTCAGCGTTGCTGAGTGAGTTCTAGTTTTATAAATAAAACATACTTTACTTTACATTCGTTCGCGATCATACATCATACGTACATACCGATAATATCAGTATTATCTTCATCATTCCGTTCATTAACTTTGCTCATTCAACGTGTTACATTATCGTTCACTTCTCTATCTAGATCCGGTCAGACTTTACCCTCTTCATGGCACTCAGCCACGATTACTGAGGTCGAATGACCAAGATCCTGTTCTGTACATTATTCCGATAATTCATTTACGTTCATTCATACTTCGTTCTTTCATACAAAATCTTTCATTCATTTATACTTTCGTTCCTTCGAGTCTGTTGCGACAACAGGGTCGCTCACCTCATTAACAATCCCAACGACTTCACGCTATCCGAGTCTGTTGCAACCATAGAGTTGCTCACCCCAATTTCCAATTTCAACGATAGCATGCTATCCGAGTCTCCTGCAACCATAGGGTTGCTCACCTCATGGCAACTTCACAATAACGCCCTGTCCGAGTCTGTTGCAACCATAGGGGTGCTCACCTCATAGCAATCTCAAGGATTGCATACCATCCGAGTCTGTTGCAACAACAGGGTTGCTCACCTCATTTATGTGCTTGCAAGCCTTTCCTTCGTTCGTTCATCATTCAATAATGCATGCATTCTTACTTTATGTTCCTCTTTCATTATCTTTCACTTTACGTTACATAATACTTCATTCATTTATTAACATGACACGTAAAGCCACCAGAAGATAAACATACATCATAATAAGGAACATATCACACGCAATCATCATCATCATACAGGGCAACATCATACATACGTAACAAGCCTAAACATACAACACCATCATCGTCATGCCCAACATGCTCTCTGAGGCCTCAATCGTCATCTTACATGCTCTTACGAAAACCTTTACGTCAAAACTTACATCTGCCTTTCTCCCGAAAGTCAGAAGTCAAACTACGCTTCCCACGGGTGCAACAGCCCTATTCGGGCGTATGGACACCCTTCAGTCGCGTGGCCTCCATGCGACTGAACACTATGCGAATGAACTAATGCGGATGAATACCCATGCGAATGAACGTTTGGTCGTGCGAATAGACAATGCGGATGAACCTCAAGCGAATGGGATTAATACGGATGAGCTCTTATGCAACTGGACCTTCAGTCGCATGACCTCCATGCGACTGGCCTTTCAATCGTGCGAATGGACATTCAATCATGCGAATGGACCCCAATCGTGCGAATGGACCCCAATCGTGCGAATGGACCCCAATCATGCGAATGGACCCCAATCGTGCGAATGGACCCCAATCGTGCGAATGGACCCCAATGGCACCCTAATCGGCCGTATGGCCTCCATTCGGCCTCCAGTCGGTCACCTAGCCCTAGCTGATGCAGAATGCAGTTCATCCCGACTGCAGCTGAGGGTTTTCAGCCTCTAAACTCATCTAAACCCATTTTAAGCCCAAATCAACCATCCTAAACCTTAGGGATGCATACCACGACACCATTCAAGCACACACAAGTTTACAATCAAGCCACAAACACATCATACATACACATACACATACACAAACGGGTCAACATACACACACTCAAAAACCCAATTTCAGATGTTTTCCAGCCCCAAAATTGTTAGAAAACAAGTAAAAGTAGGGTTCTAGAACTCACACAAACGACCACGACAAGTAGAGCTTCGGTTTGACTCATTTCTCAACAACTTTGGCTACTCGAACCAACCCAAACCAACACTTTTCCTCTTTTTCTCTTCTTTCTCTCTTCTCCTCTTTCTTTGGCTGATTTGTGAGTGTGGGGGAGAGGGTAAGGGCTGCCCTTTCCCTTATATACTCCCACTCACCCGACTTTCTTTCGTTGGCGAGTTTGATCCCTCGACTTTGGACTTTATTTCTTTTCTTCTTTAGTCGGCTTCAAAATAAATGAGTAAATAATCGGGTGTTACAAGTCCACCCCCTTAAATAGGTTTCGTCCCCGAAACCTGTTATTTTTCGAACAGACATGGATAATGCTGTCTCATTTCTTCCTCAGTCTCCCACGTTGACTCGGATCCCTTCCTGTGCTTCCACTGTACACGCACAAGAGGAACCACTTTATTCCTTAGCCTTTTCTCCTTTCGGTCGATGATTGCCACTGGTTGCTCCACATAATTAAGCTGTTCATCTACTTCGATATCTTCCAATGGGACAATCATATCTTCATCTGCTAGGCACTTCCTTAGATGAGATACGTGGAATGTTGGGTGAATTCCATTTAACTCATCCGGTAACTCCAATCTATAGGCCACCTCTCCCACTCGAGCAATGATTCGGAAATGGCCTATATACCTTGGGCTCAACTTGCCCCACTTTCTGAATCGGATAAAACCCTTCCAAGGTAAGACCTTCAACATAACCCGGTCACCCACCTGGAACTCAATCGGCATGCGTCGTTTATCAGCATACGACTTCTGTCTATCTTTGGCTGTCTTCATAAAGGCTTTGATCTTTTCAATCTTCTCAGTCGTAGCCTCGATTACCTCAACGCTCCCTAATTCCTTCTGACCAATATCACCCCAACAAACGGGCGTTCTGCATCTCCTACCGTATAGCATCTCATATGGTGGCATACCAATACTGGCATGATAGCTGTTGTTGTAGGAGAATTCGACTAACGGTAAGTGGTCATCCCAACTTCCACCAAAATCAATCACACATGCTCGAAGCATGTCTCCAATGTCTGAATGGTCCTTTTTGACTGACCATTGGTTTGGGGATGATATGCCGTGCTAATATGTAACCTCGTCCCCATAGCGTCGTGGAATTTCTTCCAAAATTTAAGTGTAAACCGAGTGTCGCGATCAGACACAATAGACACCGACACACCATGACGAGTTACAATTTCCTTGATGAACAGATCGACCAACCTCTCAGATGGATACGTCTCGTGGATCGGTAGAAAGTGAGCACTCTTCGTCAAACGATCAACTATCACCCATATGGCATCGTACCCTTTCGGAGTACGTGGCAGCTTCGTAATGAAGTCCATGGTGATGTGCTCCCACTTCCATTCCGGTATATCCAAAGGTTGGATCTTCCCATACGGCTTTTGATGCTTTTCCTTCACCTGTAAGCAAGTAAGGCACTTACTCACATACTCCACCACGTCACGCTTCATACCCGACCACCAATAATCTTTCTTCATGTCATGGTATATTTTCGTGGCACCAGGATGAATGGAGTATCGAGTCTTGTGAGCTTCATCCATGATCTTCACCCGTAGATCCCCAAAACGAGGAATCCACACACGACCAATCGGGTCCTAACACCGAGTGTGTTTTCACCCTATCCGCGACCAGACCTCTCATTCTTTCAGAGTTAAGATGATCCTCTTTCAACGCCTCATCTTGGAACTCTTTGACTTGCTTCATTACATCGGAGGTCATGATCAACTGATATGCTTTCACCCGAATTGGCTCGGGTCTCTCCTTCCGGCTAAGGGCGTCAGCCACTACATTGGCCTTGCCGGATGGTAGTGGATCTCACAATCATAATCCTTTATAAGCTCCAACCACCTCCTCTGCCTCATGTTCAGATCCTTTTGCTCGAAGAAGTACTTCAAGCTCTTATGGTCGGTGAATACGGTGCACTTCGTCCCGTAGAGATAGTGCCTCCAAATCTTTAGTGCAAAGACCACGACTGGTAGCTCCAAGTCATGAGTGGGATAATTAACCTCATGAACTTTCAACTGTCGGGATGCATAGGCTATAACCTTCCCTCTCTGCAATAACACACACCCCAACCCTGAGTAGGAAGCATCAGAATAGACCACCAGATCTTCGCTTACGTCGGGTAATGATAGAACAGGAGCTTGAGTCAGTCTTGCCTTCAGCTCTTCGAACTCCTTCTCTTGAGCTTGACCCCATACAAACTTCACATCCTTTCGGGTCAACTTAGTTAGTGGAGAAGCAATCTTATAGAAGTCTTGGATAAATCTTCTATAGTAGCCCGTCAAACCCAAGAAGCTACGGATCTCGGTTGGCGTCTTTGGTGACTTCCATTGCATAACCGCCTCCACTTTCGTCGGGTCCACCATTATCCCGTCAGGATTCACCACATGACCCAAAAACTGAACTTCACGCAACCAAAACGCGCACTTGGAGAATTTAGCATACAATTTCTCCTTCTCAACGTCTCTAGAACCTCCTGAATGTGACCAGCATGCTCTACTTCGCTCCTCGAATAAATCAGGTTATCATCAATAAACACAATCACTGATTTCCAGCATCGGCCGACACACACGATTCATCAAATCCATAAAAGCAGCTAGCGCGTTGGTCAAACCAAAGGACATGGCAAGAAACTCGTAATGACCATAGCGCGTGCGGAAAGTTGTTTTAGGGATATCTTGTTCCTTTACCTTCAACTGATGATAGCCAGACCAAAGATCTATTCTTGAAAACCAACTGGCACCCTGAAGCTGATCGAACAAATCATCTATTCTCGGTAAGGGGTATCGGTTCTTCACTGTCAACTTGTTCAACTCGAGGTAGTCAATGCACATCCTCATACTACCATCCTTCTTCTTTACAAACAGGACCGGAGCACCCCAAGGAGAGATACTCGGTCTAATGAACCCCTTATCAAGCAACTCTTGCAACTGTTCCATCAACTCTTTCATCATCGTTGGAGCTAATCGATATGGTGCCTTGGCAACAGGTTGGGCACCCGGTATCAGATCAATCTGAAATTCAATTTCTCTGTCAGGTGGTACCCCTAGTAAATCTTCTGGGAATACGTCTGGAAAGTCACACACAACCGGTACATCAGATAGTTGTGGTGTTGGTGCATCTACATCCTTTACATAAGCGAAGTAGGCGCTACATCCACGCCTCATACAATCTCCCGCTACCGCCATTGAGATCACCTTCGGGATCGTCGTGACTCGATCACCATAAACCGTTACCAAACTCCCCTCAGGCGCTGTCAACCGAATCATCTTCTTGCGACACACAATGTTCGCCTCGAAGTCCGCCAACCAATCCATCCCAAGAACCAAATCGAAACCACCCAAGGTCATCACAAACGGTCTAACAGGAAACTTATGACCCTCAAGTTCCACATCACAATTCTCTATCATCTCAGAAATCCTGGTAGACTTACCTATGGCAGTTTCTACCTCAAAGGGTGCATCAACATGTCTACTACTAATAGGCAGCTTAGCATAGAAAGCACCAGAAATAAAACTCCTACTAGCACCAGAATCAAATAGCACAGAAGCTAAAGTTTGGTTCACCAGAAACGTACCGGACACGACATCAGGGTCTGTCCTAGCTTCCTCCTGTGTCATGGTAAATGCCCTGACATTCGCCCTCGGTCCTTCACCTCCAGTTCTCTTCATCCCAGAACTCTCAGCCTTCGACTTCTTACAATCCTTACTTACGTGACCCTCTTCACCACAGTTATAGCACCGGACTATACGACAGTCCCTTGCCAGGTGCCCCGCCTTCCGACATTTGAAGCACAAGTTTGACCCAAACCTACATTCCCCACTGTGCTCCCTTCCACACTTGCCACATCTTTTCGCCCCCACACTTGATGTGACCACACGACCATCATCCGTTCGTGCCTTCTTATTACCCATCGAGGCATCACCCTGACCAAACCTCTTCCCCCACCAATTTCGATCACCACCACTCTTCTTGCCACCCTCAGTCACCACCACCATTCTCTCATCGTACAATCTCCCTGCCAAATCCACCGCCGACCTAAACATACTCGGCCGGGCAACTATCACGTGCCTGCGAATATCCGTTGGCAAACCCTGAATATACCTTTTAATCTTTCGTGACAAGGGTGTCACCTGATCCGGCACCAGACGTGCCATCTCATTGAATTTAGTGGTGTACTGCTGGTGCGTCATAGTTCTCGCCTCCAGTTGCAAGAACTCCCTTTCGACCTTGTCCATTTCCCGATGAGGACAAAATTCCTCAATCACCAACTTTCTTAGCTCAGGCCATTTTATTTTCCCAATGACCCTACTACCCTTAGCTTGGACAATGTTGTCCCACCAGCACAGAGCTGAATCCACAAAAGAGTGGGTAGCAAACTTCACCTTCTGTTCTCTCGGCACTCGCTGATATTGAGAACAGCCTCCATTTCCCTCACCCACCGGTGAGCAGCTGCAGCAGTGCCATTTCCATCGAAAGTAGGGGGCTTGCATCTCATAAAAGCCCCATAATTGCATCCTCGTTCTGTCTCCGGCGCAGGCTCTTCTTCTTCCTCTTCGTCATCAAATAGAACCGTTTCCAGCTCTGGTTGTTCCCGTTCTCCAGAGGATCTGTTTCTTTCTTTTCTTTCCCCTTCTCGTACAGCCTTAATAACTTCAGTCACCACAGACGGTAAGATTGTCTGCATGACTTGATGGACTTCTTCTACAACAGCCTCCTTTACTAAGGCTCTCAGATTGGCGCTTTCGTCGCCACCCTTTGGATGATGGGTCTCTGGTTCTTCGTGAACCACTTTCTCCACTCTGGGTCTCCCTCTCTTGGGTCGCGGTTCAGCACCGTGACCTCCACCCCGTGAAGCTTTCGAAGATCTACCTCCGGCCATCACACGCACACTGAAAGATTCAAACACCAACACGGTCATTAAAGGGAACAACTCAGTTTATGTTAAGTATAGTAAGTCCCTAATTACAGTGGCCAGTTATGATTAGCCACTTACTTTACTCTTCACATCCTGAGCATTACCTGTCCTGGCCACATCAGTATTTAAATCTACATACAACACATAACCACATACCATGCGCACATAAAACCGGTTAACTTTGCGAAAATACCTGATGGCACGCAGCTACTCAGGTTGGCATCCCATTTCTATTTCGTCCCATTCTTAGTTTAAGATTAGGTTTATTTTGAAAATTTACCCATTTCACTTAAACTTTGGCTCTGATACCAACTTGTAAGGCCTCGTTCTCGGGACGCTTACAGCTGGGTTCTCATCGCACATAAAACGTATAATTACATTTGTATTTCATAAAATCGCAGCAGAAAACTAAAACAATCTTTCATTTTCATGTAAATGCTTTTGCAAATTAATACAACATTCATTACAAAATAGCTTGTTCGCATTACAATGCAAAAACATTAATCAAAAGAATGCCATCCCAAAAGAGCTGAGTAGTCGCCCGTGCCATCCTCAGCAATCATTACCTGCCACTGGAAACACATCAAAGTCAGCGTTGCTGAGTGAGTTCTAGTTTTATAAATAAAACATACTTTACTTTACATTCGTTCGCGATCATACATCATACGTACATACGATAATATCAGTATTATCTTCATCATTCCGTTCATTAACTTTGCTCATTCAACGTGTTACATTATCGTTCACTTCTCTATCTAGATCCGGTCAGACTTTACCCTCTTCATGGCACTCAGCCACGATTACTGAGGTCGAATGACCAAGATCCTGTTCTGTACATTATTCCGATAATTCATTTACGTTCATTCATACTTCGTTCATTCATACAAAATCTGTCGTTCATTTATACTTTCGTTCCTTCGAGTCTGTTGCGACAATAGGGTCGCTCACCTCATTAATAATCCCAACGACTTCGCCCTATCCGAGTCTGTTACAACCATAGAGTTGCTCACCCCAATTGCTAATTTTAACGATCGCATGCTATCCTAGTCTCCTGCAACCATAGGGTTGCTCACCTCATGGCAACTTCACAATAACGCCCTGTCCGAGTCTGTTGCAACCATAGGGGTGCTCACCTCATAGCAATCTCAAGGATTGCATGTCATCTGAGTCTGTTGCAACAATAGGGTTGCTCACCTCATTTATGTGCTTGCAAGCTTTTCCTTCGTACGTTCATCATTTAATAATGCATGCATTCTTACTTTATGTTCCTCTTTCATTATCTTTCACTTACGTTACATAATACTTCATTCATTCATTAACATGACACGTAAAGCCACCAGAAAGATAAACATACATCATAGTAAGGAACATATCACACGCAATCATCATCATCATACAGGGCAACATCATACATACGTAAAAAGCCTAAACATGCAACACCATCATCGTCATGCCCAACATGCTCTCTGAGGCCTCAATCGTCATCTTACATGCTCTTAGGAAAACCTTTGCGTCAAAACTTACATATGCCCTTTCTCCCGAAAGTCAGAAGTCAAACTATGCTTCCCACGGGTGCAACAGCCCTATTCGGGCGTATGGACACCCTTCAGTCGCGTGGCCTCCATGCGACTGAACACTATGCGAATGAACTAATGCGGATGAATACCCATGCGAATGAATGTTTGGTCGTGCGAATGGACAATGCGGATGAACCTCAAGCGAATGGGATTAATGCGGATGAGCACTTATGCGACTGGACCTTCAGTCGCATGACCTCCATGTGATTGGCCTTTCAATCGTGCGAATGGACATTCAATCGTGCGAATGGACCCCAATCGCACCCTAATCGGCCGTATGGCCTCCATTCGGCCTCTAGTCGGTCGCCTAGCCCTAGCTGATGCAGAATGCAGTTCATCCCGACTGCAGCTGTGGGTTTTCGGCCTCCAAACTCATCTAAACCCATTTTAAGCCCAAATCGACCATCCTAAACCTTAGGTATGCATACCACGACACCATTCAAGCACACACAAGTTCACAATCAAGCCACAAACGCATCATACATACACATACACATACACAAACGGGTCAACATACACACACTCAAAAACCCGATTTCAGATGTTTTCCAGCCCCAAAATCGTTAGAAAACAAGTAAAAGTTGGGTTCTAGAACTCACACAAACGACCACGACGAGTAGAGCTTCGGTTTGACTCGTTTCTCAACAACTTTGGCTACTTGAACCAACCCGAACCAACACTTTTCCTCTTTTCTCTTCTTTCTCTCTTCTCCTCTTTCTTTGGCTGATTTGTGAGTGTGGGGGAGAGGGTAAGGGCTGCCCTTTCCCTTATATACTCCCACTCACCCGACTTTTTTTCGTTGGCGAGTTTGATCCCTCGACTTTGGACTTTTTTTCTTTTCTTTTTTAGTCGGCTTCAAAATAAATGAATAAATAATCGGGTGTTACAAAAAAGCATGGAAGCATACAAATGGTTCACCAAAAATGTACCTAAAACTACTTTAGGTTCCACTCTAACCTTTTCCCTGGTCATGTTGGAAGCTCTCGCTTTCACCTTATCACTGTCATCCTTCCCTTTCTCCCTTTCTTATTTCTCTTTGGAATTCTCAGCCCTTCCTGTCCAACACTCTCAAGCCGAATGGCCAACGCACCACACTAATAGCATTTAGTTGTTCGGTAGTCCTTGACACGTTGATCCTCTATGCCAATTTTGATACACAAGGTCAAAACCAGCCTACATTCTCCTTAATAAGCCTTTCTACACTTCTTACACATGTCACTTCATCATTCTCCCCTAGTCCATCCAACGATCATTGATCTTCATCTTCTTATTCCCAATTCTAAATTTGTCACTCTTGAACCTTTTCTTATTTCTATTGCTATTCCTTTAGATCATGATAGGTTTATTAAGTTCTCAATTATAATGGCCAAATATCCCTATGTCCTATGCACTCATTATCCTAACACATATTAGTATCTAAACCTACTAGCACATAAATTCAGGTAGCACACATATAATTCTTGTTTATATGAAAATATTTACCTGGTGGCATGTAACTGCTTAGGCTAGAATTAAAGTGAAAATAAATTTAGGTTAAATTTAGGTTTTGAAAATAAACTTACCTAGTTTTCTTTTAAACATTGGCTCTAATGCCAATTTGTAAGGCCTCTTCCCAAAAAGCCTCACAGTTGATCAATCATAATATAAAATATAATATAATATGTTAATATAAGAAAACACTGTATCAAAATACTATTAGTCATTCATAAATAAGTTGCCAAAATTGCATGTTGTTCAAGAGTTTAAAATGACATTAGCATTGTTATTCAACTTTATAACACTAATATAATCATGTAGATGTCGTTCTCCCATTTTGCCAAGTAGCTTTATCATCCATGCAACCCTCTAGCGACATCATTACTTGCCCACTGATAAGCATACAAGGTCAATGTTGCTGAGTAAGTTCTAGCTTTATAACAATATAAAAAAAGATACTTTTGAATACTTCTTTTAATGAGCACATACTTACCATACATAATAGCGGAATTGATTAATATATTCATTATCTTTCTTTCGTTCTATTTACTTATTCATTACTATGATTTTACAAGAAAAGAGCCTACATCATACGGTTGGTAACAAATGCCAAACCCCTGTCAATACAACATAGAAGTGGTAGCCGACACCTAACAATTAACCCTTGTTAGGCATGAAGTCTGCTCATGAATAAAGGTTTGTTTGTTTCATTAGTCAATCTCAAGGATTAGACCCCAGATATGCATCATGTAGACTAAATTTGTTGCATATTAGTTGAGCAAACAACAACATGGTAATGCACGTCCATTTATTCTGGTTGCAAGGCATTTCATCATCATTAGGGATGGGGGGTAACATTCAATAGGTTTCAGTGTCAATCTTTTCATTCATTAATATCCCACTTTAATTATAAATAATATTTATAAGCTATCCTTTAATAACCATCACATAGCATAGAATATTAAATACTAAATATATAACAAACACATGATTACCCTTAAAATAGAATCAAAGCAATAACCCTGATAAAATATTCTAAGCAATACTTAATGCAATTAACTGTACACTAATGTGGGTAAGTAGACTAATATAGATAGGTAGAATAATTTGGCTAATGGTACCTAAAATTAGGATATTTTTAAATAAATGTGGGCGCTACGAAAAAATGTGGGTATTAAGGAAGAAATGCGAGTGTTAAGGAACAAATGTGGGCGCCTTGTGCCAAATTTCAAGCTTAGATGTTTTGGGCATAATCAACTTATGCATGACTCTAACCCATAGGTCTAGTCCTCATTTAGCCATGATTCTTAACAAGAGTGCACAATGAATCATACATCCTCATAGATCCTATAAAAACAAAATATTATCATAAATATATTACAAGGTTAGAAAAGCTTTAACATAAAAGCATGCATATCAGCCCCAGAAGAGTGTAAAACATGTAAACAAAGAGATCAAGAACTCACCTTTGAAAGCCTAACAAAAAAATCCTAAAACCCAAGAAAAATAGGAGATCTACAATAAAGCACACGTAAAGATTCAAACTTTACACATAGAAGCATATAGACTTAGAAGCTTAGATCTAGCTTAGGTATAAGGAAGTTATGATAAAATCATACCTTAGAAGAATTCTTCCACTTTCTCTCTCTAGAACCGATGAAAGCTTTCTCTCTTTAAGATATGGTAGATTTGAGAGTGTAAGGGAGTAAGAGATGCGTTTCCATCTTCTTTTATATCCACTCTAAGATATGTTAGTTAGTAAACATACTTCCTTAGGAAGAACTCTCCTTCCAAAATGGTTAGCCAATATGCACCCTATTAGAAATCTATTTAGTATGCTACTTCCTATTAGAAGCCAACTTCCTTTCATTAGGGCTAATGGAATTTAGTAAGGTCTTCCTAAGTACCATGTCACCTACTTAGAATCTATAGTTCATAAAATTTTCTTGTGGGATCTTGTTATCCTTTGTTGCTATACCGTAATCCAAGTTTTGGCAAGATCCCTGATTCAATGGCATTACAATACTAAGAAAGAGCCTCCATATTATTTTTAGGAGTCTAAAAGCATAACCTAGTAGTAAGGATAACCATTTTCATAGGGATTACTACTTTAATGCAAAAAAGCGATGAAAATGTGGTTGTCCTATTACATTCTTTATGGTCATGTTATCTGCCTACAAAAAAATTGTAATTCTTCTTTTCATCTTTTGTAACACCCGGTTAGTTTTTTAGGCTCAAACAAAAGAATAAAGTAAAGAAAAAGAAAGAAAAAATATTTTACCCAAGTTGAAGGGTAAAAAGTGTACAAAAAGACAAAATGTTTGAAAAAGTGGGTGTAAAAGGTGATGGTCGCCCATCTCTTTCTCTTGCTCATATCATTCGGATATTTTAGAGAGAGGAAGAAGGAGAGCTGAAAATTCTCGGATTTTGATGAACAAGAGCAGAAAGTTTGAATTCAAGGTAAGAATTCGTGAGTTTATGGTGTTCTTAACTGGTTTTATCCTAGGGTGTATGCTTATGTGTGTTTGTGTGTGTTAGGGTGTGTGTTTTGGTGGTTTCTAGGTGTGAACTTGTAGCAAACGGGTTTGAAGGAAGTCTTACCCGAAGAGGCTTCAAAGGTGAGTTCTAGGAGCCCTCTTTTACATGTTTTAACTGATTTTGGGGCAGGAAATGCATGTATGAACGTTTTAATTTAAATAGGTTTTATACCTGTGTGTATATTGTGTGCATGTTGCAAGTGGGGTTTGTATTTGGGATATGTATGTGTTGATGTTGTTATGGTTGTGTTTCTATGGCTTGGAATGTAAGATTTAAGCTTAGAACACAATAGGTGAGGTTGGGGACTGAAATCTGATGTTTAGGTGCGAATGGGGCTGCTCATGTGCCCAAATAGGGCTCAATGGCCTATGTTTTAGAATAACTGCTTAAGTCTTCCTAATGCGGAAGACCCTCTGAGTCTAACTCATCCGCATTTGCTAATGCGGATGAACAAGAGGAAATGCGGATAAAAGTTATGGGACTGGAAGAAATGCGGACGAACATAAGAAATGCGGATGAACCTAAGAAATGCGGATGAACATAAGAAATGCGGATGAACACAAGAAATGCAGATGAACATAAGAAATGCGGTTGAACATAAGAAATGTGGATGAACAAAAAAAATGCGGATGAAAAAAGAAATACGGATGAAGACTTAGTTTATTTTCTAAATTTCGGGAAAAATTGCAGATGTAGGTTTTCACTTGGGAGGTTCCCGGGGGTTCATGTAAGTTGACTTTTGAGGTCATAGATGATGTGGTAGGTGATGTGTGATGTGATGTATGATTGATGTTTATGTGATGGTGTATGATGATGTGACTTTACATGGTGTGATATTGTTAATGAACGTAAAGTATTATCTTAACAAAGTGAAAGATTTAAGATAATGAATGTGGAACATAATTAATGAAGGTATAAAAAGCCTTGCAAGCAACTAGAAGGAGGTTCACAACTCATTGAGAGTTGTTAGCTCAACTATGTGTTCTACAACATGCATTTTGGCTAACTCATAAGGGTTCATACACACAGTAAGAGTTCAGTCTAGGTGACTGCTCAAATACGTGCATTTTCCTAAAAACTGTGAGTTATACAACGTGCAATCTTGGTGCACCCATAAGAGTTCACACACGTAGGAGGAGCCCGTCCTGGTGACCACTCCGTATGTGCGTTATGGGGTTCTTGTCGCTTAACCCTAGGTGTATTGCTTGGTGCTCTAGAGGCGAGGGTTAAGTACATGCAGGACCTAGATAGAAGTGAAAGATAATAAATGTGCGAAATTTACAAAACGAACGATGATGAAGATAATAACTATTACCTTGATGTCTATGTGATGGGGAATGCTATATATGATGATGCATGATGATTTTACATTTATATATGATATGTTTATTATGTTCCTTATTATGTATGATGATGTGACTTTACGTGGTGTGATATTGTTAATGAACGTAAAGTATTATCTTAACGAAGTGAAAGATTTAAGATAATGAAGGTGGAACATAATGAACGAACGAATAAAAAGCCTTGAAAACAACTGGAAGGAGGTTAACAACTCATTAAGAGTTGTTAGCTCAACTGTGTTTTCTACAGTGTGCATTTTGGCTAACTCATAAGGGTTCATACACACAGTAAGAGTTCAGTCTAGGTGACTGCCCGAATACGTGCGTTTTCCTAATTACTGTGTGTTATACATCATGCGAACTTGGCGAACCCATAAGAGTTCACACACACAGGAGGAGTCTGTCATGGTGACCACTCCGTATGTGCGTTATGGGGTTCTTGTCGCTTAACCCTAGGCGTATTGCTTGGTGCTCTAGAGGGGAGGGTTAAGTACATGACAAGACCTAGATAGAAGTGAAAGATATGTACGATGTGTGATCACGTGCGATAGTAATGAAAATGTTTTAACGAATGTTAGGTAATGCAATGCTTTTATAAAACTAAAACTCACTGAGCAACACTGACTTTTTATGCATTTTCTAGTTGGTAGGTGAGCATTGCTGAGGATGGCGCGGGGCAGCTACTTGGTATTTTTGGATGGCAGACTTTTATTTAATGTTTTTGCATTGTAATGCGAACAAATGAAATTGTTTAAGGAATGTTGTATTATTTTGCAAAAGCATTTTTAATGAAAATTTTGTTTTTTAATGTTAACGTTTATTTCAAGTTAATATAATTATATGTTTTATGAGCGATGATTGGCCAGCTGTAAGCATCCCGGGAACGGGGCCTTACAACTTGGTATCAGAGCCAATGTTTAAGTGAAACGGGTAAATTTTCAACAGAACCCTAAACTTAAACTGAAAATGGGACAGAAAGGAAGGGATGCCAGTCCGAGTAGCTGCGTGCTATCAGGTATTTTTTATGTTAACCGGTATTACGTGCGCATGTTATGTGGTTTATGTGCTTTTGGTAGATTTAGATACTAATGTAGTCAGGATAGGAAATGCTTGGGGTATGAAGAGTAAAGTAAGTGGCTAATCACAACTGGCCACTGTAATTAGGGACTTACAATACTTGACATAAATTGAGCTATTCCCTTGAATGACCGCGTTAGTGTTTGAATCTTATAGCGTGTTAGAGGATGGCCGGTGGTAGATCTTCGAAGGTTTCGTCAGGTGAAGGCCGTGGTGGACGTGGTGCTCGACCACGTGTTAAGAGAAGCATGGCTAGGGCTGCTGAAATCGCAATCGAAGAGCCCGAGGTCCATCACCCGGAAGGCGGTGATGATAGTGCTAGTGTGAGGACCACATTGAAAGAGGCTGTTGTCGAGGGAGTTCAAAAGGTCATGTAGACAATTCTGCCGTTTATGGTGACTAAGGTAATTAGGGCGGTGAAGGAGACGACCATGATTGAAGTGGACAAGAAGAGTAGCAGCAACAAGAATTGGTATGGAAAGCGGGTTGAACGCGGGGGTTACACTCTAAACAACAAGGTTGCCAGGACGGATGACTGACGTGTAGCTTCTTCCGGTGCGGAGACGAGGAAGTATAGTAAGTGTGCTAAAGGGCATATTGGGGAATGTAGGTTGGGATCGAAGTTATGCTTTAAATGTGGGAGGCCCGGTCATCTGACAAAGTATTGTGGGGTGAAGATGTGTCATAATTGTGGCGGAAAGGGTCATATAAGAAGACACTATAAGAAGCTGAGGGACGAGAGTTTTTGGGCAAAGAAGATGAGTGGAACTGGAGGGCAGGAGGTGAGCGCAGAGCCTTCACGATGACCAGGGAAGAGGCTAGGACGGACCCCTATGTCATGTCAGTACGTATGTAGGAACCAAACTCTTGCTTTTGTGTTGTTCGATTCCGATGCTAGTAGGAGTTTTATTTCTGCTGCCTTTTTGTGCTAAGTTGCCCATTAGGAGTAGAAGTGTTGATAAGTCCTTCTATGTTGAAACAACCATAGGTAAGTCTACCAGGATTTCTGAGATGATAGAAGGTTGTGACATTGAATTAGAAGGTCATAAATTTCCTATTAGACAGTCCATGATGACCTTAGGCAGTTTCGATGTAGTCCTAGGAATGGATTGGTTGGTGGACTACGAGGAAAACATTGTGTGTCGCAAGATGGTGATTAAACTATTAGCGCCTGACAGGAGTTCGGTGACAGATTACGATGATCGAGTTACGACTATCCAGGTGGTGATTTCGATGGAGGTGGCGGGAAAGTGCATGAGGCATGGCTGTAGTGCCTACTTGGCCTACGTGAAGGATGTGGATATGCCAACACCACAACTGTCTGATGTACCGGTAGTGTGTGGCTCCGGGGAGGTGTTCCCAGAAGAATTACCAGGAGTGCCACCAGACCGTGAGATCGAGTTCCAGATTGACTTGATACCTGGTGCCCAACCTGTTGCGAAGGCATCGTGTCGGTTGGCTCCGACTGGGATGAAAGAGTTGATGAAGCAATTGCAAGAGCTGCTTGATAAGGGGTTTATTAGGCTGACTATCTCTCCTTAGGGTGCTCCGGTCTTATTCGTAAAGAAGAAAGACGGTAGCATGAGAATGTGTATAGACTACCGTGAGCTGAACAAGTGGACGGTGAAGAATCGGTACCCGTTACCGAGAATTGATGATCTTTTTGATCAGCTTCAGGGTGCCAGTTGGTTCTCGAGGATAGACCTTCGATCTGGTTACCGTCAGTTGAAAGTAAAGGAGCAGGATATTCCTAAAACAGCTTTTCGCACGCATTATGGCACTACGAGTTTCTCGTTATGTCCTATGGTTTAACTAACATGACAGCTGCTTTTATAGATCCGATGAATCGAGTGTGTCGGCCGATGTTGGATAAATAAACGATTGTGTTTACCGATGATACCTTGATTTATTCCAAGAGTGAGGATGAGCATGCCGGTCACATTCGAGGGGATAATAGTGGACCCAAAAAGATGGAAGCGGTGATGCAATGGAAGTCACCAAAGACCCCATCTGAGATTCGTAGTTTATTGGGTATGGCGAGCTACTACAGAAGATTCATTCAAGACTTCTTTAAGATAGCTTCTCCGCTGACTAAGTTGACCCGAAAAGATGTAAAGTTTGTATGGGGTCAAGCTCAAGAGAAAGCGCTTGAGGAGTTAAAGGCGAGGTTGACTCAAGCTCCTGTCCTGTCATTACCTGATGGAAGTGAAGATCTGGTGGTTTATTCTGATGCTTCCTACTTTGGGTTGGGGTGTGTGTTAATGCAGAGAGGAAAGGTTATAGCCTATGCATCTCGATAGTTGAAGGTTCATGAGATCAATTATCCTACTCATGACCTGGAGCTAGCAGCCGTGGTCTTTGCGTTAAAGATTTGGAGGCACTACCTTTACGGAACGAAATGCACCATATTCACCAACCACAAGAGCCTAAAGTACTTCTTTGAGAAGAAAGATATGAACATGAGGCAGAGGAGATGGTTGGAGCTCATAAAAGATTATGATTGCGAGATCCATTACCATCCGGGCAAAGCCAACGTGGTGGCGGATGCCTTTAGTCGAAAGGAGAGACCCGGGCCGATTCGGGTGAAGGCTTACCAGTTGTTCATGACCTCTGATCTGATGAAGCAAGTCAAGGAGTTTTAAGAGGAGCCGTTGAAAGAAGATTATCTTAACTCTAAAAGAATGAGAGGTCTGGTCGTGGAATTGGGTGAAAACACACTTGGTGTTAAGACCCGATTCGGACGGGTGTGGATTCCTTGCTATGGGAATCTACGTGTGAAGATTATGGATGAAGCTCATGAGACTTGGTGCTCTATTCATCCCGGTGCTACAAAGATGTACCAGGACATGAAGAAAGATTATTGGTGGCCGGGTATGAAGTGTGATGTGGTGGAGTAAGTGAGTAAATGCCTTACTTGTTTACAAGTGAAGGCCGAGCACCAAAATCCGTACGGAAAGATCCAATCGTTGGATATACTGGAGTTGAAATGGGAGCACATCACCATGGACTTAATTACAAAGCTACCGCGTACTGCGCGAGAATATGATGCCATATGGGTGATAGGTGATCGTTTGACGAATAGTGCTCACTTCCTACCGATTTGCGAGACATATTCATCCGAGAGGTTGGCGGATCTGTTCATCAAGGAGATAGTAACTCGTCATGGTGTGTCGTGTCTATTGTGTCTGATCGTGACACCCGATTTACATCTAAATTTTGGAAGAAATTCCACGATGCAATGCAGACGAGGCTACATATTAGCACGGCTTATCATCCTCAAACAGATGGTCAGTCGGAGAGGACGATTCAAATGCTGGAAGATATGCTTCGAGCATGCGTTATTGATTTTGGAGGAAGTTGGGATGACCACTTACTGTTAGCTGAGTTCTCATATAACAATAGCTATCATGCCAGTGTTGGTATGCCCCCTATGAGATGCTATATGGTAGGAGATGTAGGGCACCCATGTGTTGGGGTGATATTGGTCATAAAAAGTTAGGGAGCATCGAGGTGGTCAAGGCTACGATGGAGAAACTTGAAAGGATCAAAGCCCTTATGAAGGTAGCCAAAGATAGACAGAGGTCGTATGATGATAAACGACGTAGACCGATTGAGTTCCAGTTGGATAATAGAGTTGTGTTGAAAGTCTCATGTTGGAAGGGTATCATTCGGTTCAAAAAGCGGGGCAAGTTGACCCCAAGGTACATAGGGCCTTTCCGAATCATTGCTTGAGTAGGAGAGGTGGCCTATAGACTAGAGTTACCAGATGAGTTAAGTGGAATTCACCTGACATTCCACGTATCATATCTAAGAAAGTGTTTAGAAGACAAGGATATGATTGTACCACTGGACCATATCGAGGTAGATGAACGGCTCAGTTATGTGGAGCAACCAGTGGCGATCATTGATCGTAAAGAGAAGAGGTTAAGGAATAAAGTGGTTCCTCTTGTGCGTGTATAGTGGAAGCACAGAAAAGGATCTGAGTCTATGTGGAAGATTGAAGAAGAGATGAGACAACATTACCCACGATTGTTTGAGGAATAACATGTTTCGGGGACGAGACCTATATATGGGGGGTGGACTTGTAACACCCAGTAATTTTTTAGGCTCAAACAAAAGAATAAAGTGAAGAAAAAGAAAGAAAAGATATTTTACCCAAGTTGAAGGGTAAAAAATGTCGAAAAGGACAAAATGTTTGAAAAAGTGGGTGTAAAATGTGATGGCCGCCCATCTCTTTCTCTTGCTCATATCATCCGGATATATTAGAGAGAGGAAGAAGGAGAGCTGAAATCTCTCAGATTTTGATGAAAAAAAGTAGAAAAGTTCAAATTCAAGGTAAGAATTCTTGAATTTATGGTGTTCTTAACTAGTTTTATCCTCAGGTGTATGCTTATGTGTGTTTGTGTGTTTGTGTGTGTGTTTTGGTGGGTTTCTAGGTGTGAACTTGTAGCAAACGTATTTCAAGGAAGTCTTACCCGAAGAGGCTTCAAAGGTGAGTTCTAGGACCCTTATTTACATGTTTTAACTGATTTTAGGGCTGGAAATGCCTGTATGAATGTTTTTATTTAAATAGGTTTTATACCCGTGTGTATATTTGTGTGTATGTTGCCGGTGGGGTTTGATTTTGGGCTATGTATGTGTTGATGTTGTAATGGTTATGTTTTTATGGGTTAGAATGTAAGATTTAAGGTTAGAACATGATAGGTGAGGTTTGGGGATAGAAATCTAATTTTTAGGTGCGAATGGGGCTGCTCATGCGCCCAAATAGGGCTCATGTGCCTATGTTTTAGAATAACTGCTTAAGTGTTCCTAATGCGAATGACCCTCTGAGTCTAACTCATCCGCATTTGCTAATGCTGATGAGCAAGAGACAATGCGGATGACAGTTATGCGACTGGAAGAAATGCGGATGAACATAAGAAATGCGGATGAACAAAAGAAATGCAGATGAAGACTTAGTTTATTTTTTGAAATTTGGGGAAAAGTGCAAATGTAGGTTTTGACTTGGCAGGTTCCCGGGGGATCATGTAAGTTGACCTTTGAGGTCATAGATGATGTGGTGGGTGATGTGTGATGTGATGTACGATTGATGTTTATGTGATGGTGTATGATGATGTGACTTTACGTGGTGTGATATTGTTAACGAACGTAAAGTATTATCTTAACGAAGTGAAAGATTTAAGATAATGAAGGTGGAACATAATTAATAAAGGGATAAAAAGCCTTGCAAGCAACTGGAAGGAGGTTCACAACTCATTGAGAGTTGTTAGGTCAACTATGTGTTCTACATCGTGCATTTTGGCTAACTCATAAGGGTTCATGCACACAGTAAGAGTTCAATCTAGGTGACTGCTCGAATACGTGCATTTTCCTAATTATTGTGTGTTATACAGCGTGCGATCTTGGCAAACCCATAAGAGTTCACACACGTAGGAGGAGCCTGTCCTGGTGACCACTCCGTATGTGCGTTATGAGGTTCTTATCGCTTAACCCTAGGCGTATTGCTTGGTGCTCTAGAGGAGAGGGTTAAGTACATGATAGTACCTAGATAGAAGTGAAAGATAATAAATGTGTGAAATTTACAAAACGAACGATGATGAAGATAATAACTATTACCTTGATGTATGTACGATGTGTGATCACGTGCGATAGTAATGAAAATATTTTCACAAATGGAAGGTAATGCAATGTTTTTATAAAACTAGAACTCACTCAGCAACGTTGACTTTTTATGCATTTTCCAGTTGGCAGGTGAGCATTGCTGAGGATGGCGCGGGGCAGCTACTTGGCATTTTTGGATGGCGCGGGGCAGCTACTTGGCATTTTTGGATGGCATTCTTTTGTTTAATGTTTTTGCATTGTAATGCGAACAAATGAAATTGTGTAACGAATGTTGTATTATTTTGCAAAAGTATTTTTAATGAAAATGTTGTTTTTTAATGTTTCCGCTGCAACGTTTATTTCAAGTTAATGTAATTATATGTTTTATGAGCGATGATTGGCCAACTGTAAGCGTCCCGGGAACAGGGCCTTACAACTTGGTATCAGAGCCACAGTTTAAATGAAACGGGTAAATTTTCAAAAGAAACCTAAGCTTAAATTGAAAATGGGACGGAAAGGGAAGGGATGCCGGTCTGAGTAGTTGCGTGCCATCAGGTATTTTCTTAATGTTAACCGATATTACATGCGCATGTTATGTGGTTTATGTGTTGTTAGTAGATTTAGATACTGATGTAGTCAGGATAGGAAATGCTTAGGGTATGAAGAGTAAAGTAAATGGCTAATCACAACTGGACACTATAATTAGGGACTTACTATACTTGACATAAATTGAGCTATTCCTTTGAATGACCGAGTTAGTGTTTGAATCTTATAGCGTGTTAGAGGATGATCGGTGGTAGATCTTTAAAGGTTTCGTCAGGTGAAGGTTGTGGTGAATGTAGTTCTGGACCGCGTGTCACGAGAAGCATGGCTAGGGCTGCTGAAATGGTAATTGAAGAGCCTGAGGTCCATCACCCGGAGGGCAGTGATAATAGTGCTAGTCTGAGGACCACATTGAAAGAGGCTGTTGTCATGAAGTGAATTCTGCCTTTTATATTGACTGAGGTAATTAGGGTGGTGAAGGAGACGACCGCGATTGAAGTGGACAAGAAGAGTAGCGGTGACAAGAACTAGAATGGAAAGCAGGTTGAATGCGGGGGTTACACTCCAAACAATAAGCTTGCTTCGTCCGGTATGGAGACTAGGAATTGTAGTAAGTGTGCTAAAGGGCTTATTGGAGAATGTAGGTTGGAATCGAATTTATTCTTTAATTGTGGGAGGCCCGGTCAGCTAGCAAAGAATTATGGGGTGAAGAGGTGTTATAACTATGGTGGAAAGGGTCATATAAGCAGAGACTGTAAGAAGCCGAGGGACGAGAGTTTTTGGGCAAAGAGAATGACTAGAACTGGAGGGCAGGAGGCGAGCGCAGAGCCTTCACGATGACCAGGGAAGAGGCTAGGACGGACCTTGATGTCATGTTAGGTATGTATCTAGTAACCAAACTCTTACTTTTCTATTGTTCGATTCCGATGCTAGTAGGAGTTTTATTTATGCTGCCTTTTGTGCTAAGTTTCCCATTAGGAGTAGAAGTGTTGATGAGCCCTTCGATGTAGAAACTGCCATAGGTAAGTCTATCATGATTTTTGAGATGATAGAAGGCTGTGACATTGAATTAGAAGGTCATAAGTTTCCTGTTAGACCGTCCTTGATGACCTTAGGCGGTTTCAATGTAGTCCTAGGAATGGATTGGTTGGCGGACTACGAGGAAAACATTGTGTGTCGCAAGAAGGTAATTAGACTGTCAGCACCTGAAAGGAATTCTGTGACAAGTTACGGTGATCGAGTTACGACTATCCCGGAGGTGATTTCGATGGCGGTGGCGGGAAAGTGCATGAGGCATGGGTGTAGTGCCTACTTGGCCTATGTGAAGGATGTGGATATGCCAACACCACACTGTCTGATGTACCAGTTGTGTGTGGCTCCCCAGAGGTGTTCCCAGAAGAATTACTAGGCATGCCACAAGACCGTGAGATCGAGTTCTAGATTGACTTGATACCAGGTGCCCAACCTGTTACCAAGGCATCATATCGGTTGGCTCTGATTGAGATGAAAGAGTTGATGGAGCAATTGCAAGAGTTGCTTGATAAGTGGTTTATTAGACCGAGTATCTCTCCTTGGGGTGCTCCGATCTTAATCGTAAAGAAGAAAGACGGTAACATGAGAATGTGTATAAACTACCGTGAGCTGAACAAATTGACGGTGAAGAATCGATACCCGTTACTGAGAATTGATGATCTTTTTGATCAGCTTCAGGGTGCCAGTTGGTTCTCGAGATTAGACCTTTGATCTGGTTACCATCAGTTGAAAGTAAAGGAGCAGGATATTCCTAAAACAGCTTTTCGCACGCGTTATGGACACTACAAGTTTCTCATTATGTCCTTTGGTTTAACTAACGTGCTAGCTGCTTTTATGGATCTGATGAATCGAGTGTGTCAGCCGATGTTGGATAAATTAGCGATTGTGTTTACCGATGATATCTTGATTTATTCCAAACGGGTTTGAAGGAAGTCTTACCTGAAGAGGCTGCAAAGGTGAGTTCTAGGACCCCTCTTTTACATGTTTTAACTGATTTTTGGGCTGGAAATGCATGTAAGAACATTTTTATTTAAATGGGTTTTATACGCGTGTGTAAATTTTTGTGTATGTTGCGGGTGGGGTTTGATTTTGGGGTATGTATGTGTTTGATGTTGTTATGGTTGTGTTCTATGGCTTAGAATATAAGATTTAAGTTTAGAACATGATAGGCAAGGTTTGGGGACTGAAATTTTATGTTTAGGTGCGAATGGGGCTGCTCATACGCCGAAATAGGGATCATGCGCCTATGTTTTAGAATAACTGCTTAAGTGTTCCTAATGCAGATGACCCTCTGGAAATGCGGATGAAAGTTATGCGACTGGAAGAAATGCGGATAAACATAAGAAATGCGGATGAACGTAAGAAATGCGAATGAACATAACAAATGCGAATGAAAATAAGAAATGCGGATGAACAAAAGAAATGCGGATGAATAAAAGAAATGCGGATGAAGACTTCGTTTTTTTCTGAATTTCGGGGAAAAGTGCAGATGTAGGTTTTGACTTGGGAGGTTCCGGGGGTTCATGTAAGTTAACTTTTAAGGTTATAGATGATGTGGTGGGCGATGTGTGATGTGATGTATGATTGATGTTTATGTGATGGTGTATGCTATGTATGATGATGCATGATGATGTTACATTTATGTATGATATGTTTATTATGTTCCTTATTGTGTATGATGATGTGACTTTACGTGGTGTGATATTGTTAATGAACGTAAAGTATTATCTTTTCGAAGTGAAAGATTTAAGATAATGAAGGTGGAACATAATGAATGAATGGATAAAAATCCTTGCAAGCAACTAGAAGGAGGTTCACAACTCATAAGAGTTTAGCTCAACTGTGTGTGTCTACAACGTGCGTTTTGGCTAACTCATAAGGATTCATACACACACTAAGAGTTCAGTCTAGGTGACTGCTCCAATACGTGCGTTTTCCTAATTACTATATGTTATACAACGTGTGATCTTGGCGAATCCATAAGAGTTCACACACACAGAAGGAGTCTGTCCTAGTGACCACTCCGTATGTGCGTTATGGGGTCCTTGTCGCTTAACCCTAGGCGTATCGCTTGGTGCTCTAGAGGGGAGGGTTAAGTACATGACAGGACCTAGATAGAAGTGAAAGATAATAAATGTGCGAAATGTACAAAACGAGCGATGATGAAGATAATAACTATTACCTTGATGTATGTACGATGGGTGATCACGTGCAATAGTAATGAAAATGTTTTAACGAATGGAAGGTAATGCAATGTTTTTTATAAAACTAGAACTCACTCAGCAACGCTGACTTTTTATGCATTTCCAGTTGACAGGTGAGCATTGCTAAGGATGGCGGGGGGCAGCTACTTGGCATTTTTGGATGGCATGCTTTTGTTTAATGTTTTTGCATTGTAATGCGAACAACTGAAATTGTGTAACAAATGTTGTGTTATTTTGCAAAAGCATTTTTAATGAAAATGTTGTTTTTTATGTTTCCGCTGCAATGTTTATTTCAAGTTAATGTAATTATATGTTTTACGAGCGATGATTGACCATTTGTAAGCGTCCCGGGAATGGGGCCTTACATCTTCCTTTCTTGGTATCTAGTCTCCTTTTGAGATTTTTGATAGTGATCTTGTTACTGGACTCTGCATTGTCCATTGGCCTGACGATAGATAGAAGTGGAGGTCACCATCTTTTTACCCTAATTGACATAGAAGTTAGTTGTCCTTTCACCGATGAATTAAAACACATTATCACACACTATTTTCAGTAGATCTCAAATCTTGTGAGGAAGTTGCTTTTTATGAAGGATAACACTTTCTTTTCTCTTATTTAAGCAAAAGTTTTACCTTCAATCCATTTGGAGAAGTAAGTCAATCTTTACAAAAATGAATACATTTCCTCCTAGTGCTTTAGTTAGTTTTCCCACTATGTCCATTCCCTGTATCATGAATGACTAAAAGGAAATTATTCGATGCAAAGGTTCTGCTAGTTGATGATTTACATTGTTATGTCTTTGGCAAACATCACCATTTTAGGCATAATTTTTAGCATCCTTCCTCATAGTTGGCTAATAGTATCTCATACTTAGTAGTTTGGAGAAGTGAGGTCTACCCTTAATATGGTTATCATAGTCTACTTCATGTATATCCTTTAGGATTTCATAAGATTTAGGATCCTCCAACCATGTCATGTATCGACCTTTTATTAAGTTTTGATATAAACTATCCTGTAAAACATAAAGTGTGATACCTTCATGTGAAATGCTATATAATTCTTTTCATCTTTTAGGATTTCACTATATAGCAAGTTTATTTTAATGGACAAGATCCATGATCCTTTGGCTTGTTCTTAATTTTGATCTTTAATATCTTAAAGCCATGATATGTATTATAAGTATTTACTATCTATTGGTATCTTAAGGGCTAATCCAAGATTTTCTAAGTCATCAGCCTTAACATTTTCTTTTTTAGGAACATGTTTAATCCTATATATTTCAAAATCTTTTGCCAATTTCTTAACTATTTCCAATTATTGCTTCTAGTTTCCATCTTTTGATGCATACAGGCCATTAAAATGGTTAGTAATTAATAAGTAATCAACAATATTTTAAGATACATGATTGTCATATCTTTAGGTAATTATAATCCTAATATTACGTCTTTATATTCTACTTCATTGTTTGTTTCTTGGAATGCATAACTAACTGAGTGGGGTATTATGGCTTGTTGTGGCATGTTCAGTATGATATCAAGTATTGTACCTCTTACATTAGATGCACCATCTATAAATAGGATCCATTTTTGCTTTGTTTCTTTGAGTTAATGGACCTTCATATATGCCTCATGTTCAATATCATTACTAAAATCAAGCACATAGTCTGCCAATACTTGGTATTTGTTTATTATCCTAGATTCATACTTCAAACTATATGCATTGAGATTCATAGACGATTTGGCCATCCTGCCTAATATCTTTGGTTTTCCAAAAGCATACGTTAATGGATGGATAGTCTTAAAATATATATAACATGTTCTAAAATAATTTCTAATTTTAATGGATGCGATAAGTAAAGCTGAAATTTATTTTTTAAGATAAGAAAGCCTGGCTTCAACTTGAAATAGACTTTACTTCCATAGTAGAGAGGATATTATTGCCCTTCATGATGCTTGACCATTACAACACTTAAATCATTTCAATTACTGCTAGATATAGGAATAATGGCTCCTAATTTTCTAGTTTCATCAACAAGGTTGCTAGTGATAGGTATTTCTTTAAGGATTAGAATGCTTCTTCATGTGTTTCTCCCTATTCAATTTTTTTATTGTGGATATCATAGAATTCTTTGCACCTTTAGGAGGATCTCAAGATGAGTCTTTTGAGGGTCTTCATCTTCTCTATCAATATTGCACATTCTAAGTATTTGATGGAGATTTCAGGTTTTAGATTACCTTGATTATTTGGGCTTGCTTCTATTCCTCTTTTGGTTACCATGCATTCCACAAACTTTACTTATCGCCACTCTAAAGTGATATTTTAAATGTTAAAAGCTTTTTGGAGATCCTTGAGATGATCCCTAGCTTTCTTTAACTTGACCACCATGTCATTTTTGCATACCTATACTATGTCACACATTTATCTTTAAACATCATATTTACTAATCTTTGGTAACTTATATTTTTAAAATATACCAATGGCATGATAATATAACAATATATACCAGTAGGGGTCATGAACACAATATCCTCTTGATTAGAAGATTCCAATTAAATCTATTGGAATCCTAAGTGCATCTATGAAAGCCAGCATCTCATAACTTGTTGTGGAGTCAACCATTGAGTTTATAAGCCGTAAGGAGAAAGGATCATTGAGATAAGTTTTTTTCAGGTTACTGAAGTCCACACAAAACCTTCATTTCCTATTATTCTTTTGAGCCTCAACCACATTTACTAATCATCTTAGAAATTTGACCTTGACCAGTTTCTCAAAGTCTTCATAGATGACTGGATTTCTCTAAGGTACAAACATTCTTCAATTTCAATATACATGCCTGAAACTATTATCAACACAATGTTTATGGGTTACTTTTCTTAAATATACCATCATGTCCTTATATTTCCATGCAAAAGGTTGGGTTCCTGCTCTTTAGAAAGTCTACTAGGTCTTGTTCAATATCCATGGGGATATTTTATCCTATAAGCACCTTATTATCTAGATTTACAAGATCTGGGGGTAGTTTCTTGACATCCTATTCACTAGCCTCCAATTGCTTGTTATTTAAATTGCTATGCTTCCCTTGTTTTTATAGATGACTTTGTCGGAAACATAAAACAATCCTTAGCTTCTTGTTTGTCATTATCTACTTTCAAAACCCCTAAGTGGTTGGTATCTTGACACGTTGATAGTAAGTCAATAATACTCCTTTCATGTCAAGGATCTAGGGTCTCCCTAAAATGATTAATTATAAGGATAATGAATCAATCACATGACGTGTTTAGATTTAGTTTACCCCTGTAGGATCGAGTTTTGTCACTCAACACAAATATTATCTCTCAAACTCACTGAGTCACATTTGGTTTGATGATGTAGAATCCCTTAAGAGTTCATAATAATATACTAAGTAAGCAAGCATAACAAGATAGGTTTCTCAAGATACTTGTATATATTACTTCTCAACTCAAAGTCTTACAAAAATCTTACAAGCATGTTAAATGAATTACAATAAGAAACTATATATACTACTATCTACAGTCGATTATACTTTGATACCAACTGGAAACTTACGTCTAAACCAAATACTACATTGCTAAAGGTAAGGTATCCTAGATAAAATACTATCTCAGATTTGGTAATCATGACATGTCTATGACTTACCTTTTGTCACCAACTAAAGTTGTTAACTATACTAACTTATAAGGAATGAACAATGGAATAAAGTACGGTCAACTAAATGGGTGGGGTAAAGCACCATACAGTATCTCAGAGGTTGTAGTGGCTTGTCAGACAAAACATACTTTTGTCCACTAGTTCATAGCAGGTTTGCAGGACCGTTAGAGGGAATGGTCACTTATAACAAAAACACACAATGAGGAAAGTTGTTTAAGAAACACTTATCAGATCAAATAGGGAACTAGTAACATAATGGTTTGATACTTAGAACACAAGCAAATATGAGACATAACAAGAGACAGAACAACACAAGTATATGGGTTTCAAAAATGTTGTAAATTGCTCTCAAGTTCTTTTGTAAGTGTTTTAAAGCATAAAGAAAGTTACAAGGACCTAAAATGTTTTATACTACATCCTACTGCCGGCTATAGTTAGAAGGCCAGCCGGAAACATTTGAACTAGACAACAAAATCAAATGTAGAGTAAAAAAGACAGATTGCCTTTTGACTAGTGACTATGATATGCCATAGCTCACACCCTAATATATTACAAAATGGATAAAACTACATAAAGTAGAAAGCATTGACTCAAGACCTCAATGTACTGTTACCAAAAGCATGGACCTTTTCACCAACTTATGTAAATTTGTGACTAAACAAAGTTGCAGCGAAAAGTGGTCCAACTTTATGGTAAAGTACATCATATAAAGCATGTGTTCAAAAGTTTTCAAAAGAAACCTATCTTCACTTCTTGGCTTTAGAAAACTTCACTTTTGGCTTCAAAAGATGTTGGTCTTGGCTTTGGAGGATTTTACCCTTAGAATATTTCTAATGCATGGTGTAAAACTACCAAAGCATTTCTACTCGATACTTCAGTGCATGCATGCAGGAAAGACTGTGGATGTCTTAGGTGTATCAACCTTATATAAAACCTTACAAACTCCCCCTAGACTGATGCTACCAAAACATTTGAAAACCTTAGATGTTAGCAGTCCTCATCTTGATGATGATCATACCCTTCTTCATTAGATGGTTTGGATCACTCAAACCCTTATAGTGTTTTCTTAACTCAAAGAGATCATGCAGAGGTTGGTTGAACATATCTTTCCATGTGTAGACATCTTCACCACCTTGATTTTTTATTACATGCCATCTTTCTAGATTAGTAGTGTATGTCCAAGACAAAATGGGTCTTCCTGATGCAAGAGGAGCTACTTGAATCGGGGTTGTTTGAGCTTCCTCTTGTTGTACTTGCTCAGGATGTTTAGACTCATCCTAAGCTTTGGAGGTTAATGACTCTGTCGTCTTTTTCTACGTTGACTTGGGTTTAGAGGCCATCCTTTTTCTCCTCTTTGAAATCTTTATCTGAAAAGACTGGCCTTCAGCACCTTGTTGTTCACTCTTCTCTTTCTCAGTTGGGTCTATCTCCCTTACTGGTTCAGAAGGAAAGGGAGTTTGACCCTACTGTGGATCAAAAGATGAATCTTGCTGAGTTTTAGTAGGAGGTCCAAGTTGTGTTGTCTTAAATGGTTCAACCTTAACCTCCACTTCTTGAGAGGCTTAACTTGGTGGGAAGTGTAAGTCAATGAGCTTTCCTATTTTAATCTTCTACTTGATCACCTTATGTGCTCATCCATGGTGGATAGATACATTGGGCCAAGTCTCATTCCGGAGTGTTGATACATGTATGTCCCTAGATCATGATATGTGATATAATAGATCTTGTTTGGTATGATTAATGAAATGATATTAATAGTTTGTTAGTTATAATGTTTAATGTTTCATTAATGTGTCGACATTGAATTGCTTAATTAGGTTAGTGATTGCTTGATTGATTACATATAATGTTTACTAATTAATACATTCAAACATAATATAATGAAGTTATCATGCGAATGGCCCATGCGAATGGACCATAAGCATGAACACCTTCATACGAATGACTCAGTCGCACGACTGAACCAGGAGACTGGATCAGTCATACGATTGTAACATAAGATTGGCTCAGTCGCACGACTGAACACTCAGTCGTATGAATAAATCAACCGCATGGTTCAATCGCACGACTGAACCAAACTAATGGTTCAATCGCACGACTGAACCAAACTAATGGTTCAGTCGCACGATTGAATAATACCAACCTATAAATACAACTCAATTCGTGAAAAAGAAAAACTCTCGATTAATTACGATTCCAGACGTACCCTAGCCGTCCAGAAACCTCTCAATTCGTTCTCCAAGTTCATAGAACACATTAGATCGATTCCCAATCGATTTCTAACGTTAGTTTCAATTCTTGATTGATTCTTCGTGTGTTCTCACTGATTGGATCGCCAATCAAATAGGATTCCGCACTATTTGATCTGGTTTACACGTTAATCTCTAGCTATTTCGGTCAAATACCAGGTCCTAACAAGTGGTATCATAGCTATTGGCTCTTGATTACGTGTGATTCAATCAAGATTGATAAAAAGTTTGTGTTTTTGCACTAAAAACGCAATCTTTTGTGTCAAAAGTGATCTTGGACGTTCCCTGCTCATCAAAGTTTGGTTTCTACGGACTTAGGCAATTCAACCTTGCGAAAGTTCGAATTTTTACGGCTAAAACACGTTTAACCTAGAATTTTCTCATAACAGCAGCTTCAGTCGCACGAGTGAGCCATTCGCACGACTGGACTCATTCGCATTGCTCAGTCGCACGATTAGACATAGTCGTATCTCCATTCGTACGATTGAACCGTTCGGTCGCACGGTTCATACGCATCAGATTCATTCGCACGACTGAGCTAATCACTTAGTTCAGCCGCACGATTGAACCAGTCGTAGAGTTCATACGCACGACTGAGTGTTCATACGCACGCCTAGTCCATTCGCACCCTTCAGTCGGCCGACTCAAAATTGCTTATTAGACTTAAAGTTATTTACAATGGAAGATCAAATGTCAGCCTTTACTGCTGGTAAGGACTCTAGGATCCAGAACCTGCTGTTACTTGAGAGTGAGGTGGGTAATCATAATAAACCACCAAAGCTTTTAACGTTAGATGAGTTTCCCCACTGGAAACAACGTTTTGAGATCTACCTAAATGGAGTGGATCCGAATCTATGGGAGGCCATCGAGATTGGATATAGTACACCGGTGGGAGCCGATGGAGTAAAGTTAACCTTAGGAGGGATGACCGACGCGCCGAAAGTCAAATATAATGCAGAAAAGAGGGTCTATGCATTGATTACACAGTCTATCCCTAAAGAGATATTCCACCAGTACTCAGAAAATAAGCAGTCCAAGAAACTATGGGATGAGCTAGAGAAGAGGTACGACGGGAATGCCTCGTTGAAGGCAATCAAGGCTAAGGAGTTAAAGAAGGAATTCGACAACTTCTCATCGATGGGAAACGAGAGTTTGGATGATGTTATAGATAGAATCTACCATCTGATGAGTGAACTGCATACACATGGAGTGGCTACTACCATGGAAGAGAAAGTTAATAATTTTGCAGACGGATTGCCTGAAAAATGGGTTTCATTCGTGTCTAATCTTAGACAGAATGGAATGCTGTCAAAACTGGATATTAATGACTTCATTCTGAAGTTGCGAGAAGAATCACTTAGAATGAATACAGAGCTCAGAAGTCTACGTACAATCAAAATCCAGCTTTATACAATGCCACTCCTCAAGCTAAGACATCTGGAGCACCCCTCCAGACTGCATTCGTGTCTAGCTCATTGAGTCCTACACATGCACCTGCTCCAGGTTCAGAAACGTCAGGGTCTTCTTGTACTCAATACATTAGATCTGAAGCAAATGCTACTAGACTGAAGACCAAGAACCTCGGTAATGTGACTGTGGAAGTAGCTCGAGAGCACATGGATCTATTGGCAGCAATGGTCCATTCCTATGATGAACTTGTTGCTGGAAAGATTGGAAACTGCCATCTGGCAGACGAGGACTACGAGCAGGTGGACGAAATGGAGCTTGAGAGAATGGATATAATGTGGGCCTTAGCAGTGCTGTCCGGAGGGCGAAGAAGTTTTGAAAAAGACTGGACAGAACTTGGTTGCTACTAAGGATACCACCTTTGGCTTCGACAAGAGTAAAGTGACCTGCTTTAACTGTGGTGAGAAGGGGCACTTCAAGAGAGAATGTGTAAAGCCAAAGAAGACTGGGAATGGGAACCCGTTCTCATCCTTCACTCGTCTAGACAAACAAACTACCAGTTCTACTTCCTCAAACAAGGACTCAAAAGCCTTGACTGCTCATGATGATGAAGGACAGGATTGGAGTTTTAGGTTGTCTCACCAGGGGAATCAAACATTGAAAATGTAGAAGATATTGACAGTGATTCCGCTAGTGAAGGAGATCTAGCAGTTGAGATAGCAATGTCACATAGTGAAGAAGCAATTGCGGCCGAGATTAGTGACAAGCCAAGAGTGAAGACTACCATGTCAGAGACAGAATAGACAGAAGCAAAAGAATCAGAATCATCTGATACTAAATGCTTCTGAATCTGCTCAGGTAAGTACTACTGACACAATGTTTAATAATCATGCTGTTCTGATTGTGATGCCTTTAGGAATAGCATAGATGCTAAATTGCTAGGTTATTAGATCGTAATGATAACTTGATAAAAGATTTGCATCTATGCACTGAGGCTAATAGGGTACTAAACAAATGAGCTCAGTTATAAAGAAAAGTTAGACCTTTTGACTAACAGCTTAGGGAAACCGAAGTATTGCCTTTATCAAGCTAATGACATTAGGTATATCTAAACTCCCTAGAAGACACTAAGAAAAAAAGGCAGTCTAAAGTAGAAGTAAATTCACTAAAACAGAAACTGCATAGTTGGACTAGTTCGTCGCACATAGTCCAACACTTAGATCGATCAATGATTAACCTGCTCTGATACCATTTGACAGGATCAGTGATCACAAGTTTGATGTATCAGAATGTAAAGCAGCGGAATACAACACGAATTAGACAAATTGTAGCAAGCAATCGATACTTGTAAGCGTTAAGATCGCATACGGTTATAGGGAGAGAATATGAATTTCTGATTTCTAGGAATGTTTATAGATGTAGAATATTTCTAATCGAATCAATCAATCATTCCATTCAATTGCTCATTTCACTCTATGATTACAATGGGTTGTCACTCCTTATATAGAGTGCAACAGTCACTGCTGTTATCACGGAAAGTGACAACTGGCAGATCCAATACAGAAATAACTAAATCTTAACAAACTACTGAAATGTTCACAACTACTGAGAACATATCAGCAAGTTAAGTACAAAATATAAAACTACTGAAACTACAACGACTGAAGAACAAGCTCTTCAGTCGTTTTACAAAACTACTGAAACAAAGAAAATAAAACTACTGATATCACAACTACTGAAGAAGTACTCTTCAGCAGTTGTGACAAACTACTGAGGCTTCAGTACTTGATCTTCAGACTTTGACCTTCAGGTGTTTCATCAGCTGATGACTTCAGTAGATATCATCAGCTGATGTCTTCAGTCTTTGTCTTCAGACTTTGTACATCAGTTGTTGATCTTCAGCACTTGTGATCTCTTCAGCTGTTGTTCTTCAGTACTTTGGTCTTTCAGCTTCAGCACTTGTTTCTTCAGCTGTTGTACTTCAGCACTTTGGTTCTTCAGCTGTTAAGGTCTTCAGCACTTGATCTTCAGCTGTTGAAGTCTTCAGCACTTGTCAAACTACTGATGAGGCTTTCAGCAGTTGTTGTGATACCGTGTGGGACTTAGAGATTTTCTGATCTTGGCTCATTGGTTCTTTTGGTCCAACAAACTCCCCCTGAACCAATGCAGCCAAAACTCTAACTTATTTATACTCCCACTTATTGATGGCCAAAGTTGGTCTTTTTCCTTCTTGATCAGTAGAGAAGATGACCCATGTAAGCTCCAGCCTGGGAAGAACCTCAAATATTTGTTTGGCAGAGTATGAATGGGAACTCTGTTTTGGGGAACAGGACACAGAGTTGTTATCCCATTCATGAGATTTACTTCCCCATAATGAGTCTGTACGACTCTCTTGTGTAGCCTCAAGGAAGGTGATTTGTTCCTCCATGGTTAGCTCTTCAGCACCTCCTTCAAACAATGATTCCGGCCCATATACTCAGACAGGTATTTGGCCTGTTTCCCATTCTTTAGCTCCACAGTTGTTATTATTCTGTAAGCAAACTCATCCGGTGATTACCCTCTAGGAACAACTGGAGCTCATTTTTCCTGACTTCCTCAAGCCTCTTGTAAACTAACCCCTTTTTCACTATTTTGTTTTCCAACATCTTCTGAGGGGTTAGATTAGCTTTGTAGGCCTTCTTGAAGTCTTCTAGGATTTCCCAGGGTGAACTACAAAGACCAGAGAGATCACTTCATCTACGATCTTTTCACCTGGCCAATGTATCTCCGAGGTATATTGTTCTTATGAATTCTTTGAGAAACCCTGGGATCAGGCCAAATCCTCACTCTTTCCTTTTGATATTGAAAGGTATGCCTGAGAGTGTAAAGTCTGAGGGCTGCTCCTTCATGTTGATGATGGAAGATGTGGCTGCATAAGCTTTGTCAACTCTCTTCAGCAATTCCTCATCATGCTGTTTATGAAGCTCTTCTTCTTCTAGCTTCACTTTAACCATTTGTCTCTGGACTTCAGGAGTAATTGCTGAGGAGTGACTTGTGGCCTTAGGCAACAATCACAGCTGAGAGCGGCAGCCTTCTTCTTCATCTTCGTCATCGTCTTCTAGCCTCAATATCCTTCTCTTCTTCTTCAAGGTATATCATCGGCTATGGGTTTTGAGGGTAAGGGAGTTGGTTTGGTGGGTTGTGTTTTGGGTGGTTTTGGTGTGGGAATGTTGACAGGCTGTTCTAGCATCCTTGAGGTGAGTGGGCTTTTGAGTGCTTGGCTAGCTCAGTCCTGCTCCCAGCACCCGCTTCATTCAAAGCTTCAATGACAAGCCCCTTAGTATATACTTCAGATGAACAGATCTTGGTGGTGATTGCCAAGATACTGTCCCTGGACCAAGCTTTGATTCAATCATGATCTTCCAAGATATTTTGCAATAAATCTTATCATGATTTCAAGCCTTTCTCTTTCTAACACTTCATAACTTGCCCATCTGTTCTGGATTTCTTCAATCTCTAGTTTCGAATCTCAGAGTCAAGTTTATTGGTGTCATGGCCTTGCCTAACAGCTGATCAATGATGTTGTCCATTGATCTACTGTGTTCGGCATCAGCCTCTTTATCAGTAGCTCCAAGGCTTTATCTTCAGCAATGTGCTCATCAGCACCTTTCTTTCGCTTGTAGGTGAGCATTGGTTGCTGTTCTTTTTCCTCCTCTTCCTCAGATCTTTTCCTCTTTCTTTCTTTCACTGCAGTACTCTCCCCCTTTTTGGTTGCATTGGAGGAAGGGTTTGTACCGCAGAAAGAGTCTTGTGGACAGCAGCATCAACCAGGGCTGTAATGTTGAGGAAAGCCTCTCATCAAGGGCTTTGATCACTATATCAGTGATTATGGGGGTGATGAGAGGGAGGGAATTTTGGAGTATAGCACCTATTTGCTCAGGAGGGTTCTGTTCCTGAGAAGTAGGGCCTGAAGCAGAGGCAGGTGGTTGATTTTGGGGTGGCTCTGTGTTTGGGAAACCTTCAAGGGAAGGTGCCATCTGTGGGTGTATGATGGTGGCAGATGGACTTGCATCCTGAGACATCTTGGCCAGCAGCTCTTTGAGTCTGCTAACCTCATCCTCTAGAATGGTGTTTTGAGCAACTACATCATAGAAGAAGCTCAGGTCATCATCATTGATACTGAATCACCTGACCTCCTGCTTAGAGCAGGATTTACATGCACTGGGTGTAGACCAGTTGGTGCATGTGCCCCTTGTGCTTGGTACTGGGGACTTCCAGCCTCAGGACAATGTCCATCATCAGCTGTTGCCTCTAGGGAGGTCTTAGCAATGTTACCAGCCTCACTCTGGTCATGTGCTGAGTCAGAGGAGGTGGCAGCCTCACTAGATATTCTAAGCTCCTTTTCTACACCAGGAGATAGAATTGGGAAACCCCTGTGCTGTGGGTTCTCAGGTGCACTGTGTTCCTCCCCCTCAATTGTAGAGGAATTCCCAGTAGTAAGTGGTTTCTGGGGAGGGGGTGAGGAGTGCAATTGAGTCAGCACTTGTGCAACTATTAAAGTTGGGCTGTGAGGGGCGGTTGTTTGGGGTAAGGGGTAGAAGCAGTGTGCCACCTGGGGTGGATGGTGCTCTTCAATGGCAATCTCCTCAAGTGAGGAGATCCCAGATAAGTAGGTGCCCCTTGGTTGCTGCAGGCTCCTGTTGAGAGGAAGCCTGAGCGGCTGTGGCTGGAGGAGTCATTGTATCCACTAGGGGTTTGGACTAGTGGATATACCCTGCGTTTGTGGTGCAGGAGCATCCTCAGGGGACTCAATTCCCTGAGTAGCCATTTTGGTTTTCTTTTTGGTGGGTTTGGTGGGGACATGGATTTGGAGGTGGTGGCTGTGGGTTCCAGCTGCGTGGGTTTTCGCAGCTTGGCAGCCAGTTTGAGTGTCCGGTCAGAGTTGTGCCGGGAGTATACTTCTGGCAGAACAGCCGTAGCAGGGACTCCCAAGCCAACAAGTCCCTCAGCATTAAGCTGGTCTATAATAATGGCCATTATGAACCGTGGATAGAGTATCCAACGGTTGGCAGTTAGTTTTTTTGAGCCATATCTTTGAGCTCTGAAAATATTAATTCTGAAAATTCAGTGGTTGTTGCTCAAGGATAGAATACAATACCTGCTGCCATTTGGTGGACATTTGATCCCAAGACGATGTCTTAGGGGCCAAACATACATTGACCATATGAAAAAATCAGGCGCTCAGCGTCATTAAAGTGTTTCTTCATGATGGTGGTGGCACTGAGATCACCTTGATATCCATGCTGAGCAAATGATAGATCTATGGTGCCCTTCGGATATCCAGCAGGAGAGGTAGCATCACTCAGTTGAAGAATTTTACGGATTGTTGCAGGAGTAATCACTACTTCTTTGTTGTTGACGACTGACCGGAGGGATTGTGTGTTGCTCTCCTCATTGTAACAGTAATGTTCATCCAAAATTGGTTCAAGGATTCGGCATGTAACGGGGTTCAGAAGGCCTTGTTTTGTATGGGGACTGAACCATAAGATCGATAGCAGCATCGAACTTAGTCCAGATCGGCGATTTTGTGAGGTAGGCAACACAGTTGTGTCGCGGTTAATTTGCATAGACGCCATGGAAGTTTTGGAGAGGAACGTTAGGTTTGAAGAAGATGATGCATGGAGAGCTCAGGTTAAGGGTATTTATAGGGTACGGGTGAGGAAACGACTGAAGGATGTGGTGTTAGTCATCAGTTGTTTTAAACGACCGTTGACATGGTATTATCCTTTCAGACGTTGAAACAGCTGAAGTCGTGGTGTTAGGCATCAGTAGTTTAGAAAACTACTGAAGACCGTGGTTTTGACTTCAGATGATTGAAACAACTGAGGACATGGTGTTTGTCATCAGTAGTTATGAAACTACTGAAGACAGTGGTTTTGTCATCAGCTGTTGTAAACACTGAAGACTTGGTATTAGTCATCAGTAGTTATAAAAACTACTGAAGACGTGGTTTTGCTTCAGTTGTTTAAAATGAAACAGCAGTTGTACAAACGACTGAAGAGAAAGTTCTCTTCAGCTGTTTTCGTCAATTCTTAGCTTTTCAGCTGTTTCAAACTGTCCTCAACACATTCATCAGTCTTTATGGCTGATTTCAGTGTTTCATAGGACATCAGTACTTATCTGTTTTTACTGATTGCAGTAGTTATGACTGCATCAGTAGTTGTAACTACTTCAGTAGTTTAGAGCAGATGAAGTACTTCAGTACTTGTGAGACATTTAGCCTTCAGTAGTTATAAAACTACTGAGGTTAAAAGAGCTCATCAGTACTTATATGGGACAGGTACTCATGATCATCAGTATGAATTACTGAGATCATCAGTAGTTGTCACCTATTCTAGCTGCAGCATACCAAGCCTTAACACCAGGTTTTGGAAAGTTGAACTATCCAAAGGCTTAGTAAAAATGTCTGCAAGCTCATCAGCACTAGGCACAAACTTAGGATCAATCAGACCTTTTTCAAAACAATCCCTTATAAAATGATGTCTGATCTCTATATGTTTGGTCCTAGAGTGCTGGACTGGATTTTTGACAATGCAAAGAGCTGAAGCACTATCCATTAACAATGGAGTCTTAGTCTCTGTAATGCCATAATCCAAAAGTTGGTTTTGAAGCCAGAGTACCTGAGATGTACAGCTTGCAGCAGCAATGTACTCTGCTTCCGCAGTGGATGTAGCAACTGAGGTCTGTTTCTTGCTCTGCCAAGAAATCAAGCAGTTGCCTAGGAATTGACATCCACCAGAAGTTGATTTCCTGGTCAACTTACACCCTGCATAGTCACTGTCAGAAAAAGCAACTAATTTACCAGAGTCTGGTAGAATACCATAAACCTAGAGATGGAGTGCCTTGCAGATATCTAAAGATCCTCTTGACTGCAATCAGATGAGACTCTTTAGGTGCAGCCTGAAATCTAGCACAAACACATGTAGCAAACATAATATCTGGTCTAGAAGCTGTTAAATACATCAAGGACCCAATCATACATCTGTAAAGTGTTTCATCAACCACTTTACCTTTCTGATCTGAGTCCAGTTGTGTGGTGCTGCTCATGGGAGTAGAACAGGGCTTACAGTTTTGTAAATCAAACTTTTGCAAAAGATCTTTTGTATATTTGGATTGATGAATAAAAATTCCATCAGCCTTTTGTTTGATTTGCAACCCCAGAAAGAACTGTAATTCTCCCATGGCACTCATTTCAAACTTCTGTTGCATCAACTTTGTAAAGGCATCACACAACTTTGGATCAGAGGATGCAAAAATATATCATCTACATAAATTTGAACAAGTAGATTATGCTGCCCAGCTTTCTTAATAAATAAAGTCTTGTCTATGGAGCCTCTAGTGAATTGTTTTCCAGAAGAAAGTTTGATAATGTCTCATACCAGGCTCTGGGAGCTTGTTTTAACCCATAAAGAGCTTTATCAAGCTTATACACCCAATTAGGATGTTTATTGTCCTCAAAGCCTGGAGGTTGACATACATAAACCTCTTCTTTAACTTTTCCATACAAAAATGCACTTTTGACATCCATTTGAAAGACTTTAAGTTTTTGATAAGCAGCATAAGCTAAAAACAATCGAATTGCTTCCAGTCTGGCTACAGGGGCAAAGGTTTCATCATAATCAATACCTTCTTCTTGTGCAAACCCCTGAACAACCAGTCTGGCCTTGTTCTTAACAATAAGCCCATTTTCATCAGTTTTGTTCCTAAACACCCATTTAGTGCCTATTGCACACTTACCTGGAGGTAGAGGAACCAGTTCCCACACTTGCTGTTTCTTGAACTGAAGAAGCTCAAGCTGCATGGCATCAACCCATCCATTGTCCTTTAAAGCAATGTGATAATTCTTTGGCTCTTGCTGACTGATGAAGAGAGCATAGAAGCAGAAATTTGACAATTGACTTCTTGTTGATACTCCAGCAGTGATATCACCAATGATTTGAGACATAGGGTGATTCTTCAGATCTTGATACACAATGAGATCTGTGCAAGTGTTTGTAGCCGTTCAGCAGCAACAGATGGTGATGGTGAATCATTTCCTTGAAACCAATCAGTGGATGGTAATTCAAAGGAAGTTGAATTCGAAGAAATCTCATCAGCATTTGTTGTGGATGGTGCTACTGGCGCTACAGGAACATCAGGTCTAGTTGAGTCAGGCAGCTGATCACTAAACCTGAAGAGGTGAGTACTGCAATCATCATCATCATCAGCAGTACCACCAGGTGGTGAACTGTTGACAGGAGCAACAGCAGGAGTTTGATAAGGAACATATTGCAGTATGTCCAGATCAAATAACTCCACACAGGACTTTGTGGAATCTTGTCCTTTGGAGATTCATTAAACTTAACATGTAGAGTTTCTTCAACCATCTTTGTTCTGCAGTTGAAGACTCTGTATGCCTTGCAAGTAGATGAATAACCAACAAAGTATCCTGCATCCACCTTAGGATCAAATTTGTGGAGTTGATCCTTTGTGTTGAGAATAAAACAGGGACACCCAAATGCTTTGAAAAATGAAATCAGAGGAGCCAAATGATGGAGAACTTCATATGGAGTCTTCATCAACCTCTGATTTACTAAAACTCTATTTTGCACATAACAAGCTGTGTTGACAGCTTCGCCCAAAAGGTCAATGGCAAACCTGAGTCAGCCAGCATGGACCTTGCAGCTTCAATGAGGTCCTGTTCTTTCTCTCCACTACTCCATTTTGTTCTGGAGTCCTTGGAATGCTGAACTGCCTTTTGATTCCCTTTGAAAGATAGAAGTCATCAAGTGTATGATTTCTGAACTCAGTTCCATTATCACTCCTAATACACTTGACTGGAAGGGAATACTGCTTCTCAATGTACAGCACAAAGTGAATAATCTTCTGAGCAGCCTCATCCTTTGAATGTAGAAAGAAAGTCCATACAAATCTGGAGTAATCATCCACAATTACCAGACAGTATTTCTTCTTTGCCATGCTCATTACTCTCACAGGACCAAATAGATCCATATGCAGTAATTGCAAGCAGGCAGTGGACTTGGACACTTCAATAGGAGGAAATGAGACCTTGTGCTGTTTTCCTTTTAAACAAGCAGTGCAAGTTTCATCACAGTGGAACTCCTTTATTGGTAAGCCTCTGACTAAACTATTGTGGCTAAGCTGATTCATGTTTTTGAGATTAACATGACCAAGCCTCCTGTGCCACAGTTTAGATTCTTGAGAAGAGGCTTTGGAAAATAGGCAAGGATTGCCTTTGAGATCTATCTTCTTAGAGAGATCTAAGGCATACACTCTTCCTGTCCTGTTGGCTTTCAGGAGAGTGTGATCATCCAACACTTGTCAATCAAGGCAAAACTTTGGATGACAGAATCCTACAGTTTTGACTTGTGAAAAGGGCAACATGGCCTTTATCACACATTTGACTGACACTCAAGAGGTTGTACTTGAGATTTTCCACATGATTAACATCATCAAATTTGATTTCTCCATTGGAGACAAAGCCCTTACCGATGATGTAACCCCTAGCATCATTGCCAAAAGAGACAAATCCCTTCTTTCCTTGAGAGTAGTCATGAAGAAGAGAGATGTTCCCAGTCATGTGCATAGATCCCCCACTGTCTACATACCAGATGCTACTTTGGCATGTTGAAGAACCCTGCAATAATAAACAATCAGTTAGTTTTGAGACCCAAACCTTTTTGGTTTTGGGCCTGGTCTCATCAATAGATGGTAAACTAACATGTTTATTTGTAACAACAGCCTGAGAAGAAGAAGGTGCAGAAGAGGAGTCCTTTGGCTTAGACCTCCTTTTCTGTGGTTTCAACATAGGAGAATCTAGTTGGTTAACTCTACCCAACAGATGTTGTACCATCATCACCAGCTGTGTCTGATTTTGTGATAAAGCTTTCAGCTCATCAGACACATTGCTAGTGGAGTTAGATAAGGTCCTATGTTGCACCTTCTTCTTTTGAGCACCCTCAGCTGTCACCTGTTTAACTCCTTCCTTTTTGATTGCTTTAAGGACTTAAGGGTTACAGGATTTGATGTTGCTGATACAAATGTGGTCTCAAACTCATTTTCATTTTTACCATTTTCTCATTAATTTCTTCTTTTTGTTTGAGTTTGGAACCTCTTTTGTACCAACAATCATCTGTAAGATGATTGAACAAACCACATACTTCACATGGTTTCTTCTTCATCTTAGGTTGATCATCAACTAAAGATGGGAAGCAACAGAAGACTTGTTCTTCAATGCTTTGGAAGCATTGGTTGCTTTCTTGACAGCCTCTTTAGTAGTCTTCAACTCTTCCTCTACTGCCAGTTTTCTTCTCTTCAGTACTGACAGCAGTTGAAGTTTGAACTTCAGGTGTTAATCCTGCTCTCCAGTCCTTTCAGGACCTTCAGGATTAACTCCTGAGTTGATCAACTTATTGATCATGTGAATGTCAGCATTTGACCATCAACATCAGCTGATAGGTTCAAAGAGGATTGATACTGACTGCTACTTCTGATTGTGCTGTATCAGAAGGTAGATCACATGATTTGATGGATTGGTTATCACTCTCACCATCAGATTCTACCTCTGCTCTTGGGGTAAAATCTGTAGGTGGAGCAGTGTGATTGTAACCAATTCCAAACTTCACATTTGAAGCAGATTGCTTACTAAGAAGCATTTCAAAACCTTTGCATGATTGTACCCATCTATCACACTCGACCTGGGTAACTGCAAGGGTTTCTTTGAGATCTTTGTACTTCTCTAGAAGTACATCTTCTCTAGCCTTATCATCAATTATTTTGCAATTCAGTTTATAACCTCATCATTTTTATCTTTGAGCACAAACTCAAACTCAGCTTTGTTTTTGGAAATTATTTGTTCTAGCTCAATGTTCTTATTAATTAAAGCTACATTTGCTTCTCTAATGGAAGCAAATGCTGCTATGCATTGTTCAGAACATAATTTGGCTTTTGCCTCAGAGGATACCTGTGATACCTGAGGTGTAGAGGCATTGGAAGATGAAGTATCAGCAGACTCCAAAGCCATAAGAGCTAGATTCCCAAAGGGACTGTCACCACCATGTTGACCAGCACCTGAGAACAGTTGATCATGACCAGACAAGTCATCTGGTAAACTGCTCCAGTCAACAACTCCTGGGGTGAAGAAGCTGTGTTTTGAGATGAAGGTTGTTGATGAGGGGAAGGCTGAGGTTCTGGTAATGCATGAGGTTGTGGTGTCATAGGAACTTGAACTTGATTTGACTGTGGCATGTAATAACAGGGTACTGATATGGCATTTGACCCTGAGGAACAAAATATGCCGGAGATTGTTGTTGAGGATGATGACTAGATGTGACAGGATGTTGCCCTCTGTTTTGTTGACTATTGCCAGGAAAAGTCACAAGGGTGCAGTAGAGTTTGATCCAGTTGATCTACACTCTCTTGCAAAGTGTCCAAGCCGTTGGCATTTGTGACACCTCAACTTGCTCTTGTCAAAACCAACTTGGTTTTGCCAGAGAGTCCTGGGAATTTTCTTCCAGTTCTTTTGTAGAACTTCTGAGATCTGATATTTATCAAGGCCATTTGGCTCAAAATATCCATCTCTTCTAAGTCATCATCTGCAATCCCCTTGAGATCATCCATAATGAAACATAAATGTCATTATTACATCCAGTGAACTGACCATCAACACTTACAAATGCAGAGTTAGAAGTGCTCGAAGAGAAATTAATATGCTCATCATACTGGCATTCAGATGAAGCATATTCTGACTCATGACCCACCAAGGCAGTGTTGCCTTGAATAAAGTCTTCAGTGAGCTTTCCAGATGAAGACAGCTTTCTCTTCTGTTCTATCTCTCTCTCAAAAGTGAGCAATTTCCCATGGAGTTGGGTGAGAGATAGTTTGTCCAAACTTGCACTGGAGCGTAGGACAATAGTATATGTGTCCCATCTCTCAGGCAGTGATCTGAGAAATCTGTTATTCATCTGAATATTGGTGTATTCAAGTTTGACCATTTTTAGTTCAGAGATCAAACAAGAAAACCGCTCATATTGTTGAGTCAGTGTCTCACCCTTTCTATGAGAGAATGTCTCATATTGTTGGGCAAGAATTTCTCTATTATTTGCCAAGACCTCATCTGTTCCTCCAAATTGTTCTTTCAAAGCAATCCAGAGGTCATGGGCAGTTTCATGATGCATTAGCCCAGAATAGATTTCATTGGGCAAAGCCATGGCCAGAATTCCATGGGCTTTTGCATCAATCTCAAGCAACTTTTTATCCTCATCTGAATATTGCTCCCTCCTCTTCGGAACCATTTGATTGTTTTCCGGGTTATTCACCATAGGCTTGTGTGGACCATGTACCACTGATGTCCAACACCCTGCGCTGTTAACAGACAGGTGATGGAGCATACGTCTTTGCCATATGTTATACTCATTCCTAACCAGCATAGGAGGCTTGGTTGAGGAACCAGTATTGTGAGGATCATTGGAGGGAGTGGTCATTTTCAGTTCAAAAACAGTTTAGTTCAAGTTTTAAAAAGTTTTAGACAAACCACAACAAACTCAATGAGAACCAAGAAAAAGATCTCAGGATGAATGAGCAGAAATACAGAAAATTCAATCTCTATAACCGTTCTTGCAAAAACAAAAGCTAATTCAATCAAACTTGGATCTTGAATAGCAGTTTCAATGATCAATTATTAGATCGATCAATGATTAACCTGCTCTGATACCATTTGACAGGATCAGTGATCACAAGTTTGATGTATCAGAATGTAAAGCAGCGAATACAACCGAATTAGACAAATTGTAGCAAGCAATCGATACTTGTAAGCGTTAAGATCGCATACGGTTATAGGGAGAGAATATGAATTTCTGATTTCTAGGAATGTTTATAGATGTAGAATATTTCTAATCGAATCAATCATCATTCCATTCATTGCTCATTTCACTCTATGATTACAATGGGTTGTCACTCCTTATATAGAGTGCAACAGTCACTGCTGTTATCACGGAAAGTGACAACTGGCAGATCCAATACAGAAATAACTAATTCTTAACAAACTACTGAAATGTTCACAACTACTGAGAACATATCAGCATTAAGTACAAAATATAAAACTACTGAAACTACAACGACTGAAGAACAAGCTCTTCAGTCGTTTTACAAAACTACTGAAACATAAAAATAAAACTACTGATATCACAACTACTGAAGAAGTACTCTTCAGCAGTTGTGACAAACTACTGAGGCTTCAGTACTTGATCTTCAGACTTTGACCTTCAGGTGTTTCATCAGCTGATGACTTCAGTAGATATCATCAGCTGATGTCTTCAGTCTTTGTCTTCAGACTTTGTACATCAGTTGTTGATCTTCAGCACTTGTGAACTCTTCAGCTGTTGTTCTTCAGTACTTTGGTCTTTCAGCTTCAGCACTTGTGTTCTTCAGCTGTTGTACTTCAGCACTTGGTTCTTCAGCTGTTAAGGTCTTCAGCACTTGATCTTCAGCTGTTGAAGTCTTCAGCACTTGTCAAACTACTGATGAGGCTTTCAGCAGTTGTTGTGATACCGTGTGGGACTTAGAGATTTTCTGATCTTGGCTCATTGGTTCTTTTGGTCCAACACACGTCTCCGCGCAAAGAATTAAATCATAAAGTTGATAGCATAGCGTGCTACAACTGTGTAGAATGTTGACACATTGCTTCCTACTGTACTTATGTATCAGACACCTAGTAAGAGTATTAATTTCAGACTCAACACCTAAGTCTTCTAGAGGACCTTTAACTCCACCTAGAGACTAGTGAACCAGAAAGTTCAATCTGTTAGCCAGTGACTTGTTCACAACAGGCTTTTGCACAAATCTGGCCTATGGAAAGAAAGTCAACCTCTGTGACGATAATGATGACAAGAAGGAACCTGATCTACCCTCACCTTCTAAGGTCATGGGTTGAATTTCTGATGTGTGATGCCTCTGGGAAACCCAAGCCAGTAAAGGCTTCGGTTCCTAATCTAAACTAATCCTTTACCTTGTATGTGTAGGTTGTTCAATATAGTGCTGAAACTAACACGTGGATAGTAGACAGCGGAGCATCCAGGCACATGACAGGAAACAGAACCCTTTATCAAATGTCAAACAATAAAAGGAGGGCATGTTTCGTTTGCTGGAAACAAGGGAGGATATATCACTGCTCAGGGAGAAGTTGGAAAACAGAAAGTTAAGTTTGATAGGGTGAACTACGTCCAGCAACTTCAAAACAACTTACTCTCTTTTCACAATATGTGATAAGGAATTTAAAGTCATCTTCGACAACAAGAGTTTTATGTACTGAAGAAAGACTACGTGATCCCAGAGGACCAAGTTTTGATGACTGCTTCAAGATATAAAGATCTTTATGTCTTGGATCTGTCAACAGCTTCTACAATGGATCATGAGGTTCAGTGTTTTCTATCCAAAGCTACTGAAAAAGATTCCATCTCCTGGCATAGGAGAATGGGACATCAGTCAAAGGAAGATGAATCACTTGATTCAGAAGGATTTGGTGAGAGGTGTAATATCAAGAACTTTCAGCTTCCTGATTTCTGTATAGCTTGCAAGAAAGGTAAACAGACAAAGAAGTCTCATAAGGAAAAGAAAGTAATTCAATAGAACTTCCTCTTGAACTTCTACACATGGATCTGTTTGGTCCGGTCAGTACAAAGAACATTGCAGGCGACCTGTACTGTTTTGTGGTCACCGATGACTACTCAAGGTTCACTTGGTAATGTTTCTGAAATCCAAATCAGAAACATTTGAATCATTCAAGGAGTTGGTAACCACACTGGGATCTCTCTACAAGCTGAAAGTTAGACAAGTACGCTCAGACAACGGAACGGAATTCAAGAACCATTGGATGGAGAATACTGCAAGGAAAAGGGGATTGTGCATCAATTCACTTCTGCTTACACACCTCAGATGAATGGCATTGCTGAGAGAAAGAACAGGAGCTTGATAGAGACAGCACGGACTATGCTGGCAGACTCGAAACTGCCTATCCAATTCTGGAATGAGGCAGTGGCAAATGCATGTTATACACTGAATTGAGTCCTGATAGTCAAGCGCCACGGAAAAACATGTTACGAGCTACTACAAAGACGCAAACCGAACTTGGAGTATCTCGAACCATTTGGAGCGCCATGCACACTTCTGAAGAAGACACAAGAGGGGAAATTCAGCGAGAAGGCAGATGTAGGCATCTTTCTAGGATACAACATACCTAACAACGAGCTTACAATAACTCAACAGGTCTAGTAGAAGTTTGGTGTAATGTTGATGTTCAGCGATTCACCACACCGCCTACTGGCAAAGGACCTGCCTACTTCTTTGACTATGATGAATTCTTCAAGTCCTTCAACATTCCTCTCTCTCCCTTAGATGACGAATTAGCTTCACGAATGATGTATGATAGCTTGAATCCACCAACATCTAGCTCACAAGGAGATTCATCTACTCATTCAGGGGGAGTAATCGACGACAGTGACACCTCCTTTGAAAATGAAGCTGAAGAAGATACCCAGAACAGTCAGGAGGAACAGGTTCCAGTTCCCGAAAGTCCACAAGCATCTACCAATGGTGCATCTTTGACATCAGAGCCTCAAACTCTAACTACCTCAGATGAAGAACCTATGTTCATCATCTTGGCTCTGAGGTAGCTGTCCCTACTACTCCAGGATCATGTCTAAATGTTTATCATCCTTAGACAATGTCATTGGGGATGTCCGATCAGAGTACAAACCCGAAATTAGTTGTACTCAGCTGACTATGCCTCTGTTATGGAAAAGGGATATATCATGATGGTGCCTATCGGTGTTTGTCTCGCAGGTTGAGCCAAAATATGTCAGTGAAGCACTAAATGATGAGGCATGGGTGAATGCAATGCAAGAAGAACTTCTTCAGTTCAAGAAGTTAGGTGTATGGTCTCTGGTTGATAGACCTAAAGGTGCTAAGGTCATGGCACCAAATGGGTTTTGAAATGCAAGAAAGATGACCAAGGGGTCATTATAAGGAACAAGGCTCGACTGGTTGTTCAGGAATTTCGCCAAGTCGAGGGTATTGATTACAATGAGGTATTTGCACCCGTGGCAAGGATGGAGCTATTCGTCTCTTCCTTGCCTATGCATCGTACATGAAGATTAAAGTCTATCAATTAGATGTGAAGAGTGCATTTCTTCATGGGGAAATTAGAGAAACAGTTTATGTCAGTCAACCCGAGGATTTGAAGATCCTTATCATCGGGATAGAGTCTACAAGCTCGACAAGGCGTATACGGGCTTCATCAAGCTCCAAGCTTGGTATGAGAAACTCTCGACTCATCTTGTGAAACACGGCTTTCGCAGGGGAGTCATTGACTGCACGCTGTTCATTAAAGAAAAAGATGGCGACCTACTGCTCGTACAAATCTATGTTGATGACATAATTTTTGGTTCAAAGAACGAAGAGTTATGCAAAGAATTTGAAGCAGTTATGCAGAAAGAGTTTGAGATGAGTGCTATGGGGGATGAAGTTCTTTCTTTCTCGGGCTACAGGTGGATCAAACACCAAATGGGATCTTTCTACATCAAACCAAGTACGTAACTGCAGGTACTCCACTACACTGCTACGAATCACGACATAGCCCCTGATGAAAATGGAGATCTTGTGGATGCCACGATGTACCGAGGAAGGATTGGATCCCTCATGTATCTCACTGCCTCTAGACCTGATATCACGTATGCGACATGTTTATGTTCTAGATATCAGGCTAAACCTAAGGTCAATCATCTGATCGGGGTCAAAAGGATTTTTTGCTATCTAAAGGGTACACCCACACTTGGGTTGTGGTATCCTCATGATGATGATTTTGAGCTCACGGCGTATAGTGACTCGGACTACGGAGGCTGCAAGATGAACTACAAGTCTACATCAGCAGGGTGTCAATTCTTTGGGAGAAGATTAATTACCTGGCAGTGTAAGAAGCAGACATCGGTGGCATTGTCAACTGTGAAGCCGAATATGTTGCGCTGCAAGTTGCTGTTCACAAATCATCTGGATTCAACAGCAAATGCCGGATTACGGTTTAACGTTCCATTCTACTCCTATTTTTGTAGATAACTCTGCAGCAATTGCAGTAACTAAAAATCCGGTCCAACATCCTAAGACCAAACATATCGGTATTAAATATCACTTCATACGAGATTGCTTCGAAAAGAACTTAATTGATGTGGTAAAAATTAATACTGATTTTCAACGCGCTGACCTCTATACTAAAGCCTTTGATAAACACGTTTTCAATATCTGCTAGAGGTCAACGGCGTTAAAAAGAGAAGTGATGTTATTCCTGATGATGATCATGTGTAGTCCGATGTAGTTTAGTTAATTTTTCTTTTTTATTTTATTATTTGTTTATTTTAGTCTGTTTAAATTAAACTCATGTTATTCTGCTGTTTATTAAAATCCCAAAATAATTAAACCAGGTTTGATTTTAGTATTTTGGGGGAGAATAAGTCAGCAAGCAACATTAAAAAAAAAAAGGAAACCGAGGGAGAAGGAGTGGAAAGCTGATACAAGGTAGATCGTATCTGTGATACCGATTCAAACCCTTTGGAATATGATAGTACACAGGAACAAGTCAAAAGGGACTTTAAAATCCTAATTTAGAAAAGATGAAATAAAAATTCAAAGTATAAGTCTGTGTAGTCTAAGCAATATAAAAGGGAAGATGATAGAAAAACTGGTAACTCCTAAGGTAACACAATGAGAGTAGACCTAGAGGTTGCTAGACCACAATTGATATGTCGGTAGATTCAACACAATAGATGATTAGACCGGACCGGTGATCTCAAGATCAAACTAAGTTGTTCAACTGACTGTGGGCTTCCATCTTATCACTGGTTAACACAATCAATAATATTCCAATAAGGGGTATGAGCATGTAAACGCCACAAATGTGTGCGGATGACCATAAATAGAGCAAAGCACGAAAAAAATGAAAGAAAAATGCTATCAAGCTAATGACCTATGTTGTTGGTGCATTTGGTGCAAAATAAAAGCTGCTCTAACAAGGAGATAGGTTGTGTGCCTCTCTGCTGTGCGATGGCACTGACCTGAGGATAAGCATAACCTAGATATTCTAGAATTCATTGTTGTTTGCCGCCTCTTTGCTGTGCGATGGCACTAACCTGAGGACTGGTTTCTCTATGAAAGCTCTAAGAATAGTCTCTTCTTGTAACAATACCCGTAGACCGCTCAAAAGCTCCTGAGGGATGTTGATTACCATATAAGTGTGGGATCCACAAATGTTCATTGAATTAAATAAACCAAAAACAATCACCGGTTTGAGTCAAGAGTCTGTGTATGGATTTAAGTGGACAAACATATTGACAATCATTGTGGCTGCAATTCTTGAAAGTTCAAATCAATGTGGTAATCTAAGAGTTCCAGTATGATTCCCTAAAGCTGCTGATGACTCTGGATGAACACCAAGAATTGAGCATCGAAAGATTTTGATAACAAGTCCCAAATGATTTGATGTTCCTGTATGATTCCAAAATTGAATTGGTCCAGGTGTGGTCAATCTAAGTTGAAGCTTTGATTCTGGAACCAAATCCCGTAGATTTCCATCTTAGGGTTTTATCTCTCACAAAAAGTCCAAAAATAAATTTTATTTGTGTATTTAGTTTAAGTTTCTAGTTTAATCTTTTAGTGTGTGTGTCTGTCGGACTACATCAGGAAAATCAGAATGGAATTAACTCACCTAAAAGGGTCATGTCTGAGATGGCCACATGTTTTTCAAAGTTTAAAGAGTCACGTCAGAGGTGACAACGTGTTTTAAAAAGGGTCACGTCTGAGGTGACTGAATTGGTTAAGAGCTTATAATGTTATTGTCAAAAGTTAAAAGGGTCTTAAAAGTAAAATGTTCAAAATGACTGTAAACTCACTAAGTGTGACCCATTTGCATGATTGGATCATGGTTATGGACCAACTATGCGAATGGCTCCCAATCGCCGAATGGACATGAGAATGATCCATCGACCGAATAGAAGGGGGAGAATGAAGCAGTTGACCGACTGAGGCTCAGTCGGTCAACTGAAGATACGAATGGAAGAGACCGAATGAGGCAGTCGACCGACTAAGACTCAGTCGGCCGACTGAATGCGATTGACTAGGCCAATCGTACGACTGAGACTCAGTCGCCCGAATGAACTGAGCGAATGAGGCCAGTCGGCCGATTGAACCTAGGTTCAGTATTTAAGGGCCTCAGTCGATCGCATGTTCCTCATCACACCAAAATCGCACCCAAATCGCACTCTTCTTGTTACTCTGTCAAAATTGCTACAGATCCTGATTTACATTACTGTTAAGTTTCTTACATTCGAATGACGATTTACAGGTACATTACTCTTTGAATCTTACCAAAATCAGAAGATTACCGAACCTACAATAGAGACACAGATTGAATCAAGAACCGAACTGTGAAATGACCTAATCACCTATGTAAATTAAGCAAAATGTTAAAATTGAGTTTAATAGGTTATTAGTGACAAGTAGACGAGGATAATGGACCATTAAACACTGATAAATGACTTAAATTGGTCAAGATTCGACCCACAGGCGATCGAACAGTGGGCAAGCAACTAGTCGTTCGAATGAACTCCAATGGCACGATTGAACCTTACGATTGGGTCATTCGGCCGAATGAACCACCCGAATGAGTCCAGTCGGCGATTGAACTCAATCGCAAGTCTCAATCAGCCAATTGAACTCAATCGCATGTCTCAATCAGCGATTAAACTCAATCGCATGTCTCAATTAACTGAATGAACTCAGTCGTACTTAAGAACAACCGAATGACTCCAGTCGCATGATTCATTCGCATGAATGCATCAGAACGGAAGTGAAAACAACACTAGAACTGAATTCCAATGTATTATGTACTAATGATCAGTGTTTTGTGTTTCAGGAAAAATGGCTGACCGATGGTCTTAATCCAAAGCACAACATATGTGCCCATTGGACTACACGACTCGGAACGGGGCCAAGTTCTTCGAGATTATAGCCTTCCTCAAAAGCTCACGGATACATAAGGCTATATCTGTGCCGTGCACGCCTTACAAATCACTACACCAGGCATTCTGGGAGAATGCCTCAGTGGATCGCTCTCGTGAGCCATACAGCATCAGAAGCACCATTTTGGGTCAAGCTATCGACATTACCGCTACTGACATCCAGAGAATCCTTGAGTTTGGGGATGACTCTACTCACCCCACTAAGTTACATCCTTTGACAGTGAGAGGGTGTTTCCTCTGAATCAAGTATGCGGGGGACATTAACTCGGGGGTGCTAAATAAGAGCAACCTGTGCCCACAATACAAATATCTGGCACATGTGATTCTTAAGTGCATCGCTTCGAGAAGGGGTGGTTTCGATGACCTATCAGATCAGATACAGAATGCCTTCGTGGCTCTGGTGCTGAACCACCCTTTCAGCTTCTCTAATATGATCTTTGCTTATTTGGTAGAGAACATTGAAACAAAAAGGAAGAAGGTTTTTGTATGTATCCAAGATTTCTTCAGATGATATTCAATGAGAAGCTGCCTCAGCTCCCCAAGGAAAGTCACGATGCAGTGACTTTGGAACTTATGGATGACACTACTTTGGGTAGGATGGTGGTGTACCGGGGCAAGCAAGTTAAGCCCCAGGCAAAGAGGCTGATTGGCCATTTAGCAGATGAAAGTTATGTGGCACCGGGGAGACGCCAATGGCGTCACGAAGACAGTGACTCCGACGTGGAGCCAATTTTCCTACCTACTGATGATTCAGATGATGACGATAGTGGGGGTGCCGGAGACAATATGCCTGTTCCACAGAGCGGCACTACGTCTGATGTCGTGCCTCCAGCATACGCCCCGGCTGCAGAAGTTACCGAATCAGCTGGGTTTCATCACGATTTTGTCCTTGAGACAGAAGAAGAAGAAGAGTCTGATGAGGAGCCCCTCACCAGGACTATGGGAAGTAATGTGGTTCCCACAGTACATGGGCTTTGGGTGGTTGGTGAGCACCCAAGAGACTCTGGAGTGACAGAGACCGACCCGACCTATGTTCCAGGGTCAATCGGCAGGGTCGGAGGGGGAGCATCCACCTCGAAGGGAACGAGGAGAATACGGATGGCTCAACCCCATGGGCAGAAACCTAAGAAGAAGCAGCAGTTGACATTCATCACTACTACCTCAGCCACTACAGCCACTACCACCACCACTACCACCTCTTCAGACACACCATCCACCACCACCACAGCCACCACAGCTACCACTACCACTACCACACCTACCACCACTGTAAATATGCCAACCACCACCATATCTTTCACTCCTACATCACCTTCAATATCTCACAGACCCAACCCTATCTTCACCACAACCACCACCACCACTAGCCACCAATCAGGACCCTCATCTGATCCCGCACATATATATGGATCTCATCTACCTCAATTTGGGGTAGAGGACCAGCTTTCAGCGCTAAACCGTATGGTGATGCGACTGTTAGCTGCTGATGAAGAAAAGACTGCACAGATCCGACAGCTTGCAGATCTCACTGCTGTACAGTCACATCAGATCTCGGAGCAGGATCGGCTAATCAAGGAGCAGGCCCAGCAAATGGCTGCTTAGAGCCTCGAGATCGCCCAACTCCAAGAGCATAGAGTCACTTCTGCTAAGAAAATTGAAGATATGGAGAATGCTAAGAAGACCATCATGCTCAAACTTAAAGGATCTAAAGATGAGCCTCTGAAGATTAAAGAGGGAGATGGTGATGATAGTGTTGATGATAATGTGGATGAAGATGAAGAGAGTGACGATGATGAAGAAGCAGAAAGAGGGGATGCACCTGCATCGACCATTGCTACAGGTCAAGAGAACAGGACTAAGAACAGACAAGATCAATCAGCCTCTACCTCTGCCCCTACAAGTGATGAAACCTTGATACAAGAAAAAAGTAAAGATTAGATGATTATGTATTTATCTTCTTTTGTATTTGAATCATGTAATTGAACACAATGTACTTAATGTTTATATTACTTTAATGCCTTTTCTGTTTGATAAATTACTAATGATTTGAGTGTGAAATGTGTAAATCAAACAGATCCAAAGTACAAAAGAGATGAGTTTGATATTGCTCCCCTTCAACAGGTCAAGTCTCAACTCACAATGATTCTTGATCTGCAAGGGATTGTCAGAAGGTCAGTGAGTTATAACCCTGAAGAAGGGGAAATAATTCACGATCTATCAACGAGCAACTGGCAGAAATTTTCAAGCTCAATCCTGATGAAATAGTGAAAGATGCTCCAACATGTAATGCTACCTGTGATGACGAGCTAAATGACGTTGATGAAATAGAGATAGAAGATATCACTGCAGAGCACTATCCTCAGTATGCTGACAATGAGGGTAATGTGGTTCCTAATTTGGGTGAATCCCTGGTCGGTGATACATTTGAGATGTTAGACAAAATGGAGCAAGAGTCAGAGAAGACAGAGGGAATGGCCCAAGCCGCAAAGGATGATGTTGATATCCGTAAGGCTGAATGGGCTGAATGTTTTAAAAGTTAGAGCCCAACGTGCTGCACCGAAGAGGGATGGCTACACCAAGCTCTACAGTGACAAGAAACATCTTAAGGTGTCAGGCAGGATTATAGCATGGGCATATTTTGATGATCTTAACGTTTATGCCGTTAAGAGGGAGAAGGGCATAGAGTACTTTAGATTTCCACATGATCTAAAGACTCTACCAGGTTTTGAGCTCAACCAGCTGGCCAAATTAAAGCTGTTGTATGTTGACCCGAGAAAGATGTCAGGCTGGTTTGAGGCTGCCCTAAAGAAAGAGTACCACACTAGGTGGATTAACTTCAGACCTCAACAACCTACAAGGTATATTAGAAGGTCTGAGATGGATGCTATTACTAGAAAACCAAAGATTGTGTTGAAGTGGAATCCTCCGCGCACAATGTCAAGAATCCCACTTCGGGAAATGACAAAGGGTTTCACATCACACTTTAAGTGGTGGTACTACGATTGGAGAACAGTAGAAGCGGTCATAGTCCTAGATAAAGAGGGCCAAATGGATACAATCAGATTATTCGATCCAATGTGGCTTACCAACTTGTCAGAAAATGATGTCTATACACTTTACAAGTGGCCTCTGTTCTATGATACGCAAGATATTGTACAGGCACTTCAGTTCCAAAATGTCATAAGACTTTGCTTCGCGTTTGATATTCACGCGGGAGTCACACAAGAGGACAAGTACAAGAAATATGAGGAGTAATGAAGAAAACAAGACATTAGAGAGATCTAGGTCCAAGGGGGAGTTTGTTGATACATGTATGTCCCTAGATCATGATATGTGATGTAATAGATCTTGTTTGGTATGATTAATGAAATGATATTAATAGTTTGTTAGTTATAATGTTTAATGTTTCATTAATGTGTCGACATTGAATTGCTTAATTAGGTTAGTGATTGCTTGATTGATTACATATAATGTTTACTAATTAATACATTCAAACATAATATATGAAGTAATCATGCGAATGGCCCATGCGAATGACCATAAGCATGAACACCTTCATACGAATGACTCAGTCGCACGACTGAACCAGGAGACTGGATCAGTCGTACGATTGTAACATAAGATTGGCTCAGTCGCACGACTGAACACTCAGTCGTACGAATGAATCAACCGCATGGTTCAATCGCACGACTGAACCAAACTAATGGTTCAGTCGCACGATTGAATAATACCAACCTATAAATACAACTCAATTCGTGAAAAAGAAAAACTCTCGATTAATTACGATTCCAGACGTACCCTAGCCGTCCAGAAACCTCTCAATTCGTTCTCCAAGTTCATAGAACACATTAGATCGATTCCCAATCGATTTCTAACGTTAGTTTCAATTCTTGATTGATTCTTCGTGTGTTCTCACTGATTGGATCGCCAATCAAATAGGATTCCACACTATTTGATCTGGTTTACGAGTTAATCTCTAGGTATTTCGGTCAAATACCAGGTCCTAACACGGAGAATCCATACAGCTTCAAGAAACTCATCATCATTTGTCTGTCAACAGACTTCTTTTGACACTTCTGGATGATGGCTCTTGTCTTGGCTGCTTCTTCTCTTATCTTGCTCTTTGTAGCCTTTTGTTCTTTGAGTACTTGAAGTTCAAGTTGTTTGAGGTACTCAAACTCAATATATTCAAAAGGCAAGAAAAAAAGTGTAGCTGCTTGGTAGAGACCTATGGCACTTAGGTAGTTAATCATGTTTTTCTGATAGTTCTTTATCTACCTGAGGTTTTTATGTTGCCACAGCCTCTTGCCTGGGGCTTTCTTGAACTGGGGAGAGACTAGGACATGTTGTATAGTATTTTCTATCTCTAAATATCTTTAATTTGGAGGATCAACCTTGCATCCTCTGCTTCCTTCCTCTCTCTAGACATTTCCATGTCTGCCAGTTCATTTGATTCCTCTAAGAGGAGGGAGATGATATCATCAATATCATTGTTTTTGGTCTGTAAGTAAGTAATTCTGACTACCTTTAACTCATCATTTTGAGTATTTGGTCTAGGGGCACCCTAATTGCAGCTTCCATGAAGCCTGAAGACCTAATAGTGGAACTTTCTCCTTTTACTTCATCTTCCTTTCTCTCTCTTCTCTCTCTCTCTCCTCTCTCTCTCTCTCTTTCTCTCCTCCTCAATCTCCTCAGGAGTCATAATCCTTTCCCCCTTTTCACCTACAGACCTTTGTGACTTAGGTGGAGAGAGATTGGATTTTATTGCTTAAAGTAGCATCCATGCTTTGGCCAAAGAGAGGTTGTGATACACCTTTACCAGCAGGTGTTTCACTAAAGAATAGATTGTTGAAGTAGTTGTAGTTGTGACAGGGCTCTTAGGGTGTATCATTGGGCCTTCAGTCAAGGTTTTCCCTTTGAAACTAATCTCAGGGTTTACCTCAACATCCAATTGATCAATGACATTACCTAATTGCTTTTGTCTTCTTCTTTGGCTGAAATCTTTAGTAATTTTGTCTTGAATCCTTTGAGCCAGTCTGCTAGCTTGCCTAGATTGGCTTGGATTGACAACTAGCATGTTGATCATGTCAAGACCTTCATAGTAGTTCAAGATCTTAAAGTTGAAGACTTCTTGCCGCCCTTGAACTCTTTGAAGTATGAGGGCTCTTCTATCAGCATCATACCACCACCCAATTATGTAGCTTGAAGTTCCTTGGGGTGGAGATGACATAGCCCTTGGAATACCTTCCTCAAAGAGACTCTAAATGATTAAGTCTAGAGAGTCCACATCAATGTGAACTTGAGGAAGTTATTGAGTATGGACAACTGAAAGTGAGGATGGTAAGTCCTCAATGTCCATATTCTATGAAGAACTCCCAAGTTTTATGATTGCTATGAGTTTCTCCTCCTTTTAGATAGTATCACCATCTTGCATAGGTAAGCTAGAAGTTTGGTCAGTTACATCCACATGTTCTTGTGTTCCTGGATGAGCTCCTCTTGAAGGTCTCCCAGCTACTTTCTCCTTAAGATAATATATCTCAAGTTGTCGATCATTGACTCTGTTTTGTAAGGTCGTCACCTGAGATTCCAGGTGACTAACCTTAGAGACTAGATATGAGCAAGTTTGTGATAGTTTTTGCACCTTTAGTCTCAAGTTCCTCTAATCTTTATCAGAAGAATTATTAGGGGATGAGATAATTTGACCAAAGTTCTCTCTCTCACCACCAGTATGGTGTTCTTTGATACTAGATTTCCCCTGCTCACTAACAACTTCAGTTGAAGTGTCAACGGGTTGGGTTGCCATGGTTGGGGTCCTAAAGATGTTATCACATGTAAAAGTGAAAGCCTCTTCCATATGGACCTCCTTAACAGGTTCAGGGAGATCCACCTCAGTGACATGTGATTGATGTGGGCTAGATATGGGAGAGTCAGGAGCACTCATCTCTCTTTGAGTATGGCAGGAGTAGAGAGTCTCATGGTATTCACTGAATCCAATATCTTTATCATCATAGAATTCAAGGTTAGGGATAGGTAGGTTTAAATTTAAAGGATAGGGATGGTAACTTTCCCCTGAAGGTTGTTCACTTGAGTGTTGAGACTCAAAGTGAAGGCTTAAGGATGATGGGCTAATGAGGTCATGAGGTTGAGCATGAGGAACCTCAACACTGATTCTTGATGAGATGGGAGTGGTTTGCTCCTCGAGAGAAGTGGGAGCTCTAGTATCCACTTTCTCTTGTATGGGTGATGATATAGGGGCCTACACAAGCTGAATAGCTAATGTATGTCACACCCCCGCTAAGAGCGGAAACACGGGGATGTAACGAGACGGGAATCGTCATAACACATGGTAAGCGATAGAGATGCAATAATAACAGTGATGAAAAGCGTGTCATGACGACACCCGACAACAAGGGGACTTGTCTCGTGTTTAGTCAGTATTCACGACAACATAGCCATAAGCATAAACATGATATAGAATAAACATAGATAATAACATTGTATGCAATTCCCACAACCCGAGAACAAGTTACAAAGTGTAATGTTGTTTGAACAGATACAACATATGTTTTCAAAATGACAAGTTTAGCCCGAAATGCATCCTAGGGTCTCCACTAAGGCAACACACCTAGAACCTCAACTAGCATGATCACCTGAAAAGATATGCTCAAAATGGTCAACAAAATTGTTGGTGAGCTCGTAAGTTTAAAAGTAAATAAGTAATGATGCTATATAAAGTTGTTGCAGAATACCGTGCATACAGTTATAAGTAAGAAAAATCACATGACAAGAGCTTTACAACCAAACCTAACGACGTACACAAAGAATCTTGTCGAATATATTCACCCAAGGCTCGTTCCTGGATTTTGTTGGTACTAACTAGTATACCAACACGAGGGTGGGGGTGTCAACCCAGTAGTACTACCAATACATATCTGTCGGTTCCCACACTAGAATTAAATGGTTGTAAGAAAGAACCACAAAGCAGACTCAAGCATGTATCAGATAAGTACCCACAAAACAGTAGCACATTGATTCCAAGTATGTAAATTGTATGTATGTTGTACAGCATAGAAAACGGGCGAGCATACTTTTCCCCCATGTGTGTAAATGTTTGTAAAGTAGTATAAGCATAAAAAGGGGCCACAAAACTCACATGTTAAGTGGTAAGTATGAATGATCAAGATTCCTAACAGTTGAATGCAATGAACAATCAAACACCTATTGACAATTATAGTTAAGCATTAATGACGTGTATAAAGTGTATAGTAATGTTGGTCGGTTCGGGTTGCATTGGTTTGGTCGTGGGTAGCACACACACAAGCGGACACACGTATCAGATCTTATGTAGATCCAAGTACTAAGAGTAGTCGTCATTGCTTATGACATCTATATAAAGATCCCATTGTTATAAAAGATAGCACTTGTTAAATATTTGTAGTTCCAAATGGATTGTCGATAATTGCAAAATGTTAGGTTGATTTCAATTGAAATAGTATGTGCATGTTGATAGTGTTGACTTTAATCTTTGTGGTCAAGCAATGACACTTTTACTGATGTTACCTTATCATCATCAGACGTTCAAGAGGAAATTCACACTCAACATCATCAGTCACACAACAGGACCACACGCTCTACTCAACACTCCATTCGTACGAATCAACCTTCAATCATACGAATCATCTTCATTGGCACGATTGAACCTCATTCGTATGACTGGCATTCAGTCGTACCACACAACACCCAATCACACCACTTAACCTCCATACGCACGAATCAACCTTCATTCATACGAATCAGCTTTTATCGTAGGACTAAACCTTCATTCGTACGATTGGCCTTCAGTCGTGCGATACACACACAGTCGCATGCATTCATTCACACGCATTGACTCAATCACACACACACTCATCCGCATTGACTCAATCGCACACAACATTCAATCGCACGACTCAGTCGCATGACATCCCCAGTTGCACAACTCAGTCGCCCGAATGACACAGTCGCATGACTCAGTCGCACGACTCACCCAGTCGCACGGCTTAGTCGCATGACAGACCCAGTCTCCTGAATTGCAGGTTCACGACTGCTGAAGTGCAGAGCAGCCTTCGGCTGCCCTAATCACGGATTTTACACATCATGAACTTCGAGAGTCACACAACAAACACACACGAACGAGAAGCGCACACAGAAAGTCATCACACGCACCCACACGACCTCTTGTGTTCGAGTTGACCCGAACACCCGAAACCCTAGAAATGGGCAGCAGTAAAACAAGCAAGAAATGGACAACCAAGGTCGTCTACCTGCAAGGATGGAGTAGACTAAGTTGTAGACGAAGTCTAGACGACGAAAATGAGACCAAATGGAGCGATTTTGGTGCTAAGATGAAGATGTGAAGTGAAGAAGAAGATGATGAAGAAGAAATGGAGAGGATGAAGAAAATGGCTGGGAATGGGGTTTTTATACCCATCCCAGGTTTGCAAAATGTCAATTTTAGTCCCTGCACTTAGCTCCCGAGTCTCCAAAGTTTGCTTCGATTGAAAACGACTTTAGAATGTTCGCTATATTAATGTTAAAAGTGTGTTTAATGGTAATTGATAGCTTAAAATGGTTTTATTAATTGGCAATGGTTATAATTACAAATGATATGTTTGGTGATAATAGTGATGAAATTTATAAAAGGTTTATGCTTAGCACAAGTTCACGGAGGAAGTACAGGCACAAGGGTAATAAAGCAGACATGCTTCCTTAAAGCAGGAGTTCATGAAGAAGAGGAAGAATAATTAAAATAATTCTATGGTTAATTATGTCGTTCGACGGATCTTAAGGTGATGGATGTCACAGTATCCCCCAGTTGAGAGAATTTCGTCCCGAAATTCAGCTGGAGCTAGGTCCAAGAGCGTCATCCACGAATAGGTGTGGATATTTGAGTTTCATTTTATCTTCCCGTTCCCATGTAAACTCTGGCCCTCGCTTTGAATTCCACCTTACGCGAACAATTGGTATTCTACTGCGCTTCAGCTGTTTGACCTTACGATCCATGATCTCAATGGGTTCCTCAATTAAATGAAGCTTTTCGTCGATTTTGATATCCTCAATTGGTACGTGAAGTGATTCATCAGCCAAACACTTCTTGAGGTTCAACACATGGAAAGTATCATGCACACCGTTGAGTTCTTGTGGTAACCTTAATCGGTAAGCCACTGGACCAATTCTTTCTGTAATCTCGAATGGTCCAACGTATCTTGGGGTTAACTTCCCTTTCTTTCCAACCGAACAACTCTTTCCAAGGAGATACTTTGAGTAACACTTGGTCCCCAACGTTGAATTCTAGAGGCTTCCGACGATTGTCGGCATAGCTCTTTTGGCGATCTCTAGCGGCCTTCAGTCTATCTTTGATTTGGAAGATCTTGTCAGTTGTTTCCTGAATGATCTCTGGGCCTGTTAACTGACTTTCACCAATCTCGGCCCAACAAACGGGTGATCTACACTTCCTTCCGTACAACGCTTCGAACAGAGCACACCCAATGCTGGTATGGTAGCTGTTATTGTAAGAGAACTCAATCAATGGCAAATGAGTGTCCCAACTACCACCAAATTCGATTACACACGCTCTCAGCATGTCTTCCAGCGTTTGTATGGTTCGTTCACTTTGGCCATCTGTCTGAGGGTGATAGGTGGTACTCATGTCTAATCGAGTGCCCATCGCTTTCTGTAGTGTCAGCCAAAATCGTGAAGTGAATCGGCCGTCACGGTCGGATATGATTGACACCAGCACTCCGTGTCTTGTCACGACCTCTTTTATGTACAATCTCGCCAACTTGTCCATTTTGTAGTCTTCTCGGATTGGCAAGAAGTGTGCTGATTTCGTCATTCGATCCACTACGACCCATATCGAGTCATGCTCGTTGCTCGCTCGAGGGAGTTTGGCAATGAAATCCATGGCTATGTTCCACCATTTCCATTCGGGAATCTCAGGTTGCTATAACAGTCCCGATGGTTTGTGATGTTCAACTTTAACTTTCGAGCATGTCAAGCATCTGCTGACGTACGTGGCAATGTCTTTCTTCATGCCTGGCCACCAGTACAGATCTTTGAGATCGTGGTATATCTTTTTTGCGCCAGGATGAATAGAATATCACGTCTTGTGAGCTTCATCCATGACCAAGGTACGTACACCTCCCCACTCGGGTACCCATACGCGATCCACGAAGTACTGTACACCGTTGTCCTTGCACATCAGTTGTTTATCCGACCCTCGGAATTCTTCTCCCGCAAGGTTTTCTTCTTTCAACGTCTCACTTTGTGCAATTTGGATCTGAGCTTTCAAATTTGTTTGAATGGTCAATCCCAAAGCTTGAGCATGTAGTGGTTTCATGCATTCTTTGCGGCTTAGAGCATCAGCCACCACATTAGCTTTCCCCGGATGATACCGGATTCACAATCGTAGTCGCTAAGAAGCTCTACCTAGCGTCACTGTCGCATATTGAGTTCCTTCTGATTCAGGATATGTTGAAGGCTTTTATGATCTGTGTAGATGATGCATTTGGTTCCATACAGGTAATGCCTCCATATTTTGAGTGCGAATACTATAGCGCCCAACTCAAGATCATGAGTTGTGTAGTTCTCCTCGTGCACCTTAAGTTGTCGCGGAGCGTAGGCAATCACCTTATCTTTCTGCATTAGTATACATCCCAACCCTTGATGCGAAGCATCACAGTATACCACAAAGTCATCAGTTCCGTCTGGGAGGGACAATATCGGTGCATTACACAGCTTATCTTTCAGCGTTTGGAACGCTTGTTCTTGTGCACATCCCCAATCAAACTACTTGTCTTTCTGGGTCAACAATGTCAACGGTTGAGCAATCTTTGAAAAGTTCGCAATGAAACGACGATAGTATCCGACCAATCCTAAGAATTGCCGAATCTCTGAAGGTGTCTGGGGTGTATCCCATTTCTTTACTGCTTCGATCTTGCCGGGATCTACATGAATCCCGCCCTTGTTAACCACATGACCCAAAAACTTCACCTCTCGCAGCCAGAATTCACACTTCGAGAACTTGGAGAAAAGTTTCTCTTCCCTTAACAGTTCCAGTATTGCCGGAGGTGTTCTTCATGATCCTCTTTCGATCGAGAGTAGATAAGTATGTCGTCTATGAATACGATCACAAACTTATCCAAGTAAGGTTTACACACCCGATTCATTAGATCCATAAACACAGCTGCTGCGTTAGTCAATCCGAACGGCATGACCAAGAACTCATAGTGCCCATAACGAGTTCTAAATGCTGTCTTCGGTACGTCCTCCTCGAAAACCCTTAGTTGATGATATCTAGATTGAAGTTCGATCTTGGAAAAATACGAAGCTCCTTGTAACTGATCAAACAGGTCGTCGATCTTGGGGAGAGGATACCGATTCTTCACAGTTAATTTGTTCAATCACGGTAGTCGATGCACATACGGAACGACCCATCCTTCTTCTTGACAAATAACACCGGTGCTCCCCAAGGCGAGTGACTCGGCCGAATAAAACCCTTCTCTAGTAGTTCCTGTATCTGGCTAGATAACTCTTGCATTTCAGATGGTGCCAACCGATACGGTGTCTTTGCTACCGGTGTAGCTCCAGGAACCAACTCAATATGAAATTCCACCTGCTGTGGAGGAGGCAAACCAGACAAGTCGTCAGGAAATACATCTGTGTAATCCCGCACTACAGGGATATCTACCAGTTTCTGCTCCTCTTCCTTCTTTTCTACCACATGAGCCAGGAAAGCGTAGCACTGTTTTCGTAAACTCCGGCATGCTTTCATGCAGGAGATAAGCTTTAAGTTTCTTCCCGGTCGTTCTCCTTGAATTCTGAGTACTCCTCCGTCTGACATAGGGATTCGTACTACCTTGTCCCGACAGACAATCTCGGCTCCGTGTTTCGACAACCAATCATTCCCACAATCAAGCCGAAACTTCCTAACTCAAAGGGTATCAAGTCTATATCGAAGGCGTGGTCTCCAATATTATCGAGCACTTTCTAATAATCTCGTCGGCTGAACAACCCTACCATTGGCTATTTCTACAGAATACCTAGTTTCTAGCCTACTAGGACTCAAATCAAGTAATTGCACAAACTCAGAAGATATAAAGTTATTGTCGGCTCAGTGTCAAATAGTACAGATGCAAAGTGATTATTGAGTAAGTGCGTACCCGTGACAACATTTGGGTCCTGCCAGGCATCATTGGCTCCAATGACAAAAGTGCGTCCCCGAGTCGCATTCCCTTGGTTTGCTAGGCCTTGATTTCCAGCTATAGCCATCGTCTGATGCTGGTTGTTCCCTTGTTGGCTCGGTGCCCGATTCAATTTGGGGCACATGTTTCTGTAGTGATCAGGGCTTCCACACTCGTAACAGCCCCTGGCATTCCGGCGGGGTTAACAGCGTTGACTGGTGCGACCATATTGGCGCTATTCTGCAGTCTCTTGCTAAATGCCCCGGGCGTCTACAGTTCGCGCACACCCGGCACGGCATAGCTGGGGGATGATGAAAGTTGCACCTATCGCATCTGGGGTGTGGACCCATATACTCTCGGCTGCCCTGGGTCACGGCCACAAAGTTCTGGTTGTCTTGGCCTTTTCTCGAATATCCCGGCACTCGACCGGCTCATTTCCCCAACATCTTCCTTTTCTCTGCTCCCCTGCCCAATACCCCTATTCTCACCATCTCATCAGTTAGGGCGCCAGCCTTCAGAATTGCGCTCTGAATAGTAGGAGGAGCAGCTGCGGTTACCATTGCCCGGATTTGAGGTGCAAGTTCCTAAATATACCTCTCTATCCTTTTTGATTCCGGGGTGACCAGATGCAGAACCAATCTTGCTAGCTTGTGAAAACGATCGGTGTAAGCTGCGTGCTCAGCCCTTACCATAGCATGATTCCAGAACTCATGCTCAAGTTTTTGCATCTCGTTGAGAGGACAGTACTCCTGGGTGATTAGGGCATTGACTCGTCCCACGACATTTGCATCGCCGATTCTCTTCCCCTAGCCTGAATCTGTGTGTTCCACCACATTAGTGCCTTGCCCTGTGGTGAGCACGTGGCATACTTAATCCTTTGACTGTCGAGGCATTCACTGATGTCGATCACGGCCTCCATCTTTTCAATCCATCTGGTCAGGGCTATGGATCCACCTCTGCCATCAAACTCTCTTGGTTTACAAGCCACAAACTCCTTGTATGAACATCCCCATCTAGCATTCACAACCCCGGTCTCATTAACAATTCTAGTTTCATTACCGGCTGTACCACCATTCCCGGTCTCCTGATTGCTTTTGTTCCTAGTCGGGTTCCTGTTATCCTCATTATCATTGCCACCATCCCCGTGGGGGTGAGAATTCTGAAGAGCGTCGCTCACTTGGGCCACGATAGTCGAAATCAGTGCGGCCAGCTGTTGAGCGATTAAGGCTGCCATATCAGCGTTTCCTGTTCCCGGAGTGACATTAGTAGGACCATCACTTGTTCTGGTGCTCTACCTCTGCCTTTGCCTCTGCCTCTGCCTCTCGGGGCTTTCTTCTGCCACTGTTGCTGCAGGTAACTCTTCGAGGCGGCATGTTCTAATCATAAGAATAGTAAACGCATAAGTTTTAACCATTGTAGGGCACATTATCCATGTCACATTAAGGTCTAACTTTCCGGGTTAAGACCATACTTAGGTTGCCACACAATGCATACAAATCGTGTAATTCTCACACCATGTATAGGTAATGTCCAAACACTAGTCCATCATAATAATGACATATCCATGCATGAAATCAAGTTTAGTCTAGCGGAGGTTGCCTATTTCCTCCTCTCTCGAGGTCTCGGACATAACCTCCTCGAGGTAAATCCCAGTGTCTAAGGTCAAACGCAATAGCATGATCTATGAAGATCTCTTCGGGTTCAATACCTGGATTGATAAAACAACTCGGTGCGCAGAGGGAAACGGAAGATCCAATAGGAGCATCCCGTAAAGAGCGAGCACAAGGCTCCCTCACAGGGTGAAATGATCACGAAACAGATAGGTAACCGAACAAGTAATGAGGAACACGTATGAGATAGAAAATGCACACAACCCTGGCATGCAAATCTACATGAAGGTTCCTAGGTTATAGTCTAGGTCAAGTGTATTGCCTAATTCTCTATAACCAATGGCTCTGATACCAGTCTGTCACACCCCCGCTAAGAGCGGAAACACGGGGATGTAACGAGACGGGAATTTTCATAACACATGGTAAGCGATAGAGATGCAATAATAACAGTGATGACAAGCGTGTCATGATGACACCCGAAAACAAGGGGACTTGTGTCGTGTTTAGTCAGTATTCACGACAACATAGCCATAAGCATAAACATGATATAGAATAAACATAGATAATGACATTGTATGCAATTCCCACAACCCGGGAACAAGTTACAAAGTGTAATATTGTTTGATACAGATACAACAATTGTTTTCAAAATGACAAGTTTAGCCGGAAATGCATCCTAGGGTCTCCACTAAGGCAACACACCTAAAACCTCAGCTAGCATGATCACCTGAAAAGATATGCTCAGAATGGTCAACAAAATTGTTGGTGAGCTCGCAGGTTTAAAAGTAAATAAGTAATGATGCTGTATAAAGTTGTTGCAGCATACCGTGCATACAGTTATAAGTAAGAAAAATCACATGACAAGAGCTTTACAACCAAACCTAACGACGTACACAAAGAATCTTGTCGGAATATATTCACCCATGGCCCGTTCCTGGATTTTGTTGGTACTAACTAGTATACCAACACGAGGGTGGGGGTGTCAACCCAGTAGTACTACCAATACGTATCCATCGGTTCCCACACTGGAATTAAATGGTTGTAAGAAAGAACCACAAAGCAGACTCAAGCATGTATCAGATAAGTACCCACAAAACAGTAGCACATTGATTCCAAGTATGTCAATTGTATGTATGTTGTACAGCATAGAAAAAGGGCGAGCATACTTTTCCCCCATGTTTGTAAATGTTTGTAAAGTAGTATAAGCATAAAAAGGGGCCATGAAACTCACATGTTAAGTGGTAAGTATGAATGATCAAGATTCCTAACAGTTGAATGTAATGAACAGTCAAACACCTATTGACAGTTATTGTTAAGCATTAATGACGTGTATAAAGTGTATAGTAATCTTGGTCGGTTCGGTTGTATCGGTTCGGTCGTGGGTAGCACACACACAAGCGGACACACGTATCAGATCTTATGTAGATCCAAGTACTAAGAGTAGTCGTCATTGCTTATGACATCTATATAAAGATCCCATTGTTATAAAAGATAGCACTTGTTAAATATTTGTAGTTCCAATGGATTGTCGATAATTGCAAAATGTTAGGTTGATTTCAATTGAAATAGTATGTGCATGTTGATAGCATTGACTTTAATCTTTGTGGTCAAGCAATGACACTTTTACTGATGTTATCTTATCATCATCAGACGTTCAAGAGGAAATTCACACTCAACATCATCAGTCACACAACAGGACCAGACGCTCGACTCAACACTCCATTCGTATGAATCAACCTTCAATCGTACGAATCAGCTTCATTGGCATGATTGAACCCTCATTCGTACGACTGGCATTCAGTCGTACCACACAACACCCAATCACACCACTTAACCTCCATACGCACGAATCAACCTTCATTCGTACGATTCAACTTCTTCGTATGACTGAACCTTCATTCGTACGATTGGCCTTCAGTCGTGCGATACACGCACAGTCGCACGCATTCATTCACCCGCATTGACTCAATCGCGCACACACTCATCCGCATTGACTCAATCGCACACAACATTCGAAAGCACGACTCAGTCGCATGACATCCCCAGTCGCACAACTCAGTCGCCCGAATGACACAGTCGCATGACTCAGTCGCACGACTCACCCAGTCGCACGGCTCAGTCGCATGACAAACCCAGTCGCCTGAACTGCAGGTTCGCGACTGCTGAAGTGCAGAGCAGCCTTCAGCTGCCCCAAGCACGGATTTTACACACAAGAACTTCCAAAATCACACTACAAACACAAACAAACGAGAAGCGCACACAGAAAGTCATCACACGCACCCACACGACCTCTTGTGTTCGAGTTGACCCGAACACCCGAAACCCTAGAAACGGGCAGCAATAAAACGAGCAAGAAATGGACAACCAAGGTCGTCTACCTGCAAGGATGGAGTAGACTAAGTTGTAGACGAAGTCTAGACGACGAAAATGAGACCAAATAGAGCGATTTTGGTGCTAAGATGAAGATATGAAGTGAAGAAGAAGATGATGAAGAAGAAATGGAGAGGATGAAGAAAATGGATGGGAATAGGGTTTTTATACCCATCCCAGGTTTACAAAATATCAATTTTAGTCCCTGCACTTAGCTCCCGAGTCTCCAAAGTTTGCTTCGGTTGAAAATGACTTTAGAATGTTCGCTATATTAATGTTAAAAGCGTGTTTAATGGTAATTGATAGCTTAAAATGGTTTTATTAATTGGAAATGGTTATAATTAAAATTGATATGTTGGTGATAATGGTGATGAAATTTATAAAAGGTTTATGCTTAGCATAAGTTCACGGAGGAAGTACAGGCACAAGGGTAATAAAGCAGACATGCTTCCTTAAAGCAGGAGTTCATGAAGAAGAGGAAGAATAATTAAAATAATTCTATGGTTAATTATGTCGTTCGACGGACCTTAAGGTGATGGATGTCACAATGTAGGGGTTCATTTGGATTTTCTTTGGTAGGTGAGGAGTGTTTTAGGTTGTGAGGGTGGTTGAGAAGTAGATGGTGTGGGTTCAACACTAGCTTGTGTTGCTAGGTTGTCACCTTGAGCAATAAGCTCTAACATTTTGGGGACAAGGGCTGTTTATACCCTAGAGAAGCCAACAGTTGGCTTCACCATCATTATAAAGATGTCGGGCTTCATCTGTCGCAATTTAAGAATATTACATGTTTCCCTCAACTATGAGCCCAGTTTATAATTGAGAATGTATTGAACATATCTAGGAACATGTAATACTCTATGGAGTCCAAGTTTGCAAGTAAATTTGTATAGACAATTAAGAGTACCTGAACTTGATCCCTTGAACCATTCCATGCACAATGAAGGAGAGATCCTTAGGATGACCACATGAAGTAGGTACTTCCACTAGGATGAGACCTTCCCTTCCTAAAGGTCTTTACAGAAAAATCTCCTTCATAGTCCATCTACTAAAAGGAGTGGTTGGCACCTTCCTTTGGTAAGGACAATTCACCTTCCTCATCATCCAGTTGAAGATGGATGTTAATGATGGCTGGAGTAATGAAGATTGTCCTCCCCTGCACTGTAGCAAATAGTGCCTTCTCCCAATCCATAATGACCTCTTGACAGGTCATCCAAAATTCAAGCAGATAATCATCATAGAGTGGAGGATCAATGGTTAGGGAGGTGAAATAGTTGGATAAAGCAAGAAATTGGCAAACCTTTGATAAACTAGAATCTTTCTCAGAGTTCAATAGGGCAACCTTATTATGCTACCTGATTATGCTACCTATAAAGTTGCATGGAGAAATCAAGGTCATTTATGCTATTAAGGTTAGCCATTTTAGAAAGCTTAAAGGTGAAGAAAGTGAAGAACAAAGGAGGTTTGTGAGTGATTTTAGGTTTTAGAATAGTACAAAGAATGAAAAAGGGAAGAACTGTTGGCTGTATATATATGAAATGAATCTCAGACAAAGTTAATGAAAGAGGATAAACTTTGAAATCCAGATGTCGATCCTACCTCTAAAAAGCAATTTTCTCTTGCTCAAAAAGTAGTTTTCTTGGAAGTCTAAAATCGTCTAAAGGTAATTTTACTTCAAAAGTCTTGATGAAAAGCTTCTAAAGCCAAAATGATTTCAGAAGATATTCCAAGAATTACCTTAGGAATAACATTAAGCTTCGGAAGATATTTTAGAAATTTCTTCTGAATGTAAATTTTCTTAAGTAGTTGTTTGTTTTAGAAACATAAATTTCTTCTGAAGGTAAATAAATATCTTCCAAAGAATAAAAAATCAAAATTTTCAAAAATCTAAGGAATGTCTTCTAAAAGGATTTTGCTTCTTGAGTAAACAAAGGCTTATGTAGGTGATAAAAATAGACAACTTAGGACACACAGATTTTAGAAATAATATGATTAAGTTTTAAGAAACACTACTCAAGGTTAATCATCCCCATAGCTGATACAGGATACTTAAATCTCTGCTCATCAAAAGCTTTGGTTAAAAGATTAGCATATTGTTCATTTGTGTGAACTTTGATTAGTTTGATTAATCTCTTTTCAAAGTTATCTCTAATCAAATGATACCTGATATTGATGTGTTTTGTCCTTGATTGTTGCACAAGATTCTTTGTGATAAAGATAGTACTGTTGTTGTCTTTGTGGATGGGAGTCTCTTTGAAGTTGAATCCATATTTCAGCATCTAATTTTGAATCCAAAGCACTTGAGCACAAAAGCTTGCAGCAGTAATATATTCAGCTTCAGCAGTTAATGCAGAGATAAAGGATTTCTTTTTGCATTGCCATGAGACTATCCTTACACCAAGGAACTGACATTCCCCTGATGTAGACTTTGCAATCATATTGTAGCCACCATAGTCACTATCTGTATATGCATACAAATTGAAGTTAGAATTCTTTGGATACCAAACGCCAAGTGTTGAGGCACCTTTGAAATATCTCAAAATCCTCTTGACAGTGACTAAGTGTGTTATCTTGGGGTTGGCTTGATATCTTGCACAAATATATATGGCAAACATGATATCAGGCCTGCTAGCAGTAAGGTACATAAGAGACCTAATCATAGCTCTGTAGAGGTGTTCATCCACACACTCCCTCTCAAGATCAGGTCCAAGGGAGTGGTTTCTTGCTATGGGTGTCTTAATCACCTTACAGTAAGTCATGTTGAATCTTGTAAGTATGTCTCGCACATACTTTAACTGACTTATCAAGATGCCACTGTCAACCTGCTTCACTTGAATTCCTAGAAAGAAAATGATTTCTCCCATTGCTTTCATTTCAAATATATCCTTTATCAGCTTCTCAAAGTCTTTGCAGAGCTTTAGATTGGTTGACCCAAAAATAATGCCATCTACATATACTTATACTAGCATTAAGTCATTCCCTATTCCTTTGATGCAAAGAATTGCATCTATAGTACCTCTTGGTATCCATGTTGATAGAAATACTAAGATAGAGTCTCATACCACTTCTTAGGAGCTTGGTGTAGCCCATAAAGAGCTTTATCAAGCTTGCAGATATAATTAGGATGATCAGGATCTGCAAACTCAGGTGGTTGTTTGACATACACCTTTTCATTAATCACCCATAAAGAAAAGCATACTTGACATAAAGTTGGTAGACCTTGAAATCCTTGCATGCAGCAAAAGCAAAGAATATTCTAACTGCTTTAAGTCTTGCAACAGGAGCAAAGACATATGTGTAGTCAATTCCTTCTTCTTGTGTGTATCCTTGAACAACTAGTCTAGCCTTGTTTTTATAACAAGTCCTTTATCATTCTTCTTATTATTAAACACCCGTTTGGTTCCTATAGTAGCTTCAACTCTTCTTCAATCTTGGCCCTTGCAGTCAGTTCAAAGAGACGAAGACTGCTCTGATGGTTTTTGATGTGAGTAGCTATCCTAGAGTTGGAGGGATTGGAGAATGGTTTCTCTACTAACTCAGTAATATCAAATATCTTTGAGTGTAACAGAAAAGAGGCATTAATACTGTTGATCTCACCATTCTCTCTTTCCATAACAAATTTATAAGTAGAGTCTTCAAACCTTCACTGGACTATTTTCTTTCTAGGAACAAGTGGTTAAGATGGTAGCTTGTCTTCATTCGTAGTGTCCGTTAGAGTCACCAACTTTCTTCTTAGCTTCTTCTCTTCTTCTTCAAGAGAATCAAAATTAGTTGCCAAGAGTTTGAGAGCCTGGTCCAATGTTCCTCTAATCAGATCCAGGAATTTTTCTCTTGTGAAGCAACATGTGGAGCCATCAATGAAGGTTAGTTTGATGTGCCCCTCCTCACAAGAGATGTAACTCAAAGTAGTACATTTAGTGAGCTTCCTCTTGATCTTCTTGAACTCTTCTAAGTTTAGAGGTTTAGAGGTTTGAGAGGATGATATAGTATGGCTGGATGATAATTGGGTTCTAGGAAGTATTTTGGGTTTGAGGATAGGTAATGGTGGTGGTTGTTTTGGTGGAATGGATGTGGTAAAGGGTAGGGATGATGGTGTGGGCTTAGGAGTGTAAGGCTCAGTGGTTGGTTCGGTTTTGATGGGGAAAGGGAAAGGTGTTGGTTGTGGTTGTGGTGTTGCTTGTGGTTGTGGTGTTGGTTTAGAAGTCATCCCATGTATTCTTCTATACATCTCCTTCCTTTTTCCTAAGCGAATGTCATTCTTGATGTCATTGACATGTTGCTGTAGGGTCTTCTCGGACATGGGACCAACTTTCCTACCAAAGAAGCCATGAGCCTGAGATAATCCTTCATCTAGGCTTTATCTCCCATCTTCTTAACAACTACAAGTTGAGCTTCTTCCTTTTTTTCTTCTTCTCTTTCAACTTTTCCCTAGAAGCCCTCTTTCTCTCTTGTTCATTTGGTCTTTTTCTTTGTTGAAAATGCACAAGACTGTATCATTATTATGAGGAGCAAGTTCCTCAAAAGAGAATCCCCTAGAGCTCATAAAAGATATCCTTTCATCCCAAAGTTGTTGCTCAGCTTCCTCTTTCTTTCTTAGTTCTTTCTCTTTTAAGGCCACCTTGTTGCTTCTTCTTGTTCTTTATATAGTAGGGTTGCCTTCTCTAAATCTACCAACTCCTCAAGTGGTAAGAGGAAAACATCTTCACTGGTTGCACCAAGATTGACGAGCCTATCAATAATCTCCACCCTTCTTTGATTGTTGATAGCCTCCTAGTTCACTATAGTTGCTTTACTACTAGTAGCTAATAGCTTCTCAGAGGGAAGTCTACCTTTTCTTCTAAGCTTTTCCAACCTTTCCTCCTCTAGCAGTTCTTCCGTAGTCAACTTCCTTTTACCCTTGATGTTTTCGGAAGCTTAAGACTTGGAGATTCTTATGTAGAGGTTTTAGGTTGGTGGGTGGTAATCTAAGCTTATGATTATGATGGTGTTTAAGTGAGAGGGGTTTTGAGAAAGTTTTCACTATTTACCTCAGATGCCAGTTCAAAGATTGCATTTGTGATATTTAAATCATCAGACAGAGTGTATAGCCATTCCACGACTTGGATCTCAGCTACAAAAGTTTGGAATACTTCTTTCGCAGCTTTGACTTCAGCTTCGCAACTTAGTGGCATTCCACTATTTGTCCTAACTGTTTCAGTTGATGGGCCATCAGTCTCCATATCCCATTCAAATTCAATCTCAGGTTCAATGTGGACCTTAGGTTGACCAACTCCCTTGTTAGTGGTAGATGGTGCATTCCACCTTTAAAGCTCTTTCACTCCAAAGTATGCCAAAGCAACATCTGGACTTGGTTGTTCAAGGGAGTAGCTCATCAGAAATTTGGTTTAAGAATTTGTTCAAATTGATCAGCATCTTTGGGTCCACTTAAAGGATGATAGGAGGAGGCTTAGAGAACGCAGTTGATTTCTGAGCAGGATATCTTGAAGATAGAGTAGAAAGGGTTATGCTGGGCTGCTCCACATGTGTTTCTCTTTGAACATTCTTCCCCTTTTTGATAGAATCATCTTTAGACCTTCATGAGCTAGAGGAGGAAGTCAAAGAGACTTGAATTGGTACATGCTTAATATATCTCGCAATCTATTTCTTAGCTAGTTGAGCCTTGAGATTTTCAATCTCAAGTTGTTGAGTTATAGACCTATCCTCTAAAGTCTTCACCCTGGATTCAAGGTTTGAGACTTTAAAAAGTAGGTCTTGTATGTGAGTTGCATACTTCCCTCATCTTCTTCAAAACAATCACGAGGAGATGAGATAACATACCTAGTATGTTCATCCTCACCACCAGTTGTGGTTTCTTGGCACCCTAGTTTCCCTTGCTTAATGATGTCTCTTCCAGAGTCATCAAAAGATAGGGTTTCCGTAGATTCAGTCTCAGAGATGTTACCACTATCTCGAGGGCCCATTGAGGCACTCTTAGTAGTGGCAGCTGAATCTACATGAGACCCCTCCATACCAGTAGGACTCACCTTAGTTTGGGTTTGCTAATAGGGGCTAGAAGTTAGAGATCTCTCTAGGCTCAGTTAATCTTTAGATAGGAGATGTGGATCAACATCATGGCCTTGAAGAGACATAATTTCTTCATCAGTACCTATGAGAAGGTCGGTAAAGGATATGCAAGTTATACCTAGTGACCCGGGACCTTGATCAATGTTTAATGGCATTGAGCCTTTGAGTGGGCTATCCTTTTGAGCTGCTTAGGGGAGTATAGTGACTCTCCACAAGGGCTTATGGTTTGGATTTGGGGCTCATGGGATTGAGACTGAGGAGACTCAATACCCATATTAAGGTCAAATATAAAGGATGGTGGGACCTCAGACTGAGTGGGAGCTCATGTTTCTACTCTAGCCTTTTTGGATTGAATAGGGGGAATTGTCCAATCAAAGGAGATTGAATAAGGGTTCATTTGGAGCATCTACGATATGTGTATTTGACGGGATGGGAAGGACGATTTGGTATTGTGGTGGTTATTGTTGGTGTTGGGTCATCACCTATAGGGTTAACAGGGATGTTACCAGGACCCATTGGCTCAATCATACCTGGAGAATATTAGTGTGTCTTCTAGTGGAGTTGGTGGACATCTTCTTAAGCACCTTGAAGATGGCCGGCCTCATGTGAGGGATAGGTAGAGCAGCTGTGTAGACAAGCTTAGTCTAATCCAACTCACAGTTGATTATGTGCTAACTAAACCAGGGATACATGTAAAATGTTTCCCTTTGAAGGTTTCCTATGAGATTGGTCAACACAAACCTTGAGTAGTTGAACTTGAGGCCTTTTACCAACCTGTGAACTATGCATCCTAGTTCATAGGGAATTTGATCCCAACCCCTAGACTTATTTAACAAGTAATGAAGGACTATGTGAAATTGAACTTGTATACAGTTGACCTGTTCACATCACCACCATATCCTATCTAGATATATGTGTCATCTAGGTCTATTTTGGGGAATTTTATAGGAGAACCCTTATTATGGAGCTCTAGGTGCTCCTTGATGGTTTGTTCAAATATGCTCAATTACTGGCCACAAATGCTTGACATAAGGACCCTTACTCCATTCAGGATATCAATCTGAGCATTTCCCTAGAACTCTTCCATATGGTTTGAGTAGACAATGGGGTTAACGATAGGGCTATGAAGTAGGTTGAATGTGTAAGGAACTAGATGATTTCAGAAAAGTCAACATCCTGGATGTGTCAAGGAGTGGGACTTGGTTATACTGAGGGTTTAGTGCCATTGTTGAAAAGTTACAGAGGGAGTGAAGTTTGATTTTGGGAGTAAAACCGGAGACGAAGAAAACTTAGGACTATGAAATCTGTAAAAAGATTAAGGAGATAAGTTGAAAGTATTTAAATGGGTGAAATGGCGGATGGATAAAGTGAAATGACAGTTTGGGTTATGATGTGACAATGGCGGTAAGGATAAAACCTTTTAAAATATTCCGACATCATTAATAAAATCTTTAACTTTCTCAAAGTGGGGCTCAAAAGATTTCCGTTTCATAGTAAAGCTTTCTTCCAAGTGTAAAGCTTTCTCGAATGTAATCTTCTTTCGAACCCAAACTTACTTCATAAGGTAAATTTTATCCAAAAAGAAGTTTACTTCCGAGAGTAAGAAGGCCTTCCAAGTGAGGAAGTTTGTTAAGCTTCGGAAATAGATTTGATATTTCATCAAATGCTTCTTTCGAAGCTAAAAACTCTTCGGAAGATAAAATAGATATTGTATCCTTCGAAAGATACATAAGACATCTTTCGAGGGTTAATTTCTCTTTGGAAGAACTTACACTTAGTCAAATTTTGAAGAAATGCTTTTTGTAAGAGGGCTTAGATTGTTTTAACAAAGACAAGACACATTTTGTGTTAGGATCAGTGATCTACGTTTGATTGATTAGAGAGTATAGCAGCGGAAATCAAACAATGAATTAGCCAATTCACAAGAACACAAAAGATATTCAAAGTAAGAACAAACGGTTATAGACAGAGAGAATTCTGCAAAAGATATTTCATTCAATATTCGCTTTCGTGGTAACAGAATGTCACACATACAATTAGGTCAACACCTCTTATATAAGAGATGTGACGTCTGCTGATGTCACTTGATAGTGACATCTAACAGAATTATTCAAACTACTGAAAGTTAACACAACTACTGAAGATGTCAAAACAGCTGACATCTTCTTACAAAAATACTAAGTGTGAACTATCACTACAACTACTGAAAAGAAACTACTGAAACTATAACGACTGAAGAACATGCTCTTCAGTTGTTTTACAAATACTGAAACAAAAAGAAAACTACTGATAGGAAACCATCACAACAACTGAAGAATGCTTCTTCAGCTATTGTTACAAACTCTGAAGGCTTCAGTACTTGAACTTCAACTTCAGCTGTTGTCATCAGCTGATGTCTTCAGTCTTTGTACTTCAGTTGTTGATCTTTAGTACTTTGTTATTCAGCTGTTGATCTTCAGACTTTGGTCTTCAGCTGTTGAAGTCTTCAGTACTTTAGTCTTCAGCTGTTGAAGTCTTCAGTACTTTAGTCTTCAGCTATTGAACTTCAGACTTTGTTACAACAGCTGATCAAGTCTTCAGCAGTTGTTGTGATGTCTGTAGGACTTAGAGGTTTTTCTGATCAGGCTCATTGGTTCTTTTGGTCCAACAAACTCCCCCTGAACCAATGCAGCCAAAAACCTCTAAACTTATGGAAGATGTCCCACTTATTATGGCAGAAGGATTGGTCTTTTTGTCTTCTAGATCAACTCAGAAGTGACCCTTGTAAGCACAGGCCTGGGAAGAAGTCTAAATGATCTGTTTGGCAAAGTATGAATGGGAACTCTGTCTTGGGGAACTGGACATAGAGCTGTTACCCCATCCATGAGATCTACTTCCCCACTATGAGTCTGTATGACTCTCTTGTATAGGCCTCAAGGAAGGTAATTTGTTCCTCCATGGTCAGCTCTTCAGCACCTCGTTCAAATAATGATTCGGCCCATAGTACTCAGATAGGTATTTGACCTGTTTCCATTCTTTAGCTCCACAGTTGTTATTATTCTATAAGCAAATTCATCAGGGTGATTACCCTCTAGGAACAACTAGAGCTCATTCTTTCTGACTTCCTCAAGCCTCTTATATACTAACCCCTTTTTCACCATTTTATTTTCCAGCATCTTCTGTGGGGTCAGGTTAGCTTTATAGGCTTTCTTGAAGTCATCTAGGATTTCCCGGGGTGATACTACAAAGACCAGTGAGATCATTTCATCTACAATCTTCTTCACCTGGCCAATGTATCTCTGTGGAATGTCTTTCTTGTGAATCCTATGAAACACCCTGGGATCAGGCCAAATCCTCACTCTCTCCTTTTGATATTGAAATGTATGCTTAAGAGTGTATAATTTGAGAGCATGCTTCTTCATGTTGATGATAGAAGATGTGGCAGCATATGCTTTGTCAACCCTCCTCACAATTCCTCATCATGTTGTTTGTGAAGCTCTTCTTCTTCTAGCTTCACTTTCACAATTTGTCTTTGAGTTTCAGGAGTAATTGTTGGAGAGTGACTTGTGGCCTTTGGCAACTGTATAACAGCTGAGAGTGGCAGCCTATCTTCATCTTCATCATCATCATCTTTCATCATCTTCTAGCCTCAATACCCTTCTCTTCTTCTTCTGGGGTACATCATCGGCTATTGGTTTTGAGGGTAAGGGAGTTGGTTTGGTGGGTTGTGTTTTGGTGGTTTTTGGGGTTAAGGGATTGGTTTAGTGGGTTGTTGTTTTGGTGGTTTTGGTGTGGGATGTTGACAGGCTGTTCTAGCATTTTGGAGGTGAGTGTGGCTTTAGATTGCTTGGCTAGTTCAGGCCTGCTCCCAGCACCAGCTTCATTCAAAGCTTCAATAACTAATCCTTAGTGTATACTTCAGACGAATAGATCTTGGTGGTTATTGCCAAGATGCTGTCCCTGGACCAAGCCTTGATTTCGATCATTGATCTTCCAAGATTTTTTGCTATAAACCTGATCATGATCTCCAGCTTTCTCTTTCTAACACATCATAACTTGCCCATCTAGTTTGGATTTCTTCAATCTCTAATCTTCTGATCTTAGAGTCAAGTTTGTTAGTGTCATGGCCTTGCCTAAACAACTAATCAATGATGTTATCCATTGATCTGCTGTGTTCGGCATCAGCCTCTTTCACACCATCACTCCAAGGCAGTCTCCTTTTCATCTTTCTTTTCTTTGATTTCTCCATGTCAGCTTCCTTCTCCTTCTCTTTTTCAGTCTCCACAGCCAACTCCTTCTCCTTTTCCACACGTCTCACTTCTGTTTCTTTCTCTTTCTCTTTCCTCTCTGCACTCCTCTTTCTTTTTGCTTTCACTGACTGAATCTCCCCCTTTTGGTTGCATTGGTTGCAAGGCTTTGATTGTCAGAAAGCTTTTTGCCCACACTTCCTCTATCAAGGGTTGTATTACTGAGGAAAGCCTCTCATAATGGTTTTGATCACTATATCAGTGATTATAGGCGTGATGAGAGGTAGGGAATTTTGAAAGATAGCAGCTATTTGCTCAGGTGGTTCTGTTCCTGAGAAATAGTGCCAGAAGCAGAGGCAGGTGGTTGAGTATTTGGGAGTGGTTTTGTGTTTGGGAGACCTTCAGATGAAGGTGCCATCTGTGAGGTGTGAGGGGCAGATGGTCTTTGATCCTCAGAAGTTTTGGCAAGCAGCTCTTTGAGTCTGCTCACCTCCTCTTCCAGGATGGTGTTTGGGCTAACACATCGTAAAAGAAGCCCAGGTCATCATCAGTAGTTACTGAATCACTGACCTCCCTCCTGATATAATCAGGATGAACATGCACTGAGTGTAGATCAGTTGTAGCATGTGCCTCTTGTCTTGGAACTGGGGACTTCCTGCCTCAGGACTATGTCCTTCATCAGCAGTTGCCTCTGGTAAGGTCTTAGTGATGTTACCAACTACATCCTGATCATATGCTGAAGCAGGATAAGTGGCAGCCTCACCAGAAGTTCCAATCTCCTTTTCTACACTAGGAGATGGAACATAACCCCTGTGCTGTGGGTTATCAGATGCACTTTGGTCCTCCCCCTCAATGGTAGAGGTATTCCCAGTTGTAATTGGTATCTAGGGAGGGGGTGAGGAGTGCAACTGACTCAGCACTTGTGCAACAATTAATGTAGGACTTTGGGGGGCAGTTGCATGTGGTGATTGGTAGAAGCAGATGCACCCCGGGGTGAATGGTGCTCTTCAATGGTAACCCTCTCAAGTGAGATAGGTTCCAGTAGTGTGGGTTCCCCAATATTGGTTGCAACAGGATCCTGTTGAGAGGATACATGTGCGGCTTTGGCAGGTTGAGTCTTTGACATAACTAGGGGGTTAATACCAGTATGTTGTTCCTGTGTTTGTGGTACAGGGGCATCCTCAGGGGACTCATCTCCCTGAGTACCCTTTTTTGGCTTTTTGGATTTGGGTTTGGTAGGGACTTTGGATCTGGAGGTGGTGGCTGTGGGTTCCAACTGCGTGGGTTTTCGCAGCTTGGCAGCCTGTTTCAGTGTTTGGTCAGAGTTGTGCCTAGAGTATACTTCAGGCAATACAGCCATTGCAGGGACTCCAAGGCCAACAAGTCCCTCAGCTTTCAGCTGATTCTCTATGATGGCCGTAATGAACCGAGGATATAATTAGAAAGAGGTTTTGAGGCCATATCCTTAAGTTCAAGAAAAATAATTTCAGAAAAGTTTATGTCTTGTTGCTCAAGGATAGAGAGTAATACCTGCTGCCACCTGGTAGACATTTGATCCCAAGAGGAAGTCTTAGGAGCTAAGCAAACATTTACCATGTGAAAGATAAGACGTTCTGCATCATGGAAATGCTTCTTCAGGATGGTAGAGGCACTGAGGTTTCCCTGATATCCATGGTGGGCAAAGGATAAATCAGTTGTGCCCTTTGGATACCTAGCGGGGAAAGTGGCATCATCCAAGTTGAGGATTTGGCGAATGATTTCCGGAGTGATGACCACTAGATGGTTGTTGATGAATGACTGAAGAGACTCGGTGTTGTTCTCCCCAGTTATAAGGGTGACGTTCGTCCAAAACTGGTGTAAGGATTCGGCATGAATGGTGAGATTTAGAATGAAGTCCATTTGGTAAGGAGATTGGACCATTAGATCAATGGCGTTATCGAACTTTGTCTAGAAGGGTGATTTTGTGAGGTAGGCAACACAGTTATGTCGTGGTTTGAGCTGCATGGTCTCCATTAATGAGAGAGAAGTTGGAGGTTTTAACGTTAGGTTTGGAAAGGATGAAGCTCTGAAGGATTAGGTATGGGGTATATTAGGGTAAGGGTTAGAAAACGAATGAAGGGTTTGGTGTTAGTCATCAGTAGTTTTAAACGACTGATGACATGGTATTACCCTTTCAGAAGTTGAAACAACTGAAGTCTGGTTTTAGGCATCAGTAGTTATAAAACTACTGAAAACCTGGTTTGGTCTTCAGGTGTTGTAAACAACTGATAACTTGGTATTAGTCATCAGTAGTTGTGAAACTACTGAAGACATGGGTGTTATCAGTTGTTGTAAACAGCTGATGACTTGATGTTAGTCATCAGTAGTTGTGAAACTACTGAAGACATGGTTTTGTCATCAGGTTTAGGATGAACAGCAGTTGTAGAAACAACTGAAGAGAAAGTTCTCATCAGTAGTTTTCGTCAATTCATAGCCTTTCAGCTGTTTCATACTGTCCTCAACACTTACTCATCAGCCTTTTGCTGTTTTCAGTTATTTCATAGGAATCAATACTTATCTGTTTTTACAGACATCAGTAGTTATAACTACATCAGTAGTTGTAACTTTATCAGTTGTTTTAACAGAATCAGTACTATATGTGATATGGTCACTAATGATCATCAGTACTTATTTACTAAGATCATCAGTAGTTATCACTTATTCTAGCTGTAGCATACCAAGCCGTAACACTAGGTTTTGGAAAGTTGAACTATCCAAAGGCTTAGTAAAAATGTCTGCAAGCTCATCAGCACTAGGCACAAACTTAGGATCAATCAGACCTTTTTCAAAACAATCCCTAATAAAATGATGTCTGATCTCTATATGTTTGGTCCTAGAGTGCTGGACTGGATTTTTGACAATGCACAGAGCTGAAGCACTATCCATTAATAATGGAGTCTTAGTCTCTGTAATGCCATAATCCAAAAGTTGGTTCTGAAGCCAGAATACCTGAGAAGTACAACTTGCAGCTGCAATGTACTCTGCTTCAGCAGTGGATGGATAGCAACAGATGTTTGTTTCTTACTCTGCCAAGAAATCAAACAGTTGCCTAGGAATTGACATCCACCAGAAGTTGACTTTCTAGTTAACTTGCACCCTGCATAGTCACTATCTGAAAAAGCAACTAATTTGCAAGAGTGTCAGTGGAATACCATAAACCTAGAGATTGTGTACCTTGCAAATATCTAAAGATCCGTTTGACTGCAATCAAGTGAGACTCTTTAGGAGCAGCCTGAAATCTAGCAAACACAAGTTGCAAACATAATATCTGGTCTAGAAGCTGTTAAGTACATCAAGGACCCAATCATACATGTGTAAAGTGTTTCATCAACAGCTTTACCTTTCTGATCTGCATCCAGTTGTGTGGGAGTAGAACAGGGCTTACATTTTTGTAAATCCAACTTATTCAAAAGATCTTTTGTATATTTAGACTGATGAATGAAAGTCCCATCAGCCTTTTGTTTGATTTGCAGGCCTAGAAAGAACTGTAATTCTCCCATTGCACTCATTTCAAACCTCTTTTTCATTAATTTGGTAAAATCACACAATGGGGATCAGAGGATGCAAAAATAATATCATCAACGTAAATTTGAACAAGTAGCTTATGCTGATCCACCTTCTTAATAAACAAAGTTTTATCTATGGAGCCTCTAGTGAAATATTCTTAAGAAGAAAAGTGGAAAGTGTCTCATACCAGGCTCTAGGAGCTTGTTTCAACCCATAAAGAGCCTTATCAAGTTTATACACCCATTAGGATGTTATTATCCTTAAAACCTGGTGGTTGACACACATAAACTTCTTCTTTTATTTTACCATATAAAAATGCACTTTCGACATCCATTTGAAAAACTTTAAGATGGTGGAATGCAGCATAGGCTAAGAACATCTAATTGCCTCTAGTCTGGCTACAGGGGCAAAGGTTTCATCATAATCAATACCTTCTTCTTGTGAAAACCCCTGTACAACTAGTCTAGCCTTGTTCTTAACAATAAGCCTATTTTCATCAGTTTTATTCCTAAACACCCATTTAGTGCCTATTGCACACTTACCTGGGGGTAGAGGAACCAGTTCCCACTTGTTGTTTCTTGAACTGAAGTAGCTCAAGCTACATGGCTTCAACCCATCCATTATCTCTCAAAGCAACATGATAGTTCTTTGGCTCTAGCTGACTGATGAAGAGAGCATAGAAGCAGAAGTTAGACAATTGACTTCTTGTTGAAACTCCAGCATTGATATCACCAATGATTTGAGACATTGGGTGATTCTTCAGCTCTTGATAAACAATGATATATGTGCAAGTGTTTGTAGAACCTTCAGCAGCAGCAGATGTTGATGCAGACTCTTGAAACCAAGAATTTGATGGTAACTCAAAAGATGTAGAGGAATCAGAAATCTCATCAGCATTTGTTGTGGATGGAACTGCTGAAGCTACAGGAACATCAAGTTTAGCAGACTCAGGCAGTGGTCACTAAACTTGAATAGGTGAGTATTGATATTATCATCATCATCAATACCACCAGGTGGAAGACATGCTGCAGAAGATGAGTTATCCACATGATGTGCAACAGTTGGAGGTTGATAAGGAACATATTGCAGTATGTCCAAATCAAACAACTCCACAGGGTTTTGTGGAATCTTGTCCATTGGAGATTTATTAAACTTCACATGCAAAGTCTCTTCAACTATCTTTGTTCTGCAGTTGAAGACTCTGTATTCTTTGCAAGTAGATGAATAACCAACAAAATACCCTGTATCCACCTTAGGATCAAATTTTTGGAGTTGATCCTTTGTGTTGAGAATAAAACAGAGACACCCAAATGCTTTGAAAAATGAAATTATAGGAGCCAAGTGATGTAGAACTTCATATGGAGTTTTCATCAATCTCTGATTCACTAAGGCTCTATTCTGCACATAGCAAGTTGTGTTAACAGCTTCAGCCCAAAAGGTCAGTGGCAAACCAGAGTCAGCCAACATAGACCTTGCAGCTTCAATTAGGGTCATGTTCATTCTCTCCACTACTCCATTTTGTTCTGGAGTCCTTGGGATGCTAAATTGCCTTTTGATTCCCTTTGAAAGATAAAATTCATCAAGTGTATGGTTTCTAAATTCAGTTCCATTGTCACTCCTTATACACTTAACTGAAAGGGAATACTGCTTCTCAACATACAACACAAAGTTGATAATCTTCTGAGCAACCTCATCCTTTGAATGCAGAAAGAAAGTCCATTCAAATCTGGAGTAATCATCCACAATTACCAAACAGTATTTCTTCTTTGCCATGCTCATCACTCTCACAGGACCAAAGATCCATATGCAGTAATTGCAAGCAGGCAGTGGACTTAGGCACTTCAATAGGAGGGAATGAGACTTTGTGCTGTTTTCCTTTTAAACAAGCAGTGCAGGTTTCATCACAGTGGAACTCCTTTATTGGTAAACCTCTCACTAAACTATTGTGGAGCAGCTGATTCACGTTTTTGAAATTAACATGACCAGCCTTCTGTGCCACAGTTTAGATTCCTGAGGAGAGGCTTTGGAAAATAGGCAAGGATGGCCTCTGAGATTTATTTTCTTGGAAAGATCTAAGGCATACACTCTTCCTGTCCTGTTGGTCCTCAGGAGAGTGTGATCATCCAACACCTTATCAATCAAATTCAGAACTTTGGATGACAAAATCCTGTAGTTCTGACTGGTGAAAAGAGCAACATGGCCTTTATCACACATTTGACTGACACTCAAGAGATTGTACTTGAGATTTTCACATGATTAACATCATCAAATTATTTCTCCATTGGAGACAAAGCCTTTTCCAATGATGTAACCCTTAGCATCATTGCCAAAAGAAACAAACCCCTTCTTTCCTTGAGAGTAGTTATGAAGAAGAGAGTTGTTCCCTGTCATATGCATAGATCCCCCACTGTCTAACATACCAGATGCTACTTTGGCATGTTGAAGAACCCTGCAATCATAAACAATTAGTTAGTTTTTGAGACCAAACCTTTTTGGTTTTGGGTCTGTTCATATCAACAGATGATAAACTAACAGACTTGCTATGAATAACAGCCTGAGGGGATAGAGATGGTGAAGAAGAAGAATCCTTTGGCATGGATTTTCTTCTCTGTGGTTTCAACACAGGAGCATCTAATTGGTTGACTCTCCCCAATAGATGTTGAACCATCATAACAAGTTGTGTCTGATTTTGTGATAAAGCCTTCAGCTCATCAGACACATTAGTGCTTGAGTTTGATAGGTTCCTATGTTGTACCATCTCTCTTTGAGCAACCTCAGCTGTTGCCTGTTTAACCCCTTTCTTTTTGGATTTCTTTTTGGATTTTGGGGTCACAGGTTTTGATGTTGCTGGTACAAATTTGGTTTCAAACTCAGTTTTCATTTTATATTTCCTCTTTAATGTTTTCATTATGTTTGAGTTTGGAGCCCTTTTTATACCAGCAATCATCAGTAAGATGATTGAATAAGCCACATATTTCAAATGGCTTTTTCTTCATCTTAAGTTGATCATCTGCTGAAGAAGATGAAACTACTGAAGACTTCTTCAGCAGTTGCTATCAGTACTAGCAGTTTTCTTCCTTTAGTACCTGCTTTCTTGATATCTTTAGTAGTTTTCCCACCTTTCTACTTGCAGTTTTCTTCCTTTAGTACATGCAGTAGTTCGGGCTTGTTCTCCAGGTGTTATGACATTCTTTTTAGTACTTTTAGTACTTTGTGAAATATCACCTGGGGTGATCAACTTTTTGATCATGTGAGTGTCAGCATTTGAACCATCAACATCAGCTGATAGGTTCAGAGAGGAATTAATGTTGACTTCTACTTCTGATGGTGGTATCAGATAGTAGATCACATGATGAAAAGGATTGGTTATTGCTTTCACCATCAGATTCTACCTCTGCTCTGGGAGTAAAATCTGTAGGAGGAGCAAGTGTGATTATAACCATTGCCAAACTTCACATTGAAAGCAGATTGCTTACTAAGAAGCATTTCAAAACCCTTGCAAGAATTTACCCATCGATCACACTCTACCTGGGTAGTTGCAAGTGTTTCTTTGAGGTCTCTGTAATTCTCTAGAAGTATCTCTTCCTTAGCCTTATCATCAGTGATTTGGCATTTAAGTTTATAAATCTCATCATTCTTATCATTAAGCACAGACTCAAATTCAGCTTTTCTTTTGGAAATAGTTTGTTCTAGCTCAATGTTCTTGTTAATTAAAGCTACATTTACTTCTCTAATAGATGCAAATGCGGCTATGCATGTTTCATAACATAGTTTAGCTTTTGCCTCAGAGGATACCTGTGATACCTGTGGTTTAGAGGCATTAGAGGATGAAGTATCAGCAGACTCCAAAACCATAAGAGCTAGATTTCCAAAAGGACTGTCACCACCATGTTGACCAGCACCAGAGAACAGTTGTTCATGACCAGACAAATCATCTGGTAAACTGCTCCAGTCAACAACTCCTGGGTGTGAAAAAGCTGTGTTGTTGAGGTTGAGTTTGTTGATGAGATGGGAAGGTTGAGGTTCAGGTAATGCTTGTGGTTGTTGTGCAATAGGAACTTGAACGGATTTGGCTGAGGCAAGTAATAGCAGGGAAAAGGATATGACATTGGACCCTGGGGGACAAAGTATGCAGGAGATACAGGGTGTGAATGATGACCAGAACCAGCAGGATGTTGCCCTCTGTTTTGTGGACTAGTGCTAGGAAAAGTCACAAAGGGTGCAGAAGAGTTAGATCTAGTTGATCTACACTCTCTTGCGAAGTGTCCAAGCCTTTGGCATTTGTGACACCTCAACTTACTCTTGTCAAAACCAACTTTGGTTTCGCCAGAGAGTCCAGGAAATTTCCTGCCAGTTCCTTGTAGAACTTCTGAGATCTGATATTAACTAAGGCCATTTGGCTTAGAATATCCATCTCTTCTAAATCATCATCAGCAATGCCTTCGGATCATCCATGATGAAGCATAGATTGTCACTATTACAGCCAGATTGACTATCAACATCAACAAATGCATGATCAGAACTGTTTGAAGAGAAATCAATATGCTCATCATAATTGCTTTCAGATGCAGCATATTCTGACTCATGACCAACCAAGGCAGTGTTCCCTGCTATAAAGTCATCAATGAGTTTTCCTGAAGATGACATTTTTCTTTTTGCTCTATCTCTCTTTCAAATGTAAGCAGTTTCCCATGAAGTTGGGTGAGAGATAGGCTATCCAGATTTGCACTGGAGCGTAGGACAATAGTGTATGTGTCCCATCTCTTAGGCAGTGATCTGAGGAATCTGTTATTCATCTGGCTGTTGGTGTATTCCTGTTTCACCATTTTCAGCTCAGAGATCAAACAGGAAAAACGCTCAAACTGTTGAGTCAGTGTCTCACCCTTTCTATGAGAGAATGTCTCATATTGTTGGGCGAGGATTTCTCTGTTGTTTGCTAAGACCTCATCAGTTCCACCGAATTGTTCCTTCAGTGCATTCCAGAGTCATGAGCAGTTTCATGATGCATAAGCCCTGAATAGATTTCATTCGACAGTGCCATGGCCAGAATTCCATAGGCATTAGCATCAATCTCAAACAGTTTCCAATCTTCATCTGAGTATTGTTCCTTCTTCTTCGGAACCATTTGATTGTTTCTGGATTGTTCACCATAGGCTTATGTGGTCCATGTACCACAGATGTCCAACAACCTGAACTGTTAATAGACAGTGATGAAGCATCCTTCGTTGCCATATGTTATACTCAGTCCTAACCAGCATCGGAGGCTTGGTTGAGGAACCGGTATTGTGAGGGTCATTAGAAGGAGTAGTCATCTCAGATTCAACCAAATTCAATAAGCTATAGCAGATTTAGAACAAAACACAACAAACAAATTGAACCAAGAGAGATCTCAAAATGAATAAACGAAAGCGGCAGAAATTCAATAATCTATAACCAGTTCTTGCAAATGTGCTAATTCAATCAAACATAGATATCAAATAGCAGTTTCAATGATCAATTGTTAGATCGATCAATGATTAACCTGCTCTGATACCATTTTTAGGATCAGTGATCTACGTTTGATTGATTAGAGAGTATAGCAGCAGAATCAAACAATGAATTAGCCAATTCACAAGAACACAAAAGATATTCAAGGTAAGAACAAACGGTTATAGATAGAGAGAATTTTGCAAAAGATATTTCATTCAATATTCGCTTTCGTGGTAACAGAATGTCACACATACAATTAGGTCAACATCTCTTATATAAGAGATGTGACGTCTGTTGATGTCACTTGATAGTGACATCTAACAGAATTATTCAAACTACTGAAAGTTAACACAACTACTGAAGATGTCAAAACAGTTGACATCTTCTTACAAAAATACTAAGTGTTAACTATCACTACAACTACTGAAAAGAAACTACTAAAACTATAACGACTGAAGAACATGCTCTTCAGTTGTTTTACAAATACTGAAACAAAAAGAAAACTACTGAAAGGAAACCATCACAACAACTGAAGAATTCTTCTTCAGCTATTGTTACAAACTCTGAAGGCTTCAGTACTTGAACTTGAACTTCAGCTGTTGTCATCAGCTGATGTCTTCAGTCTTTGTACTTCAGCTGTTGATCTTCAGTACTTTGTTCTTCAGCTGTTGATCTTCAGACTTTGGTCTTCAGCTGTTGAAGTCTTCAGTACTTTAGTCTTTAGCTGTTGGTTCAGTACTTTAGTCTTCAGCTGTTGAACTTCAGACTTTGTTACAACAGCTGATCAAGTCTTCAGCAGTTGTTGTGATGTCTGTAGGACTTAGAGGTTTTTCTGATCAGGCTCATTGGTTCTTTTGGTCCAACATTTTGAAAATGTTTTCAAATAAGATAGACTAATCATGTTTATCATCCCAATAGTTGTAATAAGATACTTAAATCTTTGTTAATCAAATGTTTTGGTGAACAAATCAGCATATTGTTCATTTGAGTCAACCTTAACTAGTTTAATCAAAATTTTTCTAATGAATATCTCTAATGAAATGATATTTGATGTCAATATGCTTTGTCTTTGAGTGCTTCATAAGATTTTTTGTAATAGAAATAGCACTCTTGTTGTCAATGTGGATAGAAGTCTCCACAAAATTGAACCCATAATCTGACATTTGGTTTTGAATCCACACTAGTTGAGCATAGTAACTAGCAGCAACAATGTATTTAGCTTCAGCAATTGATGTTGAGACACAGGATTGCTTCTTGCTTTGCCATGAGATTATCCTTCTACCAGGAAATTGACATCCTCCTTATATTGATTTCTTGTTGATGTCGTAGCCACCATAGTCACTATGAGTGTAGCCATAGAGATTGAAGTTGTTGTTCCTTTGATACCAGATACCTAGTTTAGGTGCTCATTTGTGGTATCTAAGGATTCTCTTGGCAGCAACTAGGTGAGACACCTTTGGAGCAGCCTGATATCTTGCACAGATGTTATTGCAAATATAATATTAGGTCTACTTGTTATGAGATACATCAGAGATCTAATAATTGCCTTATACTGATGTTGATCAGTATCCTCCCCCTTAAAGTCAGGACAAAGATTGTGATTTCTAGGTATAGGAGTCTTTGCTGGCTTACAATCTTTCATATCAAATCTTTCTAATATGTCTTGAACATACTTAGATTAATTGATAAAGAACCCTTCTTTCATTTGTTTTACCTGAATTCCAAGGAAAAAGTCCATTTTTCTCATTGAACTCATCTAAAACTTCTTCTTCATAATGCTCTAAAAGTCTTTGCACATTTGGTCATTTGAGGAACCAATATGATGTCATCAACATAGCCTTGTACAAGAAAAAATTCTTTCCCAGACTTTATTATGAATAAAGTATTGTCAACGACACCTGTTAGATCTAGGAATAATAGGTTTAGATCTTATGTATAGTCTTAGTACTTTTATCAATCTCTTGTAATAATTATTTGTGAAAAAATCATTTTTGTGTATGCATTATATATATAGGTTAACCTATAATTATGTTGATTTATATATGTGATTGTAGGATCAATATCATGATTAGTAAAATTTCATGAAAATTTGACTAAGTGTAAGAAACATCTACAGATGAAAATTTATGTTCTTCCATAGATAATCCTCTTACACAAGTGCATCCAGGGATCTTCTACGGAAGAACAACATACAGTTCAAATGAAGTATCTCAAGTGAAGACTTCTACGGATGACAAAGTTCATGCAGGAGACAAAGTTTCTACGTAAGACAACTTCTACAGAAAAGCAACATTTGCATGTACTTCAACAAGTACATCAAGTCAACAAGTCAATCACTGAGTGATGACATAAAGTCAACTTCTACGGATGACTTTAACTCAGTCAGAGAATGTCACATTGTGGTATTCTCTAAGTAACTTTCTTACCTTGATAAGAAAGTTACTAATTCCAAGAGATTTACTGTTACCCTAACACTAAAATCTTGAGCCTATAAATACAATGTATGGACTCATACTTTGAGACATGACTGAATACATAACAATACGTTGATCAATACCATCAATCAAAAGCCCTAGCAGCCGCAACATCAATTACACTAAAATTATCAATAGAATTATACTAATAATAATCATCAACTAACATTGTTTGATCATTTGTAATCATTAAATCTATTTATAATGAAATAACTTTGAATCAATTCATGTTCATTAACTCATTGCAATTACTTTTTCTATTTGTCATTTATTACTTTACATTGCAATTGTGATTTTTGTTTTTCAATCAATTTAAACAACGAATAGCGATAATTTCACGAGCACTCATCGAATCCAATCTAATATTGATAATTCATGAATGTGATTCTTGGATTCATAGTACCTTTGGTGTAACCATTCTTTAGGAGAAATTGAGACAAAGTCTAATACCATAGCCTAGGTGCTTGGTGCAACCCATAGAGAGCTTTATCCAATTTGCACACATAGTGGGGGCGTTGTGGGTCTTCAAATCCTTGAGGTTGGCAGCAAAGACATCAGTGTAATCAATTCCCTCCTCTTGAGCATATCCTTTAACTACCAGTCTTGCTTTTTTCTTGATAATCAAGCCTTTATCATCTCTCTTATTTCTGAATACCCACTTTGTTCCAATGGGTACTTGATTGGATAGAAGTGGACATAGGTTCCAAACTTTTTGTCTCTTGAATTGAAGTAATTACTCTTGCATTGATTCAACCCAACTACTATGCTTCAAGGCTTCTTCCACCTTCTTTGGCTCCTTCTATGATACGAAACATAAGTACAAGCAGACATTCCCATTGTGAGTTTGTCCCCATGTTCTCACGCCTTAAGAAACGTCTCCAATGATATTCTCAGTTGGATGAGTGTTGTGAATCCTGAGCCTAGGAATTACATCCAGTTGCATGGATAGATCCAAATTAGAGATATTTTGCTCAGGGACTTGAACACTTGGTCCAGCTGTTGTCGCACATTAATTCAACAAGGACCGATTGAAAGAAGGAGATACAATGTAACATTCCCCATTTTCAAACTAGAAACCCAAACCCGAACCCATTTGAGTCAATCTTGTAAATCAAATTCATTATTTAGTCATTTTATATATTTTTTATGTTCCAAATATAATAAATGTGTCACTTAATCAATTTAATTTAATCTTATAATTTATAAAACAAATGTTATAAAATTTTAAACGTTATTAATATTTATAAGATTTTAAATATGTAACTAAAATAAATAATCAAATTACAAGTTCTTGTGAGATTTATAAAGTCTATAAAGATTTAATAAAAAAAAGTTGTTTAATTCAATTAGAGTCTTCATAAATTTAGAATATAAATTGTAATTATTATTATTTTTATTTAAATTATTTAATTTTGTATTTATTTTAAATTCTGATCATAACCTCCTTTTGAAACACTTGTAACTCACCATTAGCACTATTCATAACCCCTTCTAACCTCAACTATAAAAGCAAGCTTTAGGTCCAACTTTTCATTTGCTTATTCTCTAAAAATCTCACTAACAAACCTTTTTTATCTATTGGTTTTGATCAATTTCATGAATTTTCTTTTACAAGAAATTTCAAGAATTTTCTAGTACTAAGGTAATCTTATATTGCTTTTATATTATACATTTTTATATTTTTTCAATCATCATAACATCTAGTTGTTCTCATGACTTTATGTTCTTACTTTTATTCTTTCTTCTACTAAATCTATTTTAATTTAAATCATTATTATTTATTCATTAACCTTCTTAACTTTCATTAATCTTATAACAATCACTAACATTTCTAAATCAAGCTAAGAAGATGCTAACGTAAACAAAGAATCCCATTTGCATATGTCTATGCCACCACATTCGGTTATTCCACAAGATTATTTCTCTAAATGATGGCTGTGCCAAAGTGTTGGAATATTATTTTTATAACTCAAATGAAGTTTAATATACCATATATTGATTAAATTTGTTCTAACCCATGTCATGTTTTAGCAATTTTAAAAGTGCACATAAGTGTCTCATTATATATTTGGCAGAATATAGTCTGAATTCAACTAACCATAACTTGGTCATAACAAACTAAATTCGAGTAAACTCAGACTCCAATATTAAGTTCATTGAATTAATTTTTTGAAAAAATTTTATACATATTCAAACTTAATTGGATGACTCAACAATAGCCTTCATAAGATAAGTGTGCATTTCAGCACCTTCTGTCTTGTGTTGTTGTTTTGACCTATTATGGATCTTTTCATAAAAATATTCCATGAGTTGTGAAAAATCGTTTCATATTCATCTGCTTCGATGATTCCACCGTCGGTTGGGGTGTGACATACATCATCTGTACATATCCCCATTCCTGGGAAATCTAAGAAGCACCAATTCTTGAGGAATGGTTATCCTGGGTTTGAGGATAATGCACTCATGTTCGGTGAAAAGCATTTGGTGCTTTTGGACACAAAATTGAGAAACACTTACAAGATTGTGTTCAAGCTACTTGACAAAGTTTACTTTGTTGACTTTTAACTCGCCATTGGATACACTTCCTCTGCCAGAAATGTATCATCCGGCCTCACCTCCAAACTAAACAATACCTCTATCAAAATATTGAAATTATAGAACAAGAGATCTTTTCCCAGTCATGTGCCTAGACCATCCACTATCTACAATCCACACATTTTCATTCTTGTCATATGGATGTCCCTACACATAAAGTGAAAAATATAGTTGTTATTGAAAACCCAAGCTTTATTGGTCTTGGGCTCTTCCAATGATGATGACATAATTGAACCAAAGTGTATGGATGAAGGTTTAATAGATGTCTATGAAGAAGAGGTTTAGGGTGCAACATCCTTTTGATCTTCCATTCCATCCCTTGGTTGATCATTGTAGATGAGCTTGATAAAGCTTAGGCAGCATGACATCTTTTTTGATCTTCCATTCCATCCAATGATGATGACTTTTTCTTTCTTAACATTATTTGTATACTATGCTTGCAGGATTGTAGTAACAATATTTAGCCGTGTGGTTATGTAGATCACACATTATACATGCAATGTTAACTTTTATCGGAAGTGGAGATGGTTGTTTTTTGGACTTCTTGTCTACATCAACAGTCTTTCCCTTCAACTTTTGATCCTTTAGTATGCAAGAGTGCTAGTACTACACTCCTTGTACGGCCTCTTTGCCGGGACGCTTATAACTGGTCAATCATTGCACATAAAACATACACTTACATTAATTTAAAGAAAACATTGTAGCGGAAACATTAAAACAAACATTCCATTTCATTATAAAAGCTTTTGCGAAACAATACATCGTTATCGAATCACAAAATACTTATTGCATTACATCACAAAAGCATTATAACAATGGATTCCATCTAAAAGGAGCCAAGTAGCCGCCCCATGCCATCCTCAGCAACCTTTACCTACCAACTGAAAACACATAAAAGTCAGCATTGCTAAGTGAGTTCTAGTTTTATAATAAAACATACTTTTCTTTCGTTAAGATCGTTCTTTGCTTTCTTTCAAAATCATACTATACTTTGCACATGATCACACATCGTACGTACACATAGATAATAACATTATTATCTTCATCATTCATTCGTTAACTTCCGTTCATTCATCGTACGTCATTATCATTCACTTTCGTTACTTTCATTCACATTCATTCATACTTTCTTACTTTCTTTCGTACGTTCATTACTTTCGATGACATGTATAATACCCCAAACATTGTGCACGAAGCTGGTCACCGGGCTTGAGTCTTTCATAGACCTCGAACATTGTGCACAAAGCTGACTCTAGTACCTAGGGCAAGTACATTCACCATTTATCTTTTCTCTTTCAATTCAGATCAATGCCATATGCTATACCCTGAACATTGTGCACGAAACTGGTTACTGGGCCTAAGGTCTTTCATAGACCTCGAACATTATGCACGAAGTTGACTCCAGTACCTACGGCAAGCGGCAAGGATCCCATACATATGGTCAATCACAAGGATTGGACTCTAGTGTGCATCCTTCAGGGGTAGCTAACCCGCATATAATTGAGCTAACACCCTTCATTGGGTGTGAACCTCCATACATTTCCTTTCAAGCCTTTCTTACTTTCATTCATTCATTAATGCATGCATTCATTCATTACGTTCCTCTTCTCATTATCTTCCACTTTATGTTACATAATAATTTTCATTTCATTCATTAGAATTTAACGTAAAGCCACGGGAAAATAATCATCATAACAAGGAACATAAACATAAACATACAAACATCACCATACAAGGCACCATCATACATGCATAACATACATCATACATACCATCATGCAAAAGCATAAATTATACATCACCCATCACATCATATTTGACCTTAAAAAGTCAACTTACTATGCCCTCAGGAACCTCCCAAGTCAAAGCCTACTTTTACAATTTCCCCAAAATCATAAAATAATTTTAGGTCTTTAGGCGCATGAGCACTATGCAGGAGCATGGCCTTTCAGGCGCATGAGGAACACTTAGGCATATGAGAAACTTTCAGGCGCATTAGCATTATTGGGGCACATGCGCTACACTTAGTCTATTCTGGGCAATTCTAGGCGCATGAGCACTATGCAGGCGCATGAGTGCCTAGGCACATGAACCATCTGGGCGTATGAACACTTAGTCAATTTCAGCCTATTTTAGGCGCATGAGTACTATTCGGGCGCATGAGGTTTTGGGCGCATGGGAACACTTAGGCAGTTATTTACAGTTGGGCGCATGAGCTACTGTTTAGGCGCATGAGGTTTTGGGGGCATGGGAACACTTAGGCAGTTATTTACAGTTGGGCGTATGAGCTACTGTTTAGGCGCATGAGCAGTCTAAGTCATCCTAAACATCATAATTTAGTCCCCGAACATCACCTATCATGTTCTAAGCTTAAATCATACATTCTAAGCCTTAGAAACATAATCATAATATCACCAAACGCATATAGCCCCAAAATCAAAACCCACCGGAAATCACACACATAAACACATACGGGTACAATACCCAACTTTTATAAAAACGTTCATACACGCATTTCCAACCACAAAGCAGTTAAAAACAACAAAAAAAGGGGTGCTGAAACTCACCTTTGCAGCCTATGGTTATGACTTCTTCAAAACCCGTTTGCAACAGAGTTCAACTGTCTAGAAACACACCAAAACACACACCCGAACACATACAACATACATAAGCATACTGTCACACCCCGACCGACGACGGAATCATCGAGGCGGACGAATGTGAAATGATTGTTCAGAGCACATGGAACTAATTAAGTTGGAATAACATTAAACATAATTATTATTGAACATATAAGAAGACAAATAAATCATTAAAATTCAACAAAGATATAAACAACAATATAAGATGTTTAATTTAACTAAGTCCAAATCCTATATAAGCACGTAGAGATCTTCAAGTATACACATGAAACATGTTAAAAATAAAGGGTCAACTTTGAAAGTGGTGAGTTCCCATGGGTTAAACACATGCATATATATATATATATATATATATAGATATAGATATAGAATAGATATATATAAAGGTTTACAAGTAGCAATTCATGTCAATGGTTATGAGTTAGCATGTTTATAGAACACGTACAGTTACAACCAAACCTCGAATTGATGACAAGTATATATGATTGGCTAAGTGTATTGGTTTCCATGAAACAAGCATACGTCATCAGGAGTCGGCAATACATCGGCTTTAGCACCAAATAGGCTTGTCAGGCCCAAAGATCTAAGACGTCGTCAGGCTAGCAATAGTTAATGATTGTAAACAAAATATGTATCTCATATAAGACCAAATAGGTGTAATTGACTATAAACTGTTCATCAAAGAAGAGGATGGTGATCTGCTACTGGTTCAGATTTATATTGATGACATAATCTTTGGTTCCAAGAATGAAGAATTATGTATAGAATTTGAAGCTGTAATGAAGGCGGAATTTGAAATGAGTACTATGGGAGAGATGAAGTTCTTTCTCGGGTTACAGGTGGATCAAACACCAAAGGGGATATTTCTACATCAGACCAAGTATGTAAGGGATATTCTCAGTCGATTGATATGGAGAATGCTTCCGCAGCTGGGACCCACTTTGCTACAAATCATGATGTAGCACCCGACGAGAATGGTGATTTGGTTGATGCCACCATGTACCGAGGCATTTGGATCCCTCATGTACCTCATTGCCTCAAGACTTGGTATTATGTATGCAACATGTCTTTGTTCAAGATATCAGGCAAAACCAAAAGTAAACCATCTTATTGGGGTCAAAAGGATATATCGTTATCTGAAGGATACACCCACACTTGGGCTGTGGTATCCTCATAATGATACAGTGACTCGGATTATGGCGGTTGCAAGATGAACTACAAATCCACCTCAGCAGGTTGTCAATTCTTTGGGAGAAGATTAGTCACGTGGCAGTGTAAGAATCAGACATCAGTTGCGTTGTCAACTTGTGAGGCTGAATATGTTGCTGCGGCAAGCTGTTGTTCTCAAATCATCTGGATTCAACAGCAGATGCGGGACTACGGTTTGAAATTTTCTAACACCCCTATATTTGTTGATAATTCTTCTACAATAGCCGTTACTAAAAATCATGTCCAACATCTTAAGACCAAACACATCGCCATTAAATATCACTTTGTACGTGATTGTTTTGAAAAGAATCTAATCGATGTTGTTAAAATAAATACGGATTTTCAACGCGCTGACCTCTATACAAAAGCCTTTGATAAACCACGTTTTCTATATTTGTTAGAGGTCAATGGTGTTAAAAAGAAAAGTGATGTAATTCCAGACGATGAACAGGTCTAGTCCGATGCGTCAAGTCTATTTTCTTTTATTTTATTTTCTTTTATTCTAGTTTATTTTATTTAATTTATTTTCTTGATTTCATTTCTTCACCTATTAAAATCCTAAAAACGAAATTCGTTTACGGTTTAAAATTTTAGGGGGAGAATAGGTTAAGTTAGTATTAAACAAACAAGGGAGGAGGACAGGCAAGTTGATAGAAATGAGATCGGATCTGTGAAACCAATTCAATGACTATGGAAAATGATAGTACACAGAAACAAAGCTTTTGGGACTTAATTGAATTAGATGTGAAATTCAAAGTATACATCTGAAAAGTCTAAGCAAAAATAAAAGTAAATGATAGTAAAACTAGCTACTACTAAGGTAACATAGAAAAAGCAGACCTAGAGGTTGCTAGACCATTAGATGATGTGTCGGTAGATTCAACACAATAGATAAATAGACCTCATTGGTGATCTCAAGATCAAACTAAGTTTTTCAACAAGCTATGGGTCATCATCTTATCCCTGGTTAACACAATCTACAAAGTTCCAATAAGGGGTGACAAGCAAAATAAACGCCACAAATGTGTGCGGATGACCAAAATATGAGCAAAGCACATGATGAAAAATGCAAAAAGCAATCAAACTGATAGCCTATGTTGTTGGTGCGATCTGTGCAACAAGAATAAATTGCTCAAACAAGCAGATAGGTTATGTGCCTCTCTGCTGTGCGCTGGCACTGACCTGAGGATAAGCATAACCTATATATTCTAGAATTTATTGTTGTTTGCCGCCTCTCTGTTTTGCGGTGGTACGGACCTGAGGCTTGGCTTTTCTTTGAAAGCTCTAAGAATAGTTTCTTCTTGTCAAAATACCCGTAGACCGCTCAAAAATCTCTTGAGGAATGTTGATTACCATATAAGCGTGGGATCCACAAATACTTGTTCAAATAAACTAACCTAATGTATCACCAATCTATGTCAAAAGTCTGCGTATGGATTTAAGTGGATAAGTATATTGACAATCATCATGGCTGCAATTCTTGAAAGTCCAAATCAATGTGTGCGTCTTATAATACTAGTATGATTTCCTTAATTTACTAATGACTCTTGATGAAAGCAAGAATCTAGCATCAAATGATTTTGGTAACACATCCTGAATGATTTGATTACCTGTATGATTCCATCATGAATCATTCCACTTATGGTCAAAATAACTTGAAGCTGCCTGTTCAAGAAATAAATCTGGTAGATTTCTATCTTAGGATTTCCACCTCACACAAAATCACAAAAACATCTTTACTTTTGTCTTTTAATGTTAGCTCTTTTGTTTTGTTTTAACTTTTAGTCAATTTAGAGTTATATGTCAGACTATGTCGTGGAATTCAATATGGGATTAAATTACTTAAAAGGGTCACGTCTGAGGTGACCAACGTGTGTTCAAATGTTAAAGGGTCACGTCTGAGGTGATAAAAAAATTTTGCTTAAAAAGATCACGACTAAGGTGATCAAAAGTTTCAAAGTTAAAATGATCATGTTTAAGATGATCGAATGCTCAAAATGTTCAATCAATAGTTAAATGGGGTTAAATGTCAAATGGTCATAAAGTCAAAACCATGAGTATGATCCATTCGCACGACTGGACCATGAGTATGGACCAGTTGTACGATTGGACCATACTTATGCACTAGACAACCGAATGGAGCATGAGTATGAACCATTCACACGAATGGCTTACAAGATTGAGCCAGTTGCCCGAATGGAGTTGTCCAAATGAGTCAGTCGGCCGATTGAAACCCAGTCGGCCGACTGAAGGTGATCGACTGTACCAATCGCTCGACTGGGTTCCAATCGCCCGAATGAAAAGAGCGAATGGATCGAGTCGCCCGATTGAAACCAGATTCAGTATAAATAGTGCCATAGTCGCTCGCACATAGTCATCACCCCTCAATCGCCCTAATATCACATAGCGTGCCGTTACTCTGCCAAAATTTCTTCTGGCCTTACTTGACTTCAAATTTCGAGATTCTGACGATTGCTGGTTGTTATACAGGTACAATGTGGTGCAACCTACATAAATCTCAGTTGTTTCGTGCCGTAAATCATTGAATTTGGCCCTAACCAAGAACCGAAACTTAGTTAGACAAATTAACTCATAAAACTAAGTAAAATGTTGAAAGAAAGGTTATTAGGTGCTAAGTAGTGTTATTGCGAGTCTAATGAGCCAAACCACGATGTCTAATATTAAGATTTGCTCAAAATTTGAATCTCAATTGAACAGACAGTAGGTCATGTGACTGGACACCCGGATGAACTACAATCACATGACTGAGCTGGACGAATGATTCAGTCGGCCGAATGAACAATGCGTATGAGCTCAGTTGGCCGACTGAACCAGTCGCAGGATCAGTCGCCCGATTGAACTCAGTCGCAAGATAAGTCACCCGATTATATTCAGTTGCATGTTAGGTCAAACAACTAAACCTAATCGTATGGTTCAATCGCATGATTGAACCAGACTGATCTAAAACAGGTTAATTTGAAATGGTTTCTGTTGTGTGATGATCTAACTTGTACGTTTCTTGTGTTACAGATTGATGGCTCATCGGTGGATCATCAACACCAAGCATAATTTTGTGCTCATCTGGACGCCACCACTTGGGACACAGCCGATGTGCTGGCGTCATCGCATTCCTGAAGAGATCATGGATACATCAAGTCATATCTACACCATGCACTCCCTACAGGTCTATCCAGCAGGCCTTCTGGGAGGGTGCATCAGTTGATCAATCTCGTGAGCCCTACTGCATCACGAGTACTATATTTGGGCAAGACATAGAGGTGACTACTGCAGATATTTGACGGGTACTGGATCTGGGTGAGGATGCTGATCACCAACCAGACTACACCCTCTGATAGTGAGGGGATGCTTCCTTAGGATGAAGTACTCTGGGACATAAATGCAGGTGTGCTAAACAAAAGCAACCTGTGTCCCCAGTTCAAGTACTTGGCACACATTATACTGAAGTGCATAGCTTTGAGGAGGGGTGGCTTTGATGACTTATCAGACTAGATTCAGAATGCCTACGTGGCACTGGTGCTGAACCACTCCTTCAGCTTCTCCAGCATGATCTTTGCACACCAGATAGAGAATCTTGAGGCCAAAGGCAAGGAGGGCTTCTGTATGTACCCAAGATTCTTATAGATGATTATCGATGAGAAGCTTCCTTCCTTGCCTAAGGAGAGCCATGACGCGGTATCACTTGAGGTGATGGATGACACTACTTTGGGCTGCATGAAGGTCTAGAGGGGAAAGCAAGTCAAGCCCCTATGAGGAGACTGTTCGGTCACTTGGCCGGGAGGAGTACGTGGCGCCGAGAAGGCGTAAGTGGCGCCACGAGGAGAGTGATTTAGATGTTGAGTAGATTGCTCTTCCATCAGATGACTCCGATGATGATGACGGTGACACTGGTGAGATTCTAGCCCTGCTGTTTCTAGGGCCAGCACTGCACAACTACTACACCTCCACCACCCACTCATGCAGATGCCACCACCACCAGTTTCCATCAGGATTTCAGTCCTCCTGATGAGGAGGAAGAGAGTGATGAGGAGCCCCTAACCAGAATAGTGGGTAGCAGGTGGTTGCCACCGACTGAGGCATTCGGGAGGTTGGAGGACGCCCTAGCAAGTCTAGGGAGACTGCAGCTGACCCCAGCTACTCACCAGGTCAGCCCAACAGCATCCTAGGGGGAGCATCCACCTTAAGGGCATGAGGAGGAAAAGGATGGCTCAGCCCCATGAGATGAAGACAAAAAGAGGAGGATGACCTTCATCACCACCACCATCATAGCCACCACCTCTACCACACCACCCATTACCTCTACCACTCCCCCCATCACCATTGCCACCATTCCACCTATCACTACTACTGCCACCACACACACCACCACTACCTCAGCCACTCCACCATTTCCCCATATCACATCCACCACCACTTTAGCTTACCCATCACCACCCACACACATACCACCTCCCATATTCACCACTACCACCACCACCACTTCTAGCCACCAGTCAAGACCTTCTTATTACCCATCCTTTCCATCAGGATCATCTCTACCTCCAGTGAGGTAGAGGAACAACTTTTAGCACTAAATCGTATGGTGCTGAAGCTGTTAGCAGCCAATGACGAGAAGACTGCTCAGCTAACAGTTAGTGGAGCTTACTGCTACACAATCATAGCAGATCTCTCAGCAGGCACAGTAGATTGAGGAGCAGGCTCAACAAATGGCTGCTCAGAGTCAAGAAATTTCCCAACTCAAGGAGCAAAATGTGTTTCTACTAAGAAGATTGAGGAATTGGAGGATGCTAAAAGGACCATCCTGCTCAACCTTAAGGGCACAAAGGATGAGCCTCTGAATATTAGAGAGGGAGACGGTGATGATGGTGATGATAGTGATGATGATGATAGTGATGATGATGATGATGATGATGATGAAGGTGATGATGAGGATGGAGGAGACACTGAAGGAGGAGGAGAGTCTTGTGTAATTTAAAAGACTCAAGATCTAAGTTCCTCGACATCAGCCCCGACAGCAGAAGAACACATGATCCAAGACAAAAGTAATGCATAGAGTTTTGTGTAATTTAAATCATGTGTAATTTGAATATTGTATTAAACTTATGTGCTGAATGTTTGTGTATATATTTAATGTTTAATGTCTTGATTATTTACTGATGCATGATGTGTTAAATGTTTTAAATCAAGTAGATCCACATTATTAGCGAGATGACTACGATGTTGCTCCCCTTCAGCAGATCAAGTCTCATCTCACAATGATACTTGATCTGCAAGGGATTGTCAGGAGGTCTGTAAGCTATACTCCCGAAGAAGGAAAATTATTCACAACCTCACTGATGAGCAACTCGTAGAAATGTTCTGGTTAAACCGGATGCATTGGTTAGGATGCCCCTACCGTCGATGTTGCTAGTGATGACAAGCTCAATGATGTTCATGAGATAGAGAATGAAGACATCACAGCATAACACTATCCAGAATATACTGATCGAGGGGAAATGTGGTCCTCGATTTTGGAGATAAACTCGACAGTGATATGCATGTTAAATTGGATACGATGGAGAGGGAGACTGAGAAAACAGAAAGCCAAGCCCAAGCCATAGATGCTGATGTTGAAAACAAAAGGGCTGAATGGGCGGCTTGTTCTGCAGAGATTCATGCCCAACGAAGCACCAAAGCCGAGTGCTTACGCCAAGCTCTACAAAAACAAGAAGCATCTTAAGGTGTCTGGCAATATAATCGTGTGGGCTTACTTTGAGGATCTGAATGTATATGTAGTGAAAAAAGAGAAGGGAATTGAGTAATTCAGATTTCCACATGATATGAAGACTTTTCCTGGTTTTGAGCTCAACCAGTTAGCATGCCTGAACCTGCTATATGCTGACCCCAGGAAGATGTCAGGCTGGTTTGAAGATGTGTTGAAGAGAGAATACTACACACAATGGATTAATTTCAAGCCTCAACAACCGACTAGGTATATTCGAAGGTCAAAGGTGGACCCAAGGACTGGGAAACCCAAAGTGGTGTTGAAGTGGAATCCTCCGCGTACTATGTCTAAGATCCCATTTAGGGAAATGCCACAGGACTTCACTCCCCACTTCAAATGGTGGTATTATGACTGGCGTACAGGAGAAGCGGTCATAGTATTATAGAAAGGGAGCCAAATGGAGACAATCTAAATATTTGACCCAATGTGGCTAACCAACCTGTCAGCGAATGATGTTTATACTCTATACAGGTGGCCACTATTCTATGATCCGTAAGATATTATATAGGCCCTCAAATTTCAGAATGTAATAAGACTGTGCTTTGTATTTGAGATACACGTTGGAGTCACAATCGAGGAGAGAATAAGAAGTTTGACAAGCTAATGGAGGATGCCAGACAATGATAGAAACTAGGTCCAAGGGGGAGTTTGTAGATCCATATGTACCTAGTTTACGGTCTTAATGTAATATGTCTGTCATGTCCTTAATGTAAATGAAATAAATGAGTTGAATGAAACGTATTATGTGGTTATTGATCTTAATGTTTAATGTTTCAGTGTATGATTTAATGTTTATCATTTAATAACGCATGTTGAACCAACTATATAGGTTTGTGGTTGTTTGAATAGATCATAGTCAAAGAATGATTGAGAAACATATTCAAACTTAGTCATATGAAGTTCTCATGCGAATGGCCCATGCTAATGGACCATACGCATGAACAACTTCATGCTAATGAACCAGTCGCACGACTGAACCAGGAGACTGGATCAGTCGCATAATTATGACATGAGATTGACTCAGTCGCACGACTGAACACTCAGGCGTGCGAATGGATCACCGCATGACTCAGTCACACGATTGAACCATGCTAATGGTTCAATCGCATGAATGAGTAACCCTAACCTATAAATATCACTTAATGCGTGGAAATATGCAACACTTTGAAGAATTCGACTCCTACACGTACCCTAGCCGTCCAGAACGTCCAAGAAAGCCAGTCCAAGTTCATAAATCGTTCTTGATCAATTCCTATTCGTTCTTAACATTTAGATTAATCTTATAGCGATCGGGTTAACGTTCTCACTGATGGGATCGCCAATCAAATAGGATTCCACACTATATGATATGGTATACACGTGAATTAGTTAGTACTACATCCAATACACGGTCCCTAACAAAGGTTCCCAGGTAAGGTAAACGGATCCATCGGTTGATTTGGATTTATATTAATACCTTGCCTAGACAGAACACCTCAAGATACAAGCATCCCACTCTTCCAGCATTACATGTTTCAAGTTATAGGACATAGACTTTGACAAGACTTGAAAACCATAAATAACGATTCAAGGCTTATTTTAATAACCATTTGATTTAGGCTCATAATCCCTTAGAATATGATTTAAGATTTGTGTGTGCATTGATAAGAATCAAATTGTAAGAAGAATCACATAAGGCATATAATCACATGATCAAATATAAACATAAACATATAAGGCATATAAAATCCTATCTCAGCATATAAAATACATGAGAGGACTCATGTGTAAGGGTATTTAGTTATAGTCTAGGTCATTCAATTTCTAATAACCAAAATCCCTATAACCATGGCTCTGATATCAATCTGTCACACCCTGACTGACAGCGGAATCATCAGGGCGGACGAATATGAAACGATTGTTCATAGCACATGGAACTAATTGAGTTGGAATAATATTAAATGTAATTATTATTGAACATAACAAGACATATAAATCATTAAAATACAACAAAAATATAAACAACAATATAAGATGTTTAATTTAACTAAGTCCAAATTCTATATGAGCATGAAGAGATCTTCAAGTAGTAAACATGAAACATGTTAAAAATAAAGGGTCAACTTTGAAAGTTGGTGAGTTCCCATGGGTTAAACACACGCATATATATATATATATGTATATATATATATATATATATATATATATATATATATATATAGGTTTACAAGTAGCAATTCATGTCAATGGTTATGAGTTAGCAAGTTTATAGAACACATACAGTTACAACCAAACCTTGATTTGATTACAAGTATATATGATTGGCTAAGTGTATTTGGTTCCCATGATGAACAAGCATACGTCATCAGGAGCCGGCAATACATCGGCTTTTGCACCATATAGGCTTGTCAGGCCCAAAGATCTAAGACGTCGCCAAGCTAGCAATAGTTAATGATTGTAAACAAAATATGTATCTCATATAATACTTACAATAACACAAATAACCATGACAAAAAGGTAAAGATGAATTGCATGTGCATTTACAAGTATCAAGATGTTTACAAGTGTAAGTTGATAAAGTTAACATGTTTCATCCTAAAAGGTGTGAAATAAAATTAAAAGGGGCATGGAGAACTCACATGGAAAACTCACGTGATGTAGAATGTGCTTTAGATAATAATAATAAGAAAATTAAATAGTTCCAATGATTCCTTCATGATTCAACCTAAGATTTGGTGTCTTAGGATTAGAATAAAGTTAAGATTAAAGAGTAAATATGAATTAGGGTTTCATTTGAAATTTAGGGGGTTTTAATAACTAAATCAAATTAAATAAACAATCGATTATATTTTGGTTCAATATAGTTCGAGCAATTCAATTAAAAGTAAGAATCTAATAATGTAATTTATTGAGTTGATATAATGTGTGAGAAGTAATAATTAATTTAATAATTAATTATTTTAAATTTGATAAAGGTAATCAATTTAATATTTATTTTCAATGACTTTAAAATTATCTAACATCGTTTATAAAGTTTTGTGATTTATTATAAAGGTCTTATAATATGAAGTTTTTAAAATAAAAATAAAGTGTAATAGAAAGTTGATTTTTTTTAAAAATAGGTTTTTTTTAATATTGATGTTGACAAGAGGGGAAAGTCTTGTCGTATGGGGTTTTTAAGGGTTCCCGCCCCTGGCAGGGGCGGGTTCTGGCATGCAGCCTGTCACATCCCGTGTCTTTTGTCCTTTGTCCCGTGAACTTTGACCGAGAGACCACGCCCTTGTGAAGGGCGGGTTCTCGAAATCTCCTCAACCACACGATTTACTAACCATAGGATCTAACGGTTCCAACGATGCCAGAAGAACACGCCCTTGGCAGGGGCGGTTTCTGGACTTTTGACACCCCGTTTACTCCTTTCCTTCGCCTATTTATTTATTTGTTACATTTTTCACATATCGTTCAACTTATTCATAATCCATTTCTCACTATTTTTGCAAACCTAATTTTTATATAATTTTATTCTTCATTCCAAAAATCAAAATGAGCTGGAGAATTACACCAGGTCCACTAAATAACGATTTGTTATTTTTAAGCGGTCAACATAGAGCTGATTATTATTTTCGAGAGCCAGACAGCGATGAAGGAATTTTACGTGCTAGACGAGGTGATAAAGCTTTTTGGGATTACATTGATGAAGTGCCTATCCCTGAAAATGTTATGAGATATATAAGGTTGGCTGGTTTTGCGGGTGTGATCGAGTGTGGTTATCGAAAACTTGATCGTGCTCTTATTTCAGCTTTAGTGGAGAGATGGAGGCCAGAGACACACACATTTTATTTACCGGTTGGAGAGACCACAATAACCCTTCAAGATGTTCAAGTTTTATGGGGTTTGCCGGTTGAAGGTGATGTTGTTTCTGGCACTGATTATGCTATGAGTGCATCCGAAATTATAATAAGGTTTGAGTATTGAACCGGTTGTACACTCGTTACAAGTGCTGTAAGTGGTTATAAGTTAAACCTAAGGTTTATTTTAAACGAATAATAAAACCATTTTCTGATAATGCCACTGAATTTCAGTGTATTCAACGAGCTAGATTAATTTTATTTTTTATGATTGGTGCCACTTTATTTCCTGATACTTCTAGCAACTGGGTGCACGTAAATTATTTAAGTCATATTGAAAACTTAAATAACTGTGGTAGACTTAGTTGGGGAAGTGCAGTTTTAGCATTTTTGTATAGACAGTTATGTAAGGCAACGAGTGTCACAAATCGAGAAGTTGGTGGCCTTTATTCTTGTTGCAATTATGGGCATGGGAAAGATTACCTACTATGTGTCCCAAGAATACGAGATCTATTGATTTCAGGTTACCATATGGTGCACGGTATGTTAAAAAAACTTATGTATTAACTATTTATCTATAATCTTATTTTTTTCTAGTTAACCTGGTATATTTAAAACTTGATTACAGATGGAATGGTGAACTTAGTTATGTAAACACCACTCCGCACTGTTTGAGTGCGTATCGATCTCAGCTGCATTCATTAAGCGAGGCCATGGTATTAATATTAATCTGATATTATTTTGTATATATTAACATTTTGTAAACATATTAATTCATATTTTTATATCAGTTTAATTGGAGGCCTTATGATAATATTATCCACCTTCTACCTGATATCTACACAAGTGGACATCAAAGCTGGAGAAGTGACACATACCTTATATGTTGGGAAGTTGTTGAGCCTCACATTCCAAGTAGGGTTTTAAGACAGTTTGGAATGTTTCAACCAATCCCTACAAGTGTGTTACTAACCCGGGAGCAACTTACAAATCTACATTCGACTGCTCGTAAAGGTGGTAGAAATAAAAAATGGTTACAACATCATAATATCTTGTTCAAGCATGGGCGTCTCGGCTTAATTCACTTGCTAATGAAACGTATACTGATTCGCCAATTGCTTCTGAAGCATACATGAGGTGGTATCTAGAGCGTACTGTTGTGTATACAACAAACCCGGCTCATCAAGACACAAACCCTCATGGCTTCCAAAATGATGGACAAAAACTGAGAATGATGGTATTATTATTAATAATTTTAATATTATTATTGTTAATATTATTATTATTTTTAAATTAATCTTTCATAATGTTATTTATAGATGGATGGGATGAGTCAGTTTTATCAAAGACCAGGGGATGAAACGGCGAGGAATATGGCGAGCTGTTATATGGATTTGGCAGATGCAAACCATATAAGTTATCTACCAACGCATGTGACACAGAATGTTGATGATACTCAACTTCCTCCTGTCCCACAACGTTTACCCAGAAGGGGTAAAGGACGAGGGCGGGTTGGTAGACAGGTTTGTGATGATAATATTGTTGTGCAATATGACAGGACAAGGGATTTCACGAAACAACAGCTTGACTCCCCCTTTTTAGCCAAATGGGAAACGAAGATTTTTTTTATGGTGGTACCTCAAGTACTCAGTTTCCACATTTTAGTCAAATGGGGACCCAGAATTTCGAAGAAGGGGGGCCGTCAAATCCTTATCAAAGCCCTGATAATAGTTATCAACAATCATTTCACCATTCTTCCTCGTTACCATATTACCCTCAATTTCAAGATACATCTCAATCAGTTGACCGGTTTTTTAATCCATATCCTTGCCTGTTCGACTTAAATGATGAAGCAATAAACGATGATGATGACACTCGTTAGATATTATTTTTTTATATTTTTAGTGATGTAATTTTTTACACTTTTATCTATTAATTATATAATGCAACTTTATTATAGAATACGAACTTAAGCTACATCAAATTAAATTATGATACAACAATCTCCTCATGAATATGAGTTTGGACAAGTGTTCATGTTATGACCTGTTTGTCTACATATTGAACATCTACGTATGACACGTGCATCTGGATGATGAACATCCATATCATTGTGTATCCTTCTCGTGCATCTCCTACCTCGTGACGTGGTGATTTTTGAGGGATCACCTCTTATCTTCCAACCCGGGTTCTTCCAATAATCAATGTGACTCAGCGGGTGAAAATGTCCATTATACTGTTCTTGATAAACAACAGTACTATAGACCTGATGAACAATGTTATGAGGTGATTCACCTCTATGGCGGCAAACTGCAATTGCATGTGAGCATGGAAACCTTTGCATCTGCCATTTACCACACATGCAAGTTCTGTTTTTGTATTCCACGGTATAATCATTTCCACCAGCTTCATTTGTTTGTATCTTTGACAAAACTCTATACCTCGCCTCTCTGTAATCAAACTCTGTTATAATATGCTCTTGCGAGTTAATATCACGTGTGTTAAATAAACGCCATATGCGAGGGGGTAACGCGGTGTTACAGTTGGTTGCGATGTCAGTGTGCTTTTTGAACTGTTCGACTGTTTTCTCGAACGTACAATTAATAATAGCTTTTATTGGCATAAGCCTGACACCTCGCAACGTATTGTTAAAGCTTTCTGAAATGTTTGTCGTCAGGTTAACCCACCGACGATGATTTTTATCATGTAGAAGCGTCCATTTACTCTCTTTAATAGTTTTTAAATATTCCCACGCTTCTAGATTGATGCTTGTCATTTGACTTACACAGTAGTTATACTTCCTTTGTTGGGTGGTGCTTCCGATAGACCAACATAGCCTTTTTAAGCTAGAAACCTTGAACTTTTGCATGAGGTTACTTTGAACATGTCGGAGACAAAATCGATGCACAGCATTATTTTTCCACTCTTCAAGAGTAATCATTGCACGAATAATTCCTTTGTGCCTATCAGAAATAACACATAACTTTATTCCCGAACCAATATAATTATGGTGAACTGCAATGTGTGACCAGAATTGGTGGAAAAACCAACTCCAACTTTCTACGTCTCTTCGTCTACAATTGCATAAGCTATCGGCATTACATAGTTGTTTGCATTTTTTGCAACTGCAATTAACATTTTACCACGGTAAGAACCTTTCAAGAAAGTACTGTCAACAGATATCATAGGCTGACAATAGCTGAACGCTTTAATTATTAGACCGAATGCCCAAAACACATATTTAAATGTGTAATAAGCAGATGTACCGGTCAAATGATGTAACCATTCCACGATAACATGGTTCTTCTCTTGTAATGCCTTGATGTACGTAGGTAATTCCTCAAAATTACTGTCCCAACTACCATAAATATTCTCAATAGCAGCTTTTCTAGCTCGCCAGGCTTTATTATATGAAACATCAACATTCAACGTGTCTTTCAAATGCGCTTGAATTTGCTTGACGGGAAAAGCAATATCTTGACGAATAAAATGGATGATACGGGTAACAATATCTCTGCATTTGAAACTTCTATTGTTGTTACCAACAACAGTACCAAAGCAGTTGTGGGAATTCACCCATCTTGAAATTCTCCACATGTGATGATCATGGTTCTTGGAAGCATAAACATACCATGAACATGGAGGACCACTATGAAGATTATTGTTGTAATTAGGACTGGTGTTGTAGCACTTTGCTCTCCATCTTGTACGTTTACTTTCAACTACAACAGCCTCTCTGTTACGTGCAAGATTCCATAACCGCACTGCATGCATCACTTCATCTTTCGATTTAAAATACATTCCAACACGAATTTCTTTTGACTCTTCATTCCATATATCCATATGGTCTTCATCGTCAAAATCAGCAGCTTCATAATCTCTTAACTCCTGAGGATCTTCAAAATAGTTCACCTCCCCGTAAGATCCTAGAGTAACACCAGAATTATAATTGTTTGAAACTCCATAAGTGTTGTTATCATCATCACTGGATTCTTCTTGTGATGGAATGAGTTCAGTATCTTCACTGCTGTCTGAACGACCATCATCCGACTTTTCAAAACCTCCATTATCATCGTCGACTTGATGATGAAAATTGGTTGACGGACCGGCTTGATAATCATGCGATCTTACATTGCCTTGATGATAAGAGTTGCTTGACGGATCGGGTGCTTGAGATACAGAGAAACCGCGTACGAGATCCATATAATTGGATTGTTGTACAGACAATTTTGGCTCGATGATAACATAAACATTTGCTCAAAAATTTTCAACATTTTCTCCCAAATAATACAAAACATCTAGACTTAAGTCATTGAAAATTTCAGAACTTTGAGAAAAACCAGCATAAGAGTAATATAATTTTAATTTCAAATTATAATACTCTTTTTGAACCTGAAGATGATTATAAATCAAATCTAAAAACTCTTCGTATGAAACTCTATTACGAAGAATAATAGTTGAACTTCTAGTTGAAACATCACATATGATATTTCCATTTTCGAATGAAATATCACCACCCCAATATATTTGTAGAAAATAAGGCCGAGACATTATAATTATTAGTTTTTGAAAGTGTTAATTGATTCGAGTGAATTCGTTTGTGTATAAATACATGAAAGTAGGTAAAATGAGTGGATGGGAGGTTATTTGAGAACCCGCCCTTGCCAAGGGCGAGTTCTCAAAAATAGTCATGTCACCATCCATCGACATCACCAATCGACATCACCCGGTCGTCAAAGTGGAAGAAGAACCCGCCCCTGCCAGGGGCGGGAACCCCTTATGTCATATCCACACGAGACTTTCCCCTCTTGTCAACATCAATATTAAAAAAACCCTATTTTTAAAAAAAATCTAGAAAGTTTATAACTTTAAGAATATTAAATAAAATTTAAGAGATAACTTTATTAACTAATTATATATAACCCGGTTAAATGAATAGATGAGTAATTATTTAAATAATTATTTAAATAACTATTTGAATAATTATTTATTTAACTTAAAGATTTATAATGTTTTAAAAATAATCTACATTTTAACCATAATAGTTTTTTATTTTGCATAAAATAACTAATAATATTTTTATGATCTTTGTTATTCTAAAACAAAATAATTAAATTTAAAAGTCATAAGTTTTAATACTTTTAAAATTAATTTAATAATTTCTAAAATGTTCTAGTTAACAAAATAATTTTTATTTTGAGTTATTAATATAATATTACTTTTCTGAATTAAAATTTGTACAAAGAAACCTAATTAAAACAAAAATGGCAGAGGCCCGGTTCGAACCCGGGACCTCCTGCCTATGAGGTTCACGAGTTACCAGTTGGGCTATAGCCCGTATCCGCTTAAGATTCAAAAATAATTTTATAAATCTATTAATTAAAGAAAACCCCAAATGTTCAAGAACCCTAGAATCGGTTTGATTTCAATTGAACATCAAGTTGATTATGATAACGAAATTAATGTTAGGGCTTTTGTTCATGATGCAAATACGAAGATGTTTCTGGGATTAATTGCCTGTATTTGTATAGATTGATAGAAAATGAAGCTCAAGAACAACCGCGACCAAGAGGGTAATCGAACGTGTTATGTATGTGTTTGTGAACTCAAATTGAAGGTTCAGATAGCTTCTCGAAACTAAAAGGGAGGTTTCTTCAGTTATGTAGTTTTAACTTGGTTCATTATGTTCAAACGACTCAATGATTTAAATCGGGTGTTTCGGTTTTGATTTCAAGTGTTACCGATCGATAAAACACAATTAACAGGGGGTTTAAACTCGAAACTGATGTGGAATAGTTAAGATTCGGTTTAATTGCACTTAAATTGGGCGTTTTGGTGAATTAAGGGTCGCCAGAGCTCGCCGGACTTGCGGCCGGAGTTTGGCCGAGAAGACGAGGATGGGGGGTTGATTTGGGTATTTTACAATTTGGTCCCTGAAGTATTCTTATTTTGTTATTTTATGCATGAACTTTTTTATTAAGTTTCAGAAATTTACAAGTTAAACCCTAAAATTATAAAACTTTAATTCAAAATATCCCAAATTATTTATAAACGTATATATTTTATAAGTCTTGTAAGAACTTTAAAAAATATAATTATCCTTTTAAAATTAGACTCATAAATGACAATTAAGACTTTAAAAATTTATAACTTTTTACTTTATAAAGTAAAAATAAAAAAATATAGTAAGTTGTTTAAATGATTAAATAAATGAAAAAATTAAATAACCCCATTTTTTTAAAGGTTACACTACACTTTTAATTCATATGATTCATTAGAATAAATAACATTAATTTGATAATGAACTTTCTTGGCATGAAAGTTAAAAATGGGTTGGGGTTTTCGATTTATAATTCGAATTTAAGCGGATGTTACAATACAACCCAAGATAAAACCAGTTAAGAACATCATAAACTCACAAATTCTAATCTTGAATTCGACTGTTTCATCTTGTTCTTCTTCAAAACCTGAAAGCTCGGCACTTTCTCTCTCTAGAATCCGTAAGCAGAAAAGTGATATGCAAGAAGTGGGCGGCCATCACCTTTATTTACCAACTTTTTCAAAATTTTCTCCTTTTGACACCTTTAGTCCCTCAACTTGAGCATTATTTCCTTTCTTTTCTTTTTCCTTCACTTTATTCTTTCATTAATATCTTTAAAAGAATAACAGGGTGTTACAAGTCCACCCACCTTATATAGGTTTCCTCCCCGAAACCTGTTATTCCTCAAACAATTGTGGGTAATACTGTCTCATCTCTTTTTCCGTCTCCCACGTAGACTCGGATCCCTTTCTGTGCCTCCACTGTACACGCACAAGAGGAACCACTTTTTTCCTCAACCTCTTCTTTTTACGTAGACTCGGATCCCTTTCTTTGTCTTCTAAACACTTTCTCAGATGAGATACATGGAATGTCGGGTGAATTCCACTTAACTCATCTGGTAACTCTAGTCTATAGGCCACCTCTCCTACTTGAGCAATGATTCGGAAAGGCCCTATTTATCTTGGGCTCAACTTGCCCCTCTTCCTAAACCGAATGATACCTTTCCAAGGTGAGACCTTCAACATGACTCTATCACCCACCTGTAACTCAACCGGTCTACGTCTCTTATTGGCATACGAATTTTGCCCATCTTTAGCTGCCTTCATAAAGGCTTTGATCATTTCCAGTTCTTTGTCGTAGCCTCGATCGCGTCGACGCTCCCTAACTCTTTATGACCGATATCACCCCAACACACGGGTGTTCTACATCTCCTTCCGTATAGCATCTCATAAGGGGGCATACCAATGCTAGCATGATAACTATTGCTATATGAGAACTCAGCTAATGGTAACTGGTCATCCCAACTTCCTCCAAAATCAATGACACATGCCCGAAGCATATCTTCTAGCATCTGAATAGTCCTTTCTGACTGACCATCCGTCTGAGGATGATAATCCGTGCTAATATGTAACTTCGTCCCCATCGCATCGTGGAATTTCTTCCAAAATTTAGATGTAAACCGGGTGTCATGATCAGACACAATAGACACCGGCACACCATGACGAGTTACAATCTATTTAATGAACAAATCTGCCAACCTCTCAGATGAATAAGTCTTGCAAATCGGTAGGAAGTGAGCACTCTTCGTCAAACAATCAACTATTACCCATATAGCATCATACCCTCGCGCGGTATGCGGTAGCTTCGTAATAAAGTCCATAGTGATATGTTCCCACTTCTACTCCGGTATATCCAAAGGATGGATCTTTCCATATGGCTTTTGATGCTCGGCCTTCACTTGTAAACAAGTAAGGCACTTACTCACTTACTCCGTAACATTATGTTTCATACCCGACCACCAATAATCATTCTTCATGTCTTGGTACATCTTTGTAGCACCGACATGAATGGAGTATCGAGTCTTATGAGCTTCATCCATAATCTTCACACGTAGATCCCCAAAACAAGGAATCCACATCCATTCGAATCGGGTCCTAACATCGAGTGTGTTTTCACCCAAATCCACAACCAGGCCTCTCTTTCTTTCGAAGTTAAGATAATCTTTTTTCAATGCCTCATCTTGAAACTCCTTGACCTGCTTCATCACATCAGATGTCATAACCAACTGATAAGCCTTTACCCGAATCGGCTCGTGTCTTTCTTTTCGGCTAAGGGCATCTGCCACCACGTTGGTTCTGCCCAGATGGTAATCGATCTCGCAATCATAATCCTTTGTGAGTTCCAACCATCTCCTCTGCCTCATTTTAAGTCCTTCTGCTCGAAGAAATACTTCAAACTCTTATGGTCAGTGAATATGGTGCACTTCATCCCGTAGAGGTAGTGCCTCTATATTTTTAACGCAAAGACCATGGCTGCTACCTCCAAATCATGAGTAGGATAATTAACCTCATGAACCTTCAGCTGTCAGGATGCATAGGCTATAACCTTTCCTCTTTGCATCAACACACATCCCAACCCCGAGTAGGAAGCATCTGAATAAACCACCAAATCCTCGCTTCCATTAGGTAGCGACAAGATAGGAGCTTGAGTCACCACGCCTTTAACTCCTCAAACGCCTTCTCCTGATCTTGACCCCATACAAACTTTACATCCTTATGGGTCAACTTAGTCAATGAAGAAGCTACCTTAGAGAAGTCTTGGATGAATCTTCTGTAGTAGCCTGCCAAACCAAACAAACTACAAATCTCAGATAGCGTCTTTGGAGACTTCCATTGCATCACTACCTCCACCTTTGTTGGGTCCACCCTAATCCCCTTAGGATTCACTACATGACCAAAGAACTGAACCTCGTGCAACCAGAATGCGCACTTAGAGAATTTAGTGTACAACCTCTCCCTTCTCCAGGTCTCCAACACTTCTCGAATGTGATCGGCATGCTCCTCCTCGCTCTTTGAATAAATCAGGATATCATCAATAAACACAATCACTGATTTATCCAACATCAGCCGACACACTTGATTCATCAGATCCATAAAAGCAGCTGGCGCGTTGGTTAAACCGAATGACATAACAAGAAACTCGTAGTGTCCATAACGCATGCGAAAAGTTGTTTTAGGGATATCCTGCTCTTTCACCTTCAACTGATGGTAGCCAGATCGAAGGTCTATTCTTGAGAACCAACTGCACCCTGGAGCTGATCAAACAAGTCATCAATCCTCGGTAAGGGGTACCGATTCTTCACCGTCAGCTTATTCAACTCATGGTAGTCTATACACATCCTCATACTACCGTCTTTCTTCTACACAAATAAGAGCGAAGCAGCCCAAGCTGAGATAGTCGGTCTAATGAACCCCTTGTCTAGTAACTCCTGCAATTGCTCCATCAACTCCTTCATCTCAGTTGGAGCCAACCGATATGGTGCCTTAGCTACAGGTTAGGCACCCGGTATCAAGTCAATCTAGAACTCGATCTCGTGGTCAAGTGGCACTCCTAGTAAGTCTTTAGGAAACACGACTAGAAAGTCACACACAACCAATACGTTGGTCAGTTGTGGTGTTGGTGTGTCCATATTATTCACGTAGGCCAAGTAGGCAATACATCCACGCCTCATGCACTTTCCTGCCACCGCCATTGAAACCACCTTCGGGATTGTCGTGACTCGATCACCATAAACTGTCACTGTACTCTGGTTAGGCACTGTCAACCGAACCATCTTCTTGCGACACACAATGTTCGCCTCGTAGTCCGCCAACCAATCCATTCCGAGGACTACGTCAAACCCTCCTAAGGTCATCACAAACGGTCTAACATGAAACTTGTGACCTTCTAGTTCTAAGTCACAACCCTCAATCATCTTTGAAATCCTGGTAGACTTACCTATGGCAGTTTCTACATCAAAAGGTGTATCTATACTCTTACTACAAACAGGAAATTTAGCACAGAAAGCAGCAGAAATAAAACTTTTACTAGCACCAGAATTAAATAACACACAGGCTAAAGTTTGATTTACAAGAAACATACCTGACACAACATTAGGGTCCGTCCTAGCCTCCTCCTACGTCATCATAAACGATCTGGCACTCGTCCTCTATCCTTCTCCTCTAGCCTTCTTCACTCCTGAACCTTCAGCCCTCGGCTTCTTGCAATCCCTACTCATGTGGCCCTCCCCGCCACAGTTAAAACATCTCCCCGCTTTGCACTCTCATGCCATATGACCTGATTTCCCACACTTGAAGCACACGTTTAATCCCCATCTACACTCGCTAGTGTGCTCCTTTCCACACTTCCCACACCTTTTCATCCCCGCACCAGATGATACCACACGTCGGTCATCCACTCGTGCAGCTTTGTTTCTTGGAGTGGCCCCGCCACGTCCAATCCGCTTCCCATTCTAGTTCCGATCACCACCACCTTTCTTGCTACCTTCAGCCACCATCACAGTCCTTTCATCATACAACCTCCCTACCACGTCAACTGCCGACCTAAACATGCTCGGTCGGGCAACGATCATATGCCTACGGACATCAGCCGGCAGGCCCTGGATATATCTCTTGAACTTTCATGACAAGGGTGTCACTTGATCCGGCACCATCCGTTCCATCTCATTGAATTTGGTGGTGTACTACTAATGTGTCATGGCTCTCGCCTCCAGCTGCAAGAATTCCCGTTCCACCTTATCCATCTCTTGTGAGGATAGAACTCCTGAATCACTAGCCTTTTTAGCTCTGCCCACTTCTAACTTCCAATAGTTTGGCTGCCCTCGGCTTATACAATATTATCCCACTAGCACAAAGTTGAGTCCACAAACGAGTAGGTGGCAAACTTCACCTTCTGGTCTTCTTGGCACTCGCTGATATTCAGTACAGCTTCCATCTCTCTCACCCATCGATGAGCAGTAGCAGCAGTGCCATTACTATCGAAGGTAGGGGACTTGCATCTCTGAAATGCCTTGTAGTTGCAGCCTCATGCCGCCTCTGGCGCAGGCTCTTCTTCCTCCTCTTCTTCCTCGTCATTCAACAAAACTGTCTCAGTCTCTGGTCGTCTCCCTTCGCCCCAAGGCCTACTCCTTTCCTTCATCTCCCCCTCCCGTACAGGCTTTATCACTTTAGCCTCCTTCACTACAGCCTGATGCACTTTCTCAACTACAACCTCATTCACTGTGGCTCTTAAGTTAGCACTCTCATCTCTACCTTCCAGATGAGGGGTCTCGTGTTCTTCATGAACCACCTTTTCGGCCCTAGGCCTTCCTCTTGTAGCCCGTGGTTCAGCACCACGACCTCCACCACATGAAGCTTTGGATGATCTACCACCAGCCATCCTCTAAACACACTATAAGATTCAAAATGATCTACCACCAGCCATCCTCTAAACACACTATAAGATTCAAACACCAACATGATCATTCAAGGGAACAACTCAGTTTATGTCAAGTATAGTAGGTCTCTAATTATAATGGCTAGTTGTGATTAGCCACTTACTTTACTCTTCATACCCCATGCATTTCCTATCCTGACTACATCAGTATTAAAATCTACTAACAGCACATAAACCACATAACATGCGCACGTAATGCCGGTTAACATTAAGAAAATACCTAATGGCACCCAGCTACTCGGACTGGCATCCCTTCCCTTTTCGTCCCATTTTCAGTTTAAGTTTAGGTTTATTTTGAAAATTTACCTGTTTCGCTTAAACTTTGGCTCTGTACTAATTTGTAAGGCCCCATTCCCGAGACACTTACAGTTGGTCAATCATTGCACATAAAACATATACTTACATTAATTTAAAGAAAACATTACGGTGGAAACATTAAAACAAACATTCCATTTCATTATAAAAGCTTTTGCAAAACAATACATCGTTATTGAATTACAAAATACTTGTTGCATTACATCATAAAAGCATTATAACAATGGATGTTGTTTATCCATATGTACCTAGTTTACGATCTTAATGTAATATGTCTGACATGTCCTAAATGTAATGAAATATATGAGTTGAATGAAATATAATATGTGGATGTTGATTTTAATGTTTAATGTTTCAGTGTATATTTTAATGTTTATCATTTATTAACGTATATTGAACCAACTATATAGGTTTGAGGTGGTTTGAATAGATCTTAGTCAAGTATTGATTGAGAAACAAATTCAAACTTAGTCGTATGAAGTTTTCATGCGAATGGACCATGCTAATGGTCCATACGCATGAATACTTCATGCTAATGGACTAGTCGCACGACTGAACCAGGAGACTGGATCAGTCGCATGACTCAGACATACGGATGACTCAGTCGCACGACTGAACCTTCAGTCGTGTGATTGACTCAGTCGCATGCTTTAGTCGCACGACTGAACCATGCTAATGGTCCATTCGTACGATTGACTAACCCTAACCTATAAATACCACTTAATTCGTGGAAAAATGAAACACTTAATTCGCCGTCCGAAGACCCAAGAACACCTGTTCCAAGTTCATAGATCGCTGTAAATCGTCCTACTATCATTCTTGACATGTAGTTACATTCTTTGATTAATTTTACACGCGTTCTCACTGCTTGGATTGCCATCAAATAGGATTCCGCACTATATGAGTTGGTAAACATGTAAATCAGTTAGTACTCCGTCCATACACGGTCCCTAACAAGTGGTATCAGAGCTTTGGCTCTTGATTTACGTGTGATTCAATCGATTTTGATATAAAAATCGTGTTTTTCACTCAAAAACGCAATCTTTTTGTCAAACAGCGTTTTAGGCGTCTCCAGGTTAAAAAGTTAACGTTTTCCGGCATATGGCAATTAGGGTTAGTGAGAAATTTGTGTTTTTGCATCAAAATACCTTAAACCTTCTAATTCTCAAAATTCAGCAGCTTTAGTCGCACGATTGACTCAATCGCATGACTGAATCCATACGCATCCCTCATACGCACGATTGGACTCAGTCGTTCATCCATTCGTACGACTGAACTGCCCATTCGCATTGTTCATCCACACCTTCCCATTCGCACGATTGAGTCATCCGCATTTGTTCATTCGCACGTCTGAGCCAACCGCATTGTTCAATCGCATGAAGTGTACAATCTCATTCCTTCAGTCGCACAAGTACACCAGTTTGTTCTAAAGTTCAAATTCGATAGTAATGTAGGATCAATATTCAACGTTTACCGCAGGAAGGAATTCAAGGATCCAGAATCTATTGCTTCTGGAAAATGAAGTGGGAAATCATAACAAGCCCCCTAAGCTAATAACTTTCGATGATTATCCACAATGGAAGCAAAGATTCAACATCTACTTAAATAGAGTAGATCCAAATCTGTGGAAGTCTATAGAGACAGGGTACAGCATGCCAGTAGGTGCAAATGGAGTCAAACTTACCTTAGGTGGCATGACCGATGGACTAAAGGTGAAATACAATGTTGAGAAGAAAGTATATGTATTGCTAACTCAGTCAATTCCTAAGGACATCTTCCATCAATTTTCTGAGAACAAGCAAGCAAAGAAGCTGTGGGATGCATTGGAAAAACGGTATGACGGGAATGCGTCATTAAAAGCTCTAAAGGCAAAAGCGTTGAAAAAGGAGTTCGAAAACTTCTCATCAATGGGTAAGGAGAGCTTGGATGATGTCATCGATCGGTTCTACCACTTGATGAGTGAGCTACACACTTATGGAGTTACAACGTCTTTGGAAGACAAGGTGTCGAACTTTGCAGATGGGTTGCCAGAGAAGTGGGTTTCCTTTGTCTCCAATCTCAGACAGAATGATATGCTAGCGAAGTTAGATATCAATGATTTCATTCTGAAGCTGAAAGAGGAAGAGTTGAGGATGAAGTACAGGGCCCAAAAGTCTTCATATGATCAGAATCCGTCTTTGTACAACTCAACTCCACAAGCCAAAACGTCTGGAGCACCACTTCAAATGGCATTTGTGTCGAGTTTAGCTGCTCCTTCTCAAGCTACTACTTCAGGATCTGACACGTTAGGGTCGTCTTGTACCCAATAAATAGCACCTAAAGCCAATGCTACAAAACTGAAGACCGAGAATCTCGGGAATGTGACAGTAAGGAGCACATGGATCTCTTAGCAGCTGTTGTTCACTCTTATGACGGACTAGTTGCTGGGAAAATTGGAAACCGTCATCTGGCAGATGAGGACTACGAGCAGGTAGACGAGATAGAACTGGAGAGAATGGACGTCATGTGGGCCTTGGCAAGTACTGTCTGGAGAGCTAAGAAGTTTGTCAAGAAGACCGGACAAAATTTGATTGCAACTAAGGACACAACTTTTGGTTTTGACAAGACCAAAGTTACCTGCTTCAACTGTGGGGAAAAAAGGCACTTCAAACGTGAATGTGTGAAGCCAAGAAGACTGGAAATGGGAATCCATTCTCATCTTTGAACCGTCAGGATAAAACCACAAGTTGTCCTACTTCGTCAAGCAAGGATCCTAAGGCCTTGACTGCTCAGGATGACGAAGGACAAGATTGGAGCTTTCTCTTTGTGTCTTTGGGAAAATCCAACATTAATAGTGTTGAGGATTTAGATGATGACTTAGCAAGCAAATGTGATATCGCAGTGGAACTCGCGATGTCAAATATTGAAGAAACTGCAACTTTGGTTGATCACCTGCCTAAAGAAGAGACACGTTCCACAAGTTCAGAATCACCAGAACCAGAACAGTCAGATTCTGCTTTGATGGCTGATTCAACCGCACCCTCTCATGTAAGTACTACAGATCAATTATTTAATAATCATGCTTGTGTTGAACGTAATAAATTTAGGGAAAGCATTGATTTGAAAATTGATAGGTTATTAGATCATAATGATAGCTTAGTAAAGGACTTGCAACTGTGCACAGAAGCAAATAGAGTTTTAAAACAAAATGAGCACAGTTATAAAGAAAAGATAAAACTTTTAAATAAACAACTTAGGGAAACTGAAGTTGTAGCATTTAACCAAGCTAATGACATTAAGTTCTATCTAAACTCCCTAGAAGAAACAAAGAAACAAAAAGCAGTTTTGGAAGTAGAAGTAAATTCATTAAAACAAAAACTACATAGTTGGACAAGTTCTTCTCATATTGTCCAACACTTAATGAGAGAACGTAACAACGGGGATGGATTGGGTTATAAAGTGGTTCCATCACCACATGAGACCTTGTTGAATGCCAAAAGCAAACCAATAAATAACAACCCAATCAAGGATCATGTGGTGTCCACTCGTCTTGTAAGTGATCCAGATTCCACATGTAAACCAAATGAATCTGGCACTAAACATAAGGAGGCCACTTCAAAATCAAAAGGTAAAATGCCTATTGTTAATCTAGATGAACAATTAAAAAGGTTAATATAAAGTTAGGTTCAATCACGTCTAAATCTAAACCTAAAAAGACCATACATGTTAACCAAACACATGCATCATGTCCAAGTCCAGGTAAACAAAAGAGTAAAGATGTTAACAAGTTTCAAACAATTAATTTTGTTAAACATGTTAAAGCATCGAAACAAGAAGTGTCTAAACCCAAACTGATTAAAGTCACACGTGTGTCACACACTTCCCCACAGAAACAGGTACTCCACCATGTCGAAAGTAGATCATGCTACAATTGTGGAAAGTATGGACACATCGCGTCTACTTGTCCTTATTATCAGACTCCAAGGCAGAAAATTGAACTTTATGACACTAAACCTAGCTCTTCAAAAGGAGATCCATGACTCCACCAAAACGGGTCAATGAACCGAAAGTTTAACCTATTAGCCAGTCGTTTGTTCACCACAAACAGGCCTTACATAAAGTTGGCTTATGGAAAGAAAAGTCCATCTCAATGTCTAATAATGAGAACAAGAAGACGAATGATCTTCCCTCACCCTCTAATGGACAATCGGTAGAATTTATGATGTGTGATGCCTCTGGGACACCCAAGCTGGTTAAGGCTTGGGTCCCTAACCTTAACTAATGTTTTCAATTGAATGTGCAGGGTGTTCGCTATAGTGCTGAAACAAATACTTGGATTGTAGATAGCGGAGCATCCAGGCACATGACTGGGAACCAAGCACATGACTGGGAACCAGGCACTCCTGTCAAACGTCAAAAAAATAAAAGTAGGCCATGTTTTATTTGCTGGAAACAAAGAAGGTTATATCACAGCTCAAGGGGAAGTGGGGAATCAGAAAGTAAAGTTTGACAAGTTAAACTATGTTTAACAACTTCAAAATAACTTGCTTTCTATTTCCCAAATATGTGACAAGGGATTTAAGGTAGTTTTCAACAATAAGAAGTGCTATGTCCTGAAAAAGGACTACGTGATCTTGGAGGACCAAGTCTTAATGTCAGCCTCAAGATATAATGACCTTTAGGTCTTGGATCTATCAAAGGCCACCATAACGGATCATCAAGTACAATGCTTCTTGTCAAAAGCTACTGAGAAGGATTCTATCTCCTGGCATAGGAGAATGGGGCACATTAATCCACGGAAGATGAGCCACTTGATCCAGAATGATCTAGTGCGAGGAGTAAATGTCAAAAACTTCCAACTACCAGATTTTTGTGTCGCCTGCAAGAAAGGCAAATAGACTAAGAAGTCTCATAAGGCAAAGAAAGTTCATTCCATAGAACTGCTTCTTGAGCTTCTTCACATGGATCTGTTTGGTCCAGATAGTACAAGGAGCATCGCTGGCGACTTGTACTGCTATGTAGTTACAGATGACTACTCAAGATTCTTGTGGGTAATGTTTCTAGTTTACGATCTTAATATAATATGTCCGCCATGTTCTAAATGTAATGAAACGAATGAGTTGAATGAAATATAATATGTGGATGTTGATCTTAATGTTTAATGTGTTAGTGTATGTTTTAATGTTTAACATGTATTAATGCATATTGAACCAACTATATAGGTTTAAGGTGCTTTGAATAGATCTTAGTCAAGTAATGATTGAGAAACATATTCAAACTTAGTCGTATGAAGTTTTCATGCGAATGGACCAGTCACACGACTGAACCAGGAGACTGGATTAGTCGCACGACTGAGACATATGGATGACTCAATCGCACGACTGAACCTTCAGTCATGTGATTGACTCAGTTACATGCTTTAGTCGCACGACTGAACCATGCTAATGGTTCAGTCGTACGATTGACTAACCCTAACCTATAAATACCACTTAATTTGTGGAAAAACGAAACACTTTCAATATTTCGACTCCTACTCGTACCCTAGCCGTCCAGAGACCCAAGAACACCTGTTCCAAGTTCATAGATCGTTGTAAATCATCCTATTATCGTTCTTGACGTTTAGTTACATTCTTGGATTGATTTTGCATGTGTTCTCACTGATTGGATTGCCAATAAAATAGGATTCCGCACTATTTGAGTTGGTATACACGTAAATCAGTTAGTACTTAGCCCGTACACGGTCCCTAACAGATGCCATCCAAAAGGAGCCAAGTAGCCTCCCCTGCCATCCTCAGCAACCTTTACCTGCCAACTTGAAACACATAAAAGTCAGTGTTGCTGAGTGAGTTCTAGTTTTAAAATAAAACATACTTTTCTTTTGTTAAAATCGTTCTTTACTTTCTTTCAAAATCATACCATACTTTTGCACATGATCACACATCATACGTACACATACATAATAACGTTATTATCTTCATCATTCATTCATTAACTTCCGTTCATTCATCGTACGTCATTATCATTCACTTTCGTTACTTTCATTCACATTCATTCATACTTTCGATGACATGTACAATACCCAAACATTGTGCACGAAGCTGGTTACTGGGCCTGAGGTCTTTCATAGACCTTGAACATTATGCACGAAGCTGACTCCAGTACCTAGGGCAAGTACATTCACCACTTATCTTTTCTCTTTCATTCCGGATCAATGCCATATGCTATACCCTGAACATTATGCACGAGGCTGGTTACTGGGCCTGAGGTCTTTTATAGACCTCGAACATTATGCACGAAGCTGACTCCAGTACCTAAGGCAAGCGGTAAGGATCCCATACATATGGTCAATCACAAGGATTAGACCCCAGTGTGCATCCTTATGGGGTAGCTAACCTGCACACAGTTGAGCTAACACCCTTCATTGGGTGTGAACCTCCATACATTTGCTTGCAAGCCTTTCTTACTTTCATTCATTCATTAATGCATGCATTCTTTCATTACGTTCCTCTTTTCATTATCTTCCACTTTACGTTACATAATACTTTTCATTTCATTCATTAACATTCAGCGTAAAGCCACGGGAAAATAATCATTCATAATAAGGAACATAAACATAATCATACAAACATCACCATACAAGGCACCATCATACATGCATAACATACATCATACATACCATCATGCATAAGCATAAATTATACATCACCCATCACATCATCTTTGACCTCAAAAAGTCATCTTACTATGCCCTCAGGTTCCTCCCAAGTTTAAGCCTACTTTTACAATTTTCCCCAAAAATCATAAAATAATTCTAAGTATTTAGGCGCATGGGCACTATGCAGGCGCATCGCCTTTCAAGCGCATGAGGAACACTTAGGTGCATGAGAAACTTTCAGGCGCATCAGCACTATTGGGGCGCATGGGCTACTCTTAGTCTATTCTGGGAAATTCTACGCACATGAGCACTATGCAGGCACATGAGTGCCTAGGCACATGAACCGTCTAGCCGTATGAACACTTAGTCAATTTTAGCCTATTTCTAGGCGCATGAGTACTATTCGGGCGCATGAGGTTTTGGGCGCATGAGATTTTGGGCGCATGGGAACACTTAGGCAGTTATCTACAGTTGGGCGCATGAGCTACTATTTAGGCGCATGAGTAGTCTAAGTCATCTTAAACATCATAATTCAGTCCCCGAACATCACCTATCATGTTCTAAGCTTAATTCATACATTCTAAGCCTTAAAAACATAATCATAACATCACCAAACGCATATAGCCCCAAAATCAAACCCCACCCGAAATCACACACATAAACACATACGGGTACACAACCCAAATTTTATAAAAACGTTCATACATGCATTTAAAACAAGTAAAAAGGGGTTCTAGAACTCACCTTTGCAGCCTTTGGTTATATCTTCTTCAAAAACTCGTTTGCAACAGAGTTCAACTGCCTAGAAACCCACTCGAACACATACAACATACATAGGCATACAACCGAGGATAAAACCAGTTAAGAACATCATAAACTCATGAATTCTTACCTTGAATTTGATTTTTTCTTCTTGTTCTTCTTCAAAACCCAAAAGCTTGGCACTTCTCTCTCTAGAATCCGTAAGCAGAAAGGTGATGTGCAAGAAGTGGGCGACCATCACCTTTATTTACCAACTTTTTCAAAGTTTTGTTCTTTTGACACCTTTAGTCCCTCCACTTGAGCTTTATTTCCTTTATTTCCTTTTTCCTTCACTTATTCTTTCATTAGTATCTTTAAAAGAATAACAGGGTGTTACACTCCTTTCCCATATCAGACTACCAACCACCTACAATCTTACTGAAATAAACACATCTTTTTGCTTTGGGTCTATCTTCAACTTGGATTCAACCACTTTCATGGCAGTTTTTATGGCTGCCTTAGCCCTGTTTCTTATGCCTTGGTGGTTAGGGGATAATCATTACTGGTTGGAATGGGTTGTCTTACCTGGTCCTTCCCTGTGATGGTCTCTATAGTTGCACCACTCTTCAACTCATACGGTGGTGGGTCAACTCTTGCTTTCCATAGTTGTATCACTCTTCACCCTTCTTTGTTTTGATAACAAATTTTAGAGTGGGAGGATGATGCAAGAATGGGTTGGAAGTTTGGCTCAGAAATAGCATGCTTCCTGGCTTGAGCCTCAGCTATGACTAGTTGGGCTTGAGCCTCAGTCAAGTTGGAGATTAAATCTTTGATTTGAGTCCTATGGTTGGTATGTTCATTTGTAAAAAGGACACAATTTTCTCTAACTCTTCAATTTCATTTTATAGTTAGATTTAGCCCTTTTAAAATCACTTTTAAGGATATTCAAAGACTCAATATCATATTTAATTTCCATATTGTAATCCTGATACATTTTAACTTTAGCAATGCAAGCTAGAGTACAGAGGTGTTCAAATGCCTTGCTGTCATCAATTCCAGCCATTAACACTTGAGCAGGAGTCACATCCTGCACCATGAAGCTCCGGTCAACCTCTTGAGCAACAACAACTATGTGTTGTTCTGTTGACTTTCTAGTGCTTTGGGTGTTGTAGGATGTGTGGAGGATTAAGTGGTTCCCGGATTGGATTTGGGAGCCTTGCATTCCTTGGCAAAATGGCCTAGCTGGTTACAGTTATAACATTTGGCTTTGATTGTCAAACCTAAACTTGTTGTTAGTTGGGTTTTGGGGAAATTTTCTTCTAGTTCTCTTTAAGAAATTTTTTTCTATGTAAGTTAACAGAACCATCTGTTGGACAATGTGCATGTATTCAACATCATCTGGGCTAAAACATTCTAGATCATCAAAGTAGAATTGAAAATCACTGGAATGTCCATTTCCTGAAACAAAGACACAATTGTCCTAGAAGGGACTTGACTGAGCCTGTTGAGACCTTGGAGTCTCCGTAAAGGTGATGTATGGCCTAGACAAACATGATAGCTTTTGGGAGTAAGTCATGTACTGCTGAGGTTGGGAGGTTTAAGCCTTCAGTAGCCATTAGAGCATTGCTAGTAGGAAAGGTTGAGGGTTTGCTCACCTGGTGGCCTTTCTTGTTTTCCATCTCTACATAGTATCCATTAAGGATGCCATATAGTTCAATCATGGTGAGAGAGTTTAAGTTCTCTATCCTTTTGATAGAGATACATTAGAAAGTCCACTCATTTGAATGTGCACTCATGAGCTTTCTTAGGAGATCTCTTATCTCAAAAGTTACTCCCACTGACTGAAATGATGAAATAAGATCCATATACCTGAAGTATTGTTGTCTGAGGGTCTCTCTAACAATATAAGTGAAGTTGTCAAATTGTTGCTTCAGGAAATCTTTCTTGGAGTCATTGGAGCTGGCATACATCTGAGACAAAGCATCAAAGAGTTCTTTGGCTAACTAGCAATGCTCAAATCCAACCATGATGGAATTGGGTATGAAATTCATACGAACAGTCATTTCTTTCCTATCAATCTCTAGTTGCTTGTGATTTTCATAAGAATATTCTTCAATAACCTTTTCTATCATAACACCATTTCCAGTTGGTGTTGTAACCTTTGGTTTATAAGGACCATTGGTGATAGACTTCCACATCATGCTATCTTGGTATCTAATGAAACTTTTAATACGTCTGCTCCAAGATCTGAAGTTCTCAAAGGTGATGATAGGAGCTTTAGACATCGTCCCCATTTCACCTTTAGATGAATTTTGGTTGAGGGCCATTTTGAGTGAGGTGAGTATATGAGTGAAGAAAAAGGTTGATTTGGATGGTAAGATCTCATAATCAAGAGCCTAAGAAGCTCTGATACCAATTGTAGGATCGAGGTTTGTCACTCAACATAAATATTATCTCTCAAACTCACTGTGTCATACTCGGTTTGATAATGCAAAATACCTTAAGAGTTGATAATAATATATTAGGTAAGCAAACATAACAAGATAGATTTTTCAATATACTTGTATATATTACTTCTCAACTCAAAGTGATACAAGACTCTTACAAGCATGTTAAATGAGTTACAATGAGAAACTATATATACTACTATCTATAGCCGGACATACTTTCATACCAGCTGGAAACTTACATCTAAAGCAATTACTACATTGCTAAAGGTAAGGTAGCCTATATAAAATACTATCAAAGATTTGGTAGTCATGACATGTCCATGACTTACTTTTTATCACCAACTAAAGTTAGTACCTGTACTAACTAATAAGAATGAACAGTGGAATAAAGTCTGGTCAACTATATGGGTGTGGGAAAGTACCATACAGTATCTCAAAGGTTGTAATGGCTTGTCAGACGGAACATTTTTTTTCCACAGGTTCATAGCAGGTACTTTCGAAGTTTAGTTAGCTTCGGAAGGACAACTTCTTTTGGAAGCCACTTATACCTCGGAAGAGTCTACTTCTTTCGATTCTTGTGTTGATCTTCACACTTCGGAAGTCATTGTCTTGGAATCTCCTAAGTGTTGAACTTCGGAAAAAGGAAGACTTTGTCTTCAAAAGTTGGAGTTCCTCTTCGGAAGCTCTTTTAGCCTTGACCTTCGGAAGTTCAACTTTTGCCTTCAGAAGCTCTTCATCAATTGCACCAAAAATTTTCTAAGTATTTGTTTTGGTTACATTAGCCTTACTTGATCCAATAACCCCTTTGATGTACACAGTCCAACCATGTTCTTGACTTCTCTACTGGATCCTACAAGTACTGAGGATTTTGTTATAATTTCACTTTTTGGAATGTTCATCCTTTTTAAAGCTTCAAGTTATATGATATTAACTAAACTACCTTCATCAGTTGGGATCTCATGGATAAATTCTTTAAAACATATAAAGTAATAACCAAACCGTCATGTGAGGATCTTGGATGTTTTCTTATCTTGTTCATTGAATAAGATCTAATTTATTAGTTAAAGTTGATATTATGTAAGCTTGAAATCATTCTCTGCTTTAGTTTCCTTAGCATGTCTTTTAGATGTTGAGTAAGATGTATCGCAAATATCGGAACCACCAGATATGACATCAATTGCTTTAGCATGCACTAGAGAGGACGTTGCTCATCGTGGGATTTTATTATCATCTTAGTTATTATCATTCTTTCTACCCAAAAACTCTCTGTGATGTCCCTTGGTTATAAGATAACTTATCACTTACGTAGTGAAATACAATCCTCAGTCAGATAATCAAAATCCTCATGGTAAGCGCACTATTTAAATTAATCCTTTCAAGTATAAGTTTTATCACTCTTCTTGGGCTAAGTTGCTTTGTCTTTAAGATCTGGTATGAGGATAATGCCTTTAAACATCAATAGAGAAACAATAATAAGTTATTCTAGAAAATTCTTCATCGTCCTTATCATCCTCCATAAAATTAACTCTATGATTATCATTCCTTGAATAAGGTTTAACTATGTCGTATTTAGAAGATGAGGATTCTGATTTTCGATTAGGATGATCATAGTTTGTTGGTGTGCCGATCTTCTTTTGATCTTATCTTCTTCGAGCTTGATGAATCTTAAAGCTCAGATCCTGACTTCATTTAAAAGCCTGCATGAGTTCACTATGAGGTCCTCTATAAACAAATAATCTATTTCCATCCCCATTTAAAGAGTTTGAACCGTATTAGTGACATCATGATTTAGGATAAACCTGCCAATATAATTTGTAAGCAAGTCAATAAAATTTTATGTATGTAGATACATGTATGTCCCTAGATCATGATATGTAATGTAATAGATCTTGTTTGGTATGATTAATGAAATGATATTGATAGTTTGTTAGTTATAATGTTTAATGTTTCATTAATGTGTCGACATTGAATTGGTTAATTAGGTTAGTGATTGCTTGAATGATTACATATAATGTTTATTAATTAATACATTCAAACTTAACATAATGAAGTTCTCACGCAAATGGCTCATGCGAATGAACCATACGCATGAATAACTTCACATGATTGACTCAGTCACACGACTGAACCAGGAGACTGGATCAGTCGTACGATTGTAACATAAGATTGGCTCAGTCGCACGACTGAACACTCAGTCGTACGAATGAATCAACCGCATGGTTCAATCGCACGACTGAACCATACTAATGGTTCAGTCGCACGATTGAATAGTACCAACCTATAAATACAACTCAATTTGTGAAAAACGAGGACTCTCGATTAATTACGATTCCAGACGTACCCTAGCCGTCCAGAAACCTCCCAATTCGTTCTCCAAGTTCATAGAACACATTAGATCGATTCCCAATCGATTTCTAACGTTAGTTTCAATTCTTGATTGATTCTTCGTGTGTTCTCACTGATTGGATCGCCGATCAAATAGGATTCCGCACTATTTGATCTGGTTTACACGCTAATCTCTAGGTATTTCGTTCAAATACCAGGTCCTAACAAGTGGTATCAGAGCATTGGCTCTTGATTACGTGTGATTCAATCAAGATTGATAAAAATTTTGTGTTTTTGCACTAAAAACGCAATCTTTTGTGTCAAAAGTGATCTTGGGCGTTCCCTGCTCATCAAAGTTTGGTTTCTACGGACTTAGGCAATTCAACCTTGCGAAAGTTCGAATTTTTACGGCTAAAACACGTTTAACCTAGAAATTTCCGCATAACAGCAGCTTCAGTCGCACGAGTGAGCCATTCGCACGACTGGACTCATTCGCATTGCTCAGTCGCACGATTGGACATAGTCAAATCTCCATTCGTACGATTGAACATAGTCGTATCTCCATTCGCATTGCTCAGTCGCACGGTTCATACGCATCAGATTCATTCGCACGACTGAGCTAATCACTTAGTTCAGCCGCACGATTGAACCAGTCGTAGAGTTCATACGCACGACTGAGTGTTCATACGCACGCCTAGTCCATTCGCACCCTTCAGTTGGCCGAGTGAAAATTGCTTATTAGACTTAAAGTTATTTACAATGGAAGATCAAATGTCAGCCTTTACTGCTGGGAAGGACTCTAGGATCCAGAACCTGCTGCTACTTGAGAGTGAGGTGGGTAATCATAATAAACCACCAAAGCTTTTAACGTTAGATGAGTTTCCCCACTGGAAACAACGTTTTGAGATCTACCTCAATGGATTGGATCCGAATCTATGGGAGGCCATCGAGATTGGATATAGTACACCGGTGGGAGCCGATGGAGTAAAGTTAACCTTAGGAGGGATGACAGATGCGCAGAAAGTCAAATATAATGCAGAGAAGAGGGTCTATGCATTGATTACACAGTCTATCCCTAAAGATATATTCCACCAGTACTCAGAGAATAAGCAGTCCAAGAAACTATGGGATGAGCTAGAGAAGAGGTACGACGGGAATGCCTCGTTGAAGGCAATCAACGCTAAGGAGTTAAAGAAGGAATTCGACAACTTCTCATCGATGGAAACGAGAGTTTGGACGATGTTATAGATAGATTCTACCATCTGATGAGTGAACTGCATACACATGGGGTGGCTACTACCATGGAAGAGAAAGTTAATAATTTTGCAGACGGATAACCCTATAGAAATCATTGGTTAGTCTTTCAAATCTTTTACATCATGAAAAATAATTTAAATAAGTTAACTAAATGAAGTAATAGAGTAAGAAGGGACACTTAGTATCCATTTTAAAACAGATCATTTGAGGGTTTATCCAAATCCTTTGCAAAAGTAAGCTTCTTTAAGATGCAAAGGGTTGGGGATGATTTCCATACTTTCCCTATATCGCGCAAAATGCTCCTCAAGATTCGTAGTCCAAACCTATAGCTTCATACTAGAAGTCTGAAAATGTTTAGAGATATCCTCATCGTATATTGGAGGAGCAAATTTTGGGATCATGTAACTTGATGGAAATACTTCAAGTATTGGCTACACCATATCAGGTACACTTGAATTTATCTCCTTTAAATTCTTTAACTCCTTAGCCATACTCAGACCCACTTCTATATCCCACGCATATCCACCATTAGTGTTTAAGACTTTATTAGTGGAAGTGTTATTATTATCAAGATTTTTTGATGATTTCTTGGAGTCATACCAACATCTCTAGTAGTAGTAACTCTAGCACATAAGTGGGATCTACTATTCAAGCTTGAGTTTGCATTGGCGTAAAATCTCCTAATTAGTTCCTTGGTGACCTTCTAGTATCAGAATTTAGGATCTTGGGATGTAGCAGAGTAGTTGTAGTTTCCACTGGCTTTTGCTTATATGATTTTTTCTTTGTATATTTTTCATTATCATCTGATTAGTCTTCTAGTGTTGTTCCATCTATAGTTTTTTTAAGAGAATATAAAAATGATATAATCGTTAGAGATAAGGATATGTCCCCAAGTAGATGTCTCGGATCCCAGAGCATAATAAGATGGAGCTGGCTTCTTAGCTAGGTTTTTTTTATAAGTTGAAGGGGAGATGGATGCAGTGACTTAACCCAGAGCTCGAATATATGACTTCAAAATAAGAAAGCTTGGATTTAGATGACATTTTTTAGAAAAGTAAGTTTTGAGAAGTAGTGATTGATCACGAACTTTAGCAAAAATTTTAGCATAAAAAACAACACTGTATATATTTGTAATCAAATTAGTACGAAGAAAGCCCTTGATTCCTAAAGATCTCCGGCATTCAACCTCAGGAGGTGACTAAGCGTCGCCTACCTCATGTTCTTCATATTGATTGGTACAAAATTAATACTTGAGAGCTATAGATGATCGATTCTAAGTGTTACAAAGAGAGTTATGAGTGTAAATTGTGTTCAAAGTTGATCACTAAGCCTCTATATATACTAAAGCTAAAAAATTATACCCAAGGTTTCTAAGGATTGAGCAGTTTTCACTCTTGACTGTTAGGTGTCTTCTTCTACACATTTTTAATATTTAAAGACTATTTCAAGGTCAATACAGTAATAAAGAGACACTTATGAGAACAAGTCAAAGAAAAAGAACAATAATTGGTTAGTAACAATAGAACCTAGAATACCAAACTTACTGAGGAGCCGGAATATCGGAATATAAAATTCACAAGTAACAACACCCCACCTAGGATGGGTTTCCTGCATGACTTATTGATATAAACTTAACAATTTAAATCATAGTGTCATTACAACACAATATTTCACACTTAGTTACATAGTATATCATCCTTTAAACATTAGATCATATTCCTTGAGTCTCATTGTCTCCTAATAATACACAAGTTATAATCCAAAATATACGCCAGCCGGATTACGATAGGACCACTATGTTTTAAGCATCCAACATCGTGTTGGTTGCGTTAATGTATACATAACTATAATTCATTCGGGTGGCTTAGTGTCAAGTGGGGAGACAATCTAGATTGTTAACATGTGTTCTCTGTTTTCCAATGATCGTTGTTCTAGCGTGAAAGTTATAACCTCTAAAAACGCCCTATGGTTGTGATGCAGTCGGAAACAGAGAGATAGATAATTGAACCTGTTGATTCAACAAGTATACTAGGAACAATTCTTCTAACTATCGTTGATTCACGAAGAATACCGATAATCAGGGTTTACACTAACACAACTGTGATAGAGAGAAAAACAGAATTTTTATAAACTTCAATAATCCTTTTCCTCATCTCTTACAAACATATAAACAAAAAAACCAAATTCGAATGGGTCACAGAATATAAACGGGTCGAAAACTGGGCCAAATGCAAAGTCCAACAAAATGTAAGAATAAGACAAAAATTGAAATAACTCCTAAAATAAGTCTTTTTTGGGCCGAAACGATGAACCAAACCGCTTGCGGCTGTTTGTGAAAACGTGCTCCTCGGTCCAATAGTCGTTTTCACTGGTCACAGGCCCGAAACGGAGACTTCTAGCCCAAGTTATGCTCATTTTAGTGAACCCCTTTTGATAAGCGATCTTGAGCCTACAAAAAGGCCAAAGCTTACTCATCTATACTTGGGCCCACATGAATATAGGGTTTGGAATTGGACTGCTAGTTGGCGATCTAGGATTTTGACCTAATAAAATAGGATGTAGTAGTATTTGCTTCACTATAAATTTATTCATTTCTGCGCTTTTCTTTCACTCTTTGTAAGCGTTGTTAAGTTTGAGAAACACAAAGAAAATTATCCCATAATGTGATTTAGAAGGGGGCCTGAACCAATATTCTTACATGTAATTATCTAATCTGAAGTTCTCCAATGCAACTCCACGTGAAGAGAATCCAACCTGTATTCGCCATCGAGATAAGCTGGTTAAAAGATCGTACTTGTTGTTGAGCCATTTCGTATGAACCACTTCCGCAAGCTTTATATCAACATACCCAATTGATTTCTAATAAAAAACAAAATTGATGTGAATGAATAAAAGCTATGAGTTCATGCATGGAAAGTTAAAAACCATGGTACCTTTCTAGAAACGAGTCCCATCCACGAATAATGATTAATGACTTCCAAATACAAATTTTCATTCGTAGGTGGCCGTCTTAACATAAATGTAAACTCTTGTATCCACATTGGTTTATTCGTATTCATCACAGACTGCGAAAACCGCAAATCAAAACCCAAGAGACGTATGAGAAGAGTGAAAGTTAACAAGCTCTTTCAACCACCGAACAACAATTTAAAAACCAACCTTGGTTTGTCTTATTTTGTTACCGAAACTCAACAAAACTGATGAATGTTTGTGTTTTATGTTGAACAAACATGCACATTTGATTATGACGACAAGCAATCCTCCATCCTTAGGCGTCCCTATAGGAGCCTTTAGAACTGAGCTCGTTAGATCTTTAATATCAGTCGGTTTGTACAACAGTTCAACTTTGAGGTCATCAATGCAGTGATTATTATCATCTATCACTGCGAGGTTACAAGGCAGCGGAATTCCAGGAGTAAGATCTGAAAATTGCACTAAAGCCATTCCTACAAAAGAATGTTTCCTCTCCTACAAAACAGTGATGAATTATATCCGATTTCCGATTTGACAATAATATGAAGGTTAATTAAGTTTGTAGGTCTTAAAAGTATACTATGATGGTATCTTCACAACTAAACACTCGACCATTATTTGTGATTTAAAATCTGATACCAGAACCACACAACTACAATTAACCTAAGCCTCGCACGTGGCTAAACGAGATTTTTGTTAATATATTTTGTATTAATTTATTATATATGTATATAAGTAATATTTTTATATTTAACAATATGATAAGAAAAACAATTAAGCAATATGTATAGTGTTAAAGTTCAAATGAGCCAAGCTCGAGCTCAAGCTCTCTTAAGATATAACGAGCAGATCTCAAGCCTAGACGAGCTTGGACTCGATTTGACTTGTTTTCACCTGTAAATTACTTGACTCCAACGTAAATAACAACATATAAATTTAAACTAAACAAATAACCAAATTGAGTCCGACAGACGAGTGTGGGTTCCGATATAACATACCGATACGACGTTGTTAACAAGTATATATAAATGATTATTGTATTGGATATTTTCCACATATAGAGAGAAGCCTTCATTTTCATTCCTTTCAGCATCCAGCTTCTTCTTGTAGTTTTTACTCTTTTTTATATTATGCGCCGGTTGAAGGTAACTTGTATAGAGTACCAAGTAGTGATTAGGATCGATCGTTGTAAGTACTTTCACGTTCAAGATTCCACTTCCGTGAACACGAGCCAAAATAAAGTTACAAAACATATTTTGTTATAGTTTTACTTGAATATAATATAATTCATTATCGAGTCGAGTCGAGTCGAGTCGGGTCGGGTCGGGTCGAGTCGAGTCGAGTCGAGTCGGGTCGAGTCGAGTCTCATATAGCACACAGTTTTTTTACACAAGTATTAATTTAATTAAAAACCAAATTTAGTCGACTTTCACGACATTTAATAAATTTTAATAAAGAAATATTATTTATTACTACGAGCTTTTGGAGTGGTTTGCCCCCAAAACAAAGTAATAAACAACAACTTTAATCATTTGCTGCGGTTTATAAACAATAGTATTAATATGAATTCAATATAAAAATCATTATTAATATTGTTCCTTTCTTCAGTCATTAATATATGTATAATTTGTTAATTTCTTTTGGCTTATTCAATACATGCTGGAATACAATAAATATTAATCGACAATATAATTTGAATGATGAGAATCAATAATGATTCAGTCAAATAGAACTTACTTGAAGATCAAGAAGTGAGCTCAAGATCTGTGCCATCGACGGACGTTCTTCACGCTTTCTATTTAAACATTGGTAAGCTATATCTGCAAACAAATCCAAAGAAGATGTATTCTTTTCGTCCTTTATACTACTACAAACAAGTTCATTTACTTTGCTTTGCTCATAGTACTCTCGTACGAGCCCTACAAGAGGCCTGAGATTGTTGCCATAACATAACCCCCCACACAACACTTCAAACAACACCACACCAAAAGAGTACACATCCGATTCTTTTGTCAGTAGTCCAGTCTCATGGTAAAGCGGATCAATATACCCAGGCGTTCCTACAGGGTTGGATACCATATATGAAAATACTTTGTTGGCCGGAGCAAATTTAGATAGTCCAAAATCTGAGATCTTGACATTCCAGTTATTATCAAGTAGGATGTTAGAACTTTTAATATCACGATGTACTATCCTAAGTTGAGACTCGGTAGGGGTGTGAAGGTATGCTAGTCCCTGAGCGGCCCCAACGCATATTCTTAGGCGTTGAACCAATGTGAGATCGTCACTAGCGAGATGAGATTCGAGACTTCTCTTTGATGCATACTCATACACGAGGATCTTCTCGCCATAATCATCACAATACCCTAAAAGAGAGACAATATTCTCATGTCTATAAAAGGAAAGCATCATAATTTCCTTCCAGAACTCAGGATCTCCTTGTCCAAATACACGATCTAAACGCTTCAAAGCAACCATGGTCTTGTCCCCGGACAAAACAAGTTCTCCTCTATAAACCCTCCCAAATCCTCCACGCCCGATGTAATAGTCATCGGAAAAGTTGTTGGTTGCTGATATTATATCTTGTAGTTGTATCTTGAGGTGTTGAAACTGTGTTATGTGAGACATTTTATTTTATTTTTTTTATTCTTGAGGAGAAATTGAAGCTTAAATAAACTAAAGAGTTAATTTAATATTCATAACGAGAGGCATCCTAGTATACTAATGACCTTTCAATTAGAAGAAAAAAAAATGCATACTTCCAATTATAATTGCCAATTTCGCCCGACTTTCCTTTGTTGATTTTCTTTTTTGCATATTTGGACCTCACGGCGACTTTGAAGATGTCAATCTCAAACATTTTATCCAGATCAAATAGATAATTACAAGTTTATTTAACTACAGGTAAATGATATTTCAAGATCCAAGAAAATTATTTACCTGTGATAAGGTTAATTTCTTTATGAAACATATGGAAATCGTATACCAAACACTTCCAATGATTTCAATGAAAAAGAGTTAGAATCTCCTACTTGAAAGTAATGACTACGCTAAAGATCGTCTTTATCTCCGCCAGCAACCACCTTTGTCTACCTTCATGACCAACACACTCTGCCCCGCCAGTGACCACCACCTACCGCCCCCACCCACCACTGCTTGTCACTACTGACGGCCACCGCCACTATGGACCTCCGACTATCCCCGCCACCGGCCCCCCTCTTTTTTCCGTCAGTCGTGTTAATTTCCGGCTCGATAATGTACATTTCATGTCCGGTAGTGTAAATCTTCTTACTCTAATAAAATTGTATATTGAAATGTCACGTGTCAGCACCATATTTATTTTATTTGTTTAATTTGTGTATTATACGGGTTTACTAAAGCTAATTTTTTAATAAATATAGAATTCGCCTCCCCTAAAATAATTTACCTTCACCCCCGCCCCCCTTAAGTCGTGGTTCAAGCTCCGCCACTGCCTCTGACCGTCGTTTGCTGCCTCCACCAATGTCCCCTAGTAACTGCCCAAAACCGTTTGATACCAGATGGTGCCCACTGACCAACCCGCGACCGCCGCCCACCGAAAATATTAACACCATTAGTTAAAAAGACGAAAATAAAAACGATTTGCAAAACTCAGGGTAATAATAGAGACAAAATAAATATTGGTACTTAAGTGGAGACAGTTCGCAAAACCTAGGGACGAAAACTGAGATTAACTCTATATCAAAGTACACTTGGGGTGTTTGGATTACTAAACAAAATTGTTTAGGTCAAAGGAGTTCTACATGTTTGAAATTTGAATTCGAAATCAATTTCTTTTGAGATATGTAGATGTAAATGTCATTAAATTTGTTTATGGTTTTCTATTAACGAATGACAACACATTAAAACTCATTGTTGTTTAGTATATCATTTTCGAAAGACAAAATTACAGTAAATGTTATTTATGTTTATCAAAAGTTACGAATATCGTCCTTTTTATTTAAAACGCTTACTCTTTGTCCATTATGTATAGAAAACTTTGCCCGTTATGTCATTTAAACAAATGTCCGTTAGTATATCGCTTTAAGTCAAATCACGTGAGTAGCACACGAGGGCAAAATGGACTTTCCACAACTCTTTTAATAAATCGATCTCATGTTGTTGTTTAATCACCATCTGATTCTTATGGTTGCTAGAAAATATACCTTTAATGACACAAAATGCATGTCATAAAATGGTATAGATGACACGTAACAACGTGTCAAGAAAGCCCTTTGTGACAACTCTAAAGTCAGGGTTAGGTAAATTAACGTTTTAAGAACTACTATAAATGATTGTATATACTTATATATCTTATTAGAGATTATGAAGTTGTTTTTATTTGATTAACTTTATACGAATTTTGCATGCTTAATTGAACATGCACTTATGATACGTGAACATGCATGCATGCATAGACGTTTACGTGTGCATGTATACCAACTCTTGTGAACTTTGTAATTACTGAACCATATGTGTTAAGTTCCCAAATTATAAGATTATGAGAGTAGTTACTTAAATGATAAATGTTTTTAATTTATATGTAATGAATTAAGATCAAAACATAATCAAACATTACCAAACAAGTTAACATCTAGAAACTTTATATCAAAAACCAAAAACCAAAAACCAAACTAATTCTAAACACTTAACACTAACTAAAACAAAACCTTAACATTAGTAATCGGTTTATTAGGATAATAATGAACCTAGATTAGTAACTAATTAACTAACTAACATAAACTTAACTTAACTAATAAGAGAGTAATTAACACCAAATAGTGACACCTAGCACTACACATACACTAATAATTCTCTAAGCCATGACACCTAGAATCTAATTGCCACCTAATGAGTCTAAAACCACCAACTCATCAAGCCTAGTTTAGAGCTAATGATGACCACTCCATTCTCCTTGAACCCATCGACCGATAGACCTCCACAACCACCATCACCATCAATTGAAAATCCACCACTCCCACTCTCGATTCACCATCACCTCTCTCGGTTCCCTCCCTCTCTTGGTTCTTATACCACCTAAACCATCATTCTATAACTGCTTGGACTCTCTCTTGGCAACAACATCATCCAAACATCAACACCTTGAACATCTCATCTTCATAAACCATGTTCATCTGGTAATCATTCCTCAAGATTAAAGCAACCTCATCATGTGATTCTCCAAGAACCCTAGAAGGAATTCCCTAAGCTCTCTTTCATTTCAAATAAGGTTTGATTCTCAAAACCTATGATTAACAAGTATAAGAAGTTGTATATGTGTTTAACCAAAACATATAACCAACCATTTAAGTTAAACCATCAAGGTTATTTACAAAACCTCATGAACACTTGGTTTATATTAAAAATAAGTAAGAAAAGATGTATAAATTGAGAATTTCATAAAACCAAGGATTAAACAAAAATAAAAGATTTAAATGGTTGAAACATGAATTATCCATGATCAAGTAGATAAAATACTTAAATAACTATGATTGTCGGAATAAAGTTTAGAAATTTGTTAGAAAATATTGAAAATAATAATCTAGAAAATATGGGATAATTATATAGAATATATTAATTATTATGATCACTAATTTAACGAAATAGAATAACATTTCCAAACAGAAGATCTGGACTCAATAAAAATCTACAAAAGTTATCTTAAGACCCTTATATTATATTCGAATTTCAGAATAAATTTTGTGAATTAATTCACAAGTATGACTAAGTTTCCTATTTTAGAATAATTAATGAGAAGAAAATCGAAAGTAATAGTAAACCGTAGGTAAAATTATGAAAACTTTACATAATTTAAGATAAATATAATTAAACAATTGGTATAAATTTCAGATTTTCTAGAGATTTGCAGCTTGTTTTGTCATTTATTATACTAACTTGTAAAACTTCTAGGAAATTACCTATAATGAGATATTGACTGAAAATTTCATGGGGTAATTTAAATTTTGGAACATTAGTGCTTGTGAAATTTGAAAATTTTTGGACAACCATAGCTACTATTTAGAAATTTTGACTTAACTAATGATATAAATGTAGAAAATTTTAAAGAAATAAGATTTATTTCTAACAAATAATTCCTTTATAAGAAATATTTGACTTGTTGTTCGAAATAAGGTGAGTAACATAGCCCCTATTTGATTTATAATTTTTTGAAGGAAAAACATACTATTTGTTATTGAAGTTGATACAGATTTGAAAGTTTTGATAAGTTATTGTCATATTGGCACAACTATTAATTCGGATGGGAAACCATCAAATAATATAGGTAGCGTTACTTAGGAATATGTCAATTTGCATCTGCCCGATGAGAGTTGTGCTGCTATGTTATTTGATTTTGTGATTTGTATGTGATAGTTATAAATCACTTGGCATATAAGTAGGTTTGGTTGTGAATTTGGTTATGTTGCATCATTTTAAAGAAATTATGTTATTGAATAAACCTATGTTCTTACCAACTTTATGTTAACTATTTAAATATACTTTTTTAGGTCATCATAATGCATTATAATTTCATGCACATGTTCTACATGTTCAGTGATTAGCATTGCTATATAGAGAAGCTGTGCATATAGGTGGTTATTGATCTATCAGACTTCAGCCTCGTCATTGATATTTATGTCCATTAGCTGAAGAATAAAAGAAATGTTAATGACGTGTATTTTGAATTAGTATTACTAATAATGTAAAAGTCTAACTATTAGAATAAATTTTGTCAAATGTAATCCTATGAATATATGATTAATGGAAGAATTATGTTTAGTTTATTGTCATAATTGCATGTTATTATAATTAATGTGTTTTGAACTGAGAAATCACACCCAAGCATTTCACGCTTCTGCCGGGATGTGATAGATTAGTATTAGAGTCATTGGTTTTAGAGAATTAGGTATTATTGGTAAATTCCTAGACTATAACCATAAGCTTATATGATACAATTCTTATGCTAATGTTTAGACAATAATGAATTTTTTTATATGAGATGTATATGACTAATGTGTGAATGTAAAATTTTGTGAACCTATTTAACTAGTGTTTGAACTAGTGATAGTATAAATTGAAATTCTGTAAGAATTTTTTTAGTATGAATACTGGTAATTCTAATAACTACTATAATGAAATTGATCCTTCAAATCATAGGAACCATAAAGAAATAGTACTAAAATAGAGCCTCAGGACAATATAGAAGTATCCCAACCCGAGATCTGGACCAACATCAAGCCAAAGTTTTCATCCGACGTGCATGAGTAACCATCGGGGCTATACAATCAAGACCCCTAGGAAAAGTGTACGACGTGGTAAGAAGTTTCTGATTAAGGAAGTTCCAGAGCCAGAAAATAGAAGTCGAGAAATCCTTCCCTAACATCAGGCCTAACACCCATAGTGCAATCCGAAGCCTCTAAACTAAAGAAAGAGGATCCAAGAGACAAAGGTTGGAAGAATGTCAAATTGAAATTTCCAACTAGATCCTTAAGAAAGTTAAAAAGATACAACGAAAAATCCAAATGATCTAAATAGATGTTAAGGAGATGAAGGAAGGAAGGAAGGAAGCCAAAGTACTTTATTAAGATATGGAATTGGATTTAGGGAAATTAGGATTATAGGAAACCCTAATCTATTATGTGACTATTTTAGAACATGTTAAATAAGAATGTAATGAAATATTTTGTTATGATTATAAAATCTTATAGTATAAATTGAATGAAATTTTTGTGTCATATTAGCGTAATTGATATGTAATTAAATATGCCGCCAAGCGGAGATACTCAACCAGTATGAAGAACAACACGTGTTGGATGACCAAGAACCATATTAGGAGAAGAAACTCCACCAGTAAATACAACTGCAAATGAGAATGAAAGAATTTCTCAAATAGTAACCCGGCAACTGGAAGTGGCGATACCTATGCTAGTAGCTTAACTCCAACAAAACCTTACCGTTGGAGGTGTACCACCTAGAAATGAAGAACCAAGACATCATAATGAAATAGAATACCATGAGAAAGGAATTATAGAAAGAGCTAGAAAGGGATGCTCGTATAAGACTTTTATATCTTGTAAACCCCAAGACTTTAATGAAAAAGGAGGAACAGTACAAGCGCTACATTTGTTAGAAGAAATGGAGTCAATATTAGATATCAGTGAGTGTGCTGATAATTATAAGACCATGTTTGTTTCATATTCACTAAAGGTATAAAAATAGTCATGGTGGAAGATGGAAGTTCAAAATAAAGGAAAGGATGTTACATACAGGTTAAGCTGGGAGGAATTCAAAAACCTAGTGATTGAGAAATGTTATCCTTATAATGAGATAGAAAGGATAGAAGCAAAATTCTTAGCTCTAGATTTTTTTCCATATCTAGTGATGCTAGAAGCTAAAAGAATGGGAAGATATATCTGTGGTTTAGTACCACAGATAAGAGGAATGGTTACATCAGCAATACCAAGGACTTTTCAGGATGCAGTCACGTTATTAGGAAGATTGACTAATGAAATGATAAGAAATGGATCAGTGACTGATTCAAGGATTAGAGAGAAAGAAATGGAACAACGGCAACTCAGGAAGGAAATTTGGAGGAAATCAATATAAGAAGGTAAACAGAAATCTAGTGAGGAACTTTGTGGGAATTGTCCAGGAAAGAGACCACAGACACAACGTCGATCGTGGTGGAATGCTCGTAGGAGACACCATAATGGTAAGTGCAGGATGGTGATTTGCTATAATTGCAAGAAGAAGGGACACTATCAAGAGAATGTAAGGGACCCGTAAACCCTAAACCAGTTTGCTACCAACATGGAAATGGGAATCATATTCGCAATGAGTGTTTGGAACTGAAAGAAAAACTCCAACGAATCCAAACAATCCACATGGCAGAGCATTTGTATTACAAGTGAAGAGGCACGATAGGAACCAGAAGTGGTGACGGGTACGTTTCTTATTAATGATCAGTACACAACTATATTATTCAATACGGGAGAAACTCGTAGTTTTGTTTCAAATACATTAAAACCTTTACTTAGATTAGCCTGAGAGAAATTGAAAAATAAGTATATGATAGAATTAGCTGATGGAAAGATAATTAAAGCCAGTGAAGTTATTCCTAACTATACCTATCAGGTTGAAATTATTTGTGGAAAAAGAATTATTAAAATTTCTTTGATTAAAGATAATAAAATTATTTTCATATATGGTGAGAAACCTAGAGGTACTATGAAGATAGTCTCATGTAAGAAGACCTAAAAATATTTGAGAAAAAACGTCTAGCATTTCTAGCCCATGTAATTAATACAAAAATTGATAAAACAAACTTAGAATATTTTCCTATTATTGGAGAATATCGAGAGGTATTTCCTAACGAATTACCAGGATTGCTGCCCCCTCGTCAAGTAGAATTCAAAATTGAATTAGTACCAGGGACTGCCCCTATTGCCAAATCTCCGTATCGTTTGGTGCAATAGAAATAAAAGAGCTAATGAGTCAACTCTAGAAATTATTGGACAAGGGAGTTATACATCCTAGTGTATCACCTTGGGGAGCTTTAGTTTTATTCGTAAGGAAGAAAGACGAAAACTTTAGGATGTGCATTGACTATGGAGAGCTTAATAAAGTAACTATTCAAAATAGATATCCTCTATCAAGGATAGATGATTTATTTGATCAACTGCAAGGATCTAGTTACTTTTCAAAAATTGACTTAAGGTCAGGATATCACCAGTTAAGGGTGTGAGATGAAGATATATCTAAGACCATGTTTAAGACTCCATATGGTCATTATAAATTTCTTGTAATGTCATTTGGGTTAACTAATGCTCTAGCAGTATTTATGGAACTAATGAGCAGAGTGTGCAAACCTTACATAGATAAATTTTTCATGGTGTTTATAAATGACATTTTAATCTATTCTAAAAGTAAGGAAGAACGAAAGAAGCACCTAAGGCTAATTTTAGAGTTACTTCAAAAGGAATAACTGTAGGCCAATTCTCAAAGTGTGAATTTTGGAAAAGAGAAGTACAATTCTTAGGACATGTGGCTAACCAAGATGGAATTCAGTTCGGCCTGGCAAAGATCGAAGCAATTAAGAAATGGAAAGTTCCAAAAACACCAACTGAAGTACATTAATTCCTAGGTTTGGCTGGTCATCATAGAAGGTTTATAGAATATTTTTTGAGGATAGCTCAACCTCTGATAGAATTAACTTAGAAAGATAAGCCATATGTGTGGGGAGAAAGATAGAATGTTACATTTGAACTCTTAAAGAATAAATTATATAGTGCTCCTATTTTAGCTCTTTTAGATAGTATAAATGATTTTATAGTATAATGTGATGATTCACATCAAGGTTACGGATGTGTTTTAATACAACTACATAAGGTAATTTCATATGCGTTTAGACAACTCAGAGGAAGTGAAAAGAATTATACTGCTCATGACTTAGAATTAGGAGCAATAGTATTTACACTTAAGATTTGAATACATTATTTATATGAAACCAAGTGCATACTTTATACAGATCATAAGAGTTTACAACACATATTCGATCAAAAGATGTGAATATGAGACAGAGAAGATGCGTGGAATTACTAAGTGATTATGATTGTGAAATCAAGTATCACCCAAAAAAGGCAAATGTAGTGGTTGATGCTTTAAGTAGGAAAGAAAGAACTAATCCATTACGAGTTCGTGCTATTAGGATGGGATTACATTTGGATTTGATAAGTCAAATTCGAGAAACCTAGAAAAAAGATGAAGCAAAAGGTGTGGTGAGGAAGAACGGACAATTGGAAGCTGCACCAGATGTAATCCTGAAATTTAGAGGAAGAATTTGGATTCCTAACAATGACATGATTAAAAAAACTATTCTAAGGAAAGCACATAAATTAAGGTATTTAGTACAGGTAGGAAATAATAAGATATACAAGGATTTGAGAAACCAGTATTATTGGCCATGTATGAAGAAATCTGTTGCAGAATTTATAGAAAAATGTTATATATGTTTAAGAGTCAAAGCTGAATATCAGAAACCCTCAGCATGTTTGCAACAACCAGAAATCCCTAAGCGGAAGTGGGACCATATTACCATGGATTCTGTAACTATATTACCCAAAACCTGAAGTGGGTATGACATAATATGGGTTATAGTCGACAAACTGACTAAGTCAGCTTATTTCTTGCCAACCAGAGAAGATTAAAGAAATTATGTCTAGACATGGGATACCCATATCAATAATATCTAACAGAGATAGTAAATTTACTTTAAGATTCTAGTAAACTTTACAGAAAGAATTAGGAACTCAGATAAATATGATCGAGTTCAACATATCATCCATAGACAGATAGACAAAGTGAGAAAACAATCCAGTCATTGGAAGATATATTACGAGCCTATGCATTATATTTAGATGGTAACTAGGATATACACTTACCTTTGATAGAATTTTCACATAATAACAACTACCATGCCAGTATTAGAGCAGCTCTATTTGAAGCTTTATATGGAATGAAGTGGTAGGTCACCATTATGCTAGAATGATGTAAGAGATAGGCAGCTTACTGGGCCGAAACTCATACAGGAAACATCTAATAAAATCAGTGAAATTAAGGGTTGATTGAAGGCAGCGCGTGATAGACAAAAGATTTATGTTGATAAAAGAAGAAAACCTTTAGAATTTTAAATAGGAGATAAGGCTTACTTAAAAGTATCAACATCAAAAGGAATTATTTGACTGAGGAAAAGAAATAACTTAAACTGTAGGTATTTGGCTCTTTTTGAAGTAATTGATAGGATTGATCCTGTAATATACAGGTTAGATTTGCCTTAGGAGTTAAGTGAAGTACATAACACCTTTCATGTATCTAAATTGAAAACATGTCTGATTGATGAGACATTAAAGGTACCAATACAGAAAATCAAAATAGATAAGAAACTTCACTTTATGGAAGAACCAATAGGAATTATGGATTAAGAAGTAAACAGTGTAAGAAGAAGTAAAACCCCAATTGTAAATGTCAAATGGAATTCAAAGAGAGGACCTGAATTTACGTGAGAAAGGGAAGATGAAATCAAAAGAAAATACCCCTATTTATTTGAGGTTAAACTGAATGAAAGGATAACTACAAAGACAAACCCTCCACATCATCTGAGAATACCTAGCATGAAATTTGGAATAAAATTCTTTTTATGGGGGGAGAATGTGACAACCCTAAAGCCAAGGTTAGGTAAATTAATGTTTTAAGAACTACTATAAATTGATAGTATATACTTATATATCTTATTAGAGATTGTTAAGGTGATATTATTTGATTAACTTTATATGAATTTTTCATGCTTGATTGAACATGCACTTATGATACGTGAACATGCATGCATAGACGCTTACATGTGCATGTATACCAACTCTTGTGAACTTTGTGATTACTGAACCATATGCATTAAGTTACCAAATTATAAATTTATGTGATTATTTTGTAGGAAATATTTAACTTGTTGCTGGAAATAAGGTGAGTAACATAGCTCCTTTTTTATTTATAATTTTTTGGAGGAAAAAGCATACTGTTTGTTATTGAAGTTGATGCAAATTTGAAATTTTTGATATGTTGCTATCATATTAACACAACTATTAATTTAGATAAGTAACCATCCAATTATATAAGTAGCACAACTTAGGAATAAGTCAACCTGCATCTGCCGGATGAGGGTTGTGATGTTATATTATTTGATTCTGTGATTTTTGACATTTATAAATCACTTGGCACATAAGTAGGTTTGGTTGTGAGTTTGGTTATATTGCATCAATTTAAAGAAATTATATTATTGAATAAACCTATGTTTTCACTAACTTTATGTTAACTATTTGAGTATGCATTTTCAGGTTATCATAATGTATTATAATTTCGTGTACACGTTTAACATTTTCATGATTGGCACGGCTATATAGGGAAGCTATGCATATGGGTGGTTATTGATCTACCAGACTTCAGCCTCTTCGTGCATCTTCATGTCCACTACTAGCTGAAGAATAAAATAAATGTTAATGACGTATACTTTGAATTAGGATTACTAGTAATGTAAAAGTCTAATTGTTAGACTAAATTTTGTAATATGTAATCCTATGAATATATGATTAATGAAATAATTATGTTTCGTTTACTATCGTGATTGCATGTTATTATAATCAATATGTTTTGAACCGAAAAGTCACACTCAAACATCGCACGCTTCCGCCGGGATGTGACACCCTTGCCATAATGAAGATGATATTCATTTGGGTGTCATTTTTTATGACACGCAATGTGTGTCAAGAATTTTTCTGTTATATAAATATGACATGCATTTGTATGTCTTAAATGTGTGTCATTGTTTTAAAAATATTACGTACGACCATAGTTGTATCATAAATTAATATAAAATAAGATAATATGCATTGTCTTAAATTATGTCATATAAAATATTACATGCATGTCATGGATGTTTCATACTATAATACGAAATAAACTATATATGTTACAAGACAATACTATTTCATATAATATTTTATAATACATAAGTAACATTTCGAAATAAAAACCATTCTATTTCAAGTTATATATACAAAATGACACCAAAAAATAAAGTTTGCAACAAAAGTTGATCATTTTTTGCGGATATAATCAATATCAAGATCTGTGTACTTATATTATTTTCTTGGCTTGAAAATTAATAAAAATAGAACCATATAAATTTAGAGTTTAGCAAATTCAATTTAATTTTAATTTTCATGTCATGTTGCACTAGTAAGCATAAAATTATAGTTTAACAATTCAATTAGCATGACACATAAACATGAATCAAGGTTTCTGATAGCATAAATAGAAACTTATAGTTAAAAAAAATAAGCATTAACATTTCCTCAACTCCAATACCATGTTAAAAAAATACAAAGACAACCACCATATGTGAATATTTATCTATGTTGGATCATATGTTGGAAGGGCAGATGATATAAACACATGTTATAGCATACATATATATACATATATATATATATGTATGTATGTATGTATGTATATATGTATATATATATATAATACAATGAGCTTCTTATTTGAAGTTGATGCTAATGTAAACAATTGTTAGGTTTCTACTTATTTATTATGGTTAGTTTCTAAAAATTTCTTCTAGCATCTAATCAACAAAGGAATCAATCGCATTTGCTATAAAACACATTAACAGTCAATTGATTATTATTTTTATGCAGTTATAATAACTTTTGCTAAGCATGCAATGTATAAGTTTTGAAAAGGCCTTAAGTAAACATAGTCCATAAAGATGTAACATAAAATCTCTTATAAAGAAGTTTGTGGAGATATAATAAACTAAACATACTATTCATAACTATTGTAATCTTTTGATAGCAAACCAAAACAAATCAACAACTATAAATAAATGTAACTAAAGTGCAAGGCTTACCATAGTCAATTGAAACCAAACTCTTGATATTTCATTGTTTCCTACTTTTGATGATCTTATTGCCACGACTTCCTATGCTTAATTTAGATTAAAGCGCATAAACATAAAATCAAGGCAACATTAACATGTGAAATATAGTTCAAACTAATATTAAACCCCATGCGTTGCAGCGGGTGATGTAAAACCGTGTCAAATAATATCAATGGCACACCACCCCAAGTGATCACCAACACCGAAAAGCTCATATTAAAAAGGAAATAAAAAACGAAGAGAATAAAATCAAACAAAAGTAGGCGTAAAAACGTTAAACTACGTAAGCGAAAGGTAAAACAGATAAAACAATAAGTTGATCTTGAACCAGTGCAACCAACGTTTTGCAACATGGTCATTAAACGGAAAAAAAATAAGAGTAAAAATGTTAAATCACACAAACACGCTGCGGTGTGTTACTCGCAAAATTTAGACGGAAACGCCAAAGAAAAAATTGTTTAATATAAAAGTATTGGTGGTCAACAATGAAAGTAAAAAATATTAGGGTTAAATTATAAAAAATGTAAAAGTAATATGTTAAAACAAAAAAAATAAAGTTTAAGAAAAAGACAAAAGTAGGTATAACCCACTAAACACACAATATAATTTATTAAACAGACCAAAGTTAATAATTAGTAATATATAAATTTATTAACATCAGTACCACTTGTATAGTGCAGATTACAACGCATACACATAAAAGCGAGGCAGTATCAACACGTAAAATATAACTCAAATTAGCTGCAAGAAGACATCATTTGTTATCGCTTGCACAGATGCATTTATATGTGAGAGTATGCACCTAGATTACAATATTTTTATTTATTTATATAGCACAATGGGTTCTATTAACAAGTCTAATTAAATCTTTGGTTCAAAATTAGTATTTAAATCATGAGAACCTTACATTCAAAATGTGAATATATCTTGACAGATATTATGAGATGTTCATTGATTCATAACATTCCAAACACATACATACACACTTATATACATACACACATACCACATACACACATACACACATACCACATACACACATACACACATACACACATACACACATACACACATACACACATACACAATACACACATACACACATACACACATACACACATACACACATACCACATACACACATACACACATACACACATACACACTGACACACATACACACTGACACACATACACACATACACACATACACACATACACACATACACACATACACACATACACACATACACACATACACACAGACACACTAACATACATACACACATACATTCGCAAACACACATACACACATACACACACACGTATGTATGTACCCATATACATACGTACCTACATACATACATACTATACATATGTTATATACTTTATATCTATATTGTCATTTAATTATGAGGTTGTCAACATCAACTGTGTATTTAAATAAATTGGTAAGTGTAAAAAAGTTAAAATCAACCGAATCAGATTTTGTGTGTGCGTGGATAATCAGATTTTCAATTCAAGAATATACAAAGTACAAGAATTCACTTCATCTTCGTAATTTAATTGAACTCATTTTATATCTAAAAGAATTAATTTGATCTGAAGTAGAGAGAGTTGTAAAATCTAAGTGTTATTATTTTTATAAGAATTTGGAGTTACGAGCGTTAGACCCGCGCTTCGCCGCGGTTTAATTTGGAGCGTATAAAATAATGTCAAAATTATAGTTTTCTTGGATTATCATGATCTCGGTGAGTTCAACTATATATGCACTCATATTATCGCTACACATGTTTTAGTAATTCGTTATTATATTTTCATGATACAATTATCGAGCATTAAATTGTTATAGATATGATAACAAGACAGATATATGATATTATATTGTAACTAATACAATGACACAAATATTATAGTTGTTGTTATTGTTATTAACCTTATAATAATAATTAGTAATAGTAGTAGTATTAATATGATAATATTTATTATTATTGTAATTATTTTTAGAAATATATTAAATAATATGTCATTAACTAACATATTTTACACAAAAATTATTAAAATCACAATATGCCCCTAGACAATATTAGTATTATTGTTATTCTAAATATGAAGATATATATTAGTTGTATACTTAAATATTTAAATAAAATAATACTTAATTCAAATAGTAGTTAGTTATAAAAATATAATTAGTAAATATAATTTAAATATCTATTTATAGTATCATAAATAAAATAAAATTTAATAAAATTAAATAATATCTTATTATAAATAATGTATTAATATATTAAATAATATATTAAAAGAACTATTTCATAAAGCACTTGTATGTTATGCTTAAATGTTAAATTAGTCGTCTTACACTTTGAATTAAGTTACTATCTTGTCATCGTAAGATATATTTATCATATAGTCATTTGCCTCGCGTGATACGACAGGTGTCGGCGAGTCTCACTTAAAGAACACAATCTAACCCGATCTGACTTAAATATTAATTATATTTGGGTGTTACTATTATTATTATTATTATTATTATTATTATTACTACTACTATTCTTCTTATTATTATTACTATTATCATTATTAATAGTATTATTATTATTATTATCGTTATATTATTATATTATTATTATTATATTATTATATTATTATTATTATTATTATTATTATTATTATAACTATCTAATATTTAGAAATTATATACTTACGTACATAAATAACATAATACTTAATTTTAATAAGATATAGTTATCAGTATAGAAAAAATAAATGTAAATTTAATTATTATTTTAAAAGCATTATTAATTAAAATAGTACTTAATTTAGTGATTAAAAGCATTATAGATAAGATAGTAATTAATTTAGTGAATTAAATAATGTATTAATTAAAAAAGTATACTTAATGAGGGTAATTTAAGAATTAATGCATAACACATCTGTATATTATTCTTAAAAGTTGTTTAAGTGTCTTATGAATAAAATTATAATTGCATCCTCCTTAAATGTTTTATATAGTAGTATAGATGGTTAGATTAGGTTCTTACTAGATCTCTATTGTACTTCTATAAATATTTATGTATATAGTATGTTATAACATTCTTATGTTCTCTCATTTTTTTCATCTTCCTTCACATCTCTCACTTTACCTTTGAAAACTAGTTGATTGTCGATCAATCTTCCCCTATTGTCTCCCTTAACATTCTCTTTCTTGGTGTCCCTCTCATCTTGCCCGGGAACTTATTATACATCTATATAGATTAAGTTTCAATTGGTCTTTAATATGTTAGTTTTTTTCCGTTTTTGACTTTGGAGCCGTCAGTATAGTTTTTAAACTCTGCCACTAATTGTGTGTTAAAAAAAGCTACGATTTATTGTTATCATTTATATCATAGTTTACAGTTGTGGTATGATTTGGTCCTTTATAATTATTCTTACAAACAAGTTTAAATCTTTAAAGTGTGAGAAAGGTATATTAGTTGATAGATTAATGATAAGAGTAACAAGTCAAATGTGCTTTGAAGAAAGATCAAGGTACAACACCTAACAGATTATAAATTCTTATACTTTCAGGAAGAGTTAGTAGCAGATAAATATACTTTTATGAGTTTTAATATACTTTTAGTGTTCTAAACACAAAAATATAGTGCGAGGAAAGTCAACCAAGTTTAAAAAAACAAATCAAAATGCCATTCGAAATCAAAAGCTTTACGAGATCCAATGAGAAATAAACAAATTCTCTCTCGATCGATTAATAAAATCATGCCCTTCAAACAAGAAAAATGAAAGTCAACTATATATTGTTAATCACATTAATGCACCGCCCCTTCCAATGCAGAATAAATTTATAAATTGTAGATAATTTTAATTTCCCTTTCTCTTCAACCATACATCAAAATAATGTCTCACGCAAAACAGTTTCAACACCTGAAAATAAAACTAGAAGATATACATTCAGCGACCAACAACTTTTCTCCGGAAAGTTGCATCGGGCGTGGTGGATTCGGGAGAGTTTATAAGGGAAAACTTCTTCTATCCAAGGGCGAGACCATGGTTGCTTTGAAGCGTTTAGATCGTGCGTTTGGACAAGGAGATTCCGAGTTCTGGAAGAGATCATGATGCTTTCATTTTATAGACATGAAAATATCATCTCTCTTTTAGGGTATTGTGACGATCATGACGAGAAGATCCTTGTGTACGAGTATGCATCAAAGAAAAGTCTTGATTCTTATCTCGCGAGTGATGAGCTCACGTGGCTCCAACGCCTTACAATATGTGTTGGTGCGGCTCGCGGACTAGCGTACCTTCACACCCCAGCTGAGAATCAACTTAGAATAGTCCATCGCGATATTAAAAGTTCCAACATCCTACTCGATAATAACTGGAATGCTAAGATCTCAGATTTTGGACTGTCCAAATTTACTCCTGCAAACAATCAATTCACATATTTGGTATCCAACCCTGCTGGCACACCTGGGTATATTGATCCATTGTACCACAAGACGGGTCTACTAACAAAAGAGTCAGATGTGTACTCTTTTGGTGTGGTGTTGTTTGAAGTCTTGTGCGGAAGGTTATGCTATTGCAAAAATCTCAAGCCTCTAGCACCACTCGCGCGAGAATACTGCGAGGAAAACAAAATAAGCGAACTTATTTGTAGTAAGATAAAGGATGAAATAAATAAGTCTTCTTTGAAGTTGTTTGCCGATGTAGCTTATCAATGTTTAAAGGCAAAGCGCGAAGAACGTCCATTAATGACACGAGTCGTGAGGGTACTTGAAGCGGCACTTGATGTCCAAGTAAGTCTATATTTACAAAATCATTCGGTATATAACTGATATGATATTCAAAAGGCAAATAATTAAAATCTGAGCTTGATATCAATATGTAAAAACAACTTTCTGATGTATGAGACATTTAACAAATTTGATTATACTAATATATAACTATAACAAAATATAGTTTTGTACTTTTATTTAGACAGGTGTTCACCGAACTGGAATCTTGAATGTGAAAGTACTTACAACAATCAATCCAGATCACTACTTGGTATTCTATATAATGGGCACTCATCCATTGCAGTATATAAAAACGAGTGCGAAATACAACAATCTGAACGCTGAAGACAACGAAGAATTGGCTCTATATGTGGACAATTTTCATCGTGGATTTCTATCTGTAGTTATTAACCGTGTGGAATCAGTATGTTTTCACATTTCCAGAACTCAAACGAGTAGTCAATTAACCTTCATAGCCAGTATACTTTTAAGATCTCCATCTAAAATAATGTTACTTTCAAACAAATGTTTAGTAACTAAAGGATTGTTCTTTGTTTTTCAGGAAAAGAAGCATCGTTATGTGGGAAGTACTACATTAGAGTTGACAGATCTTATTCCTAATATTCCAAAGACCCGTAATCTTGGAGTCGAGAGTAAGATGTTTTACCGCATTGCTGATCTCATAGTTGAAGTGTTGTACAAACCGACTGACACTAAAGATCTAATTAGTTCAATTCCAAAGGCTCCTATAGGGACGCCTAAGGATGGAGGATTGCTTGTCATCCTAATCAAATGGGCCAATTATTTTATACAAAGTGGAAACATTCATCAGTTTCGTTGCGTTTCCATGGCGAATTAAGAGAAACCAAGGTTTGTTTTCAAATTGGCGTTTGGTTGTTGCAAGAGCTTGTTAACGCTAACTGTTCTCTTACATTGCCTGTGGTTTGGATTTGTGCTTTTGCAGTCTATAATGGAGACTGGAAACCCCGAGTGGCTAGAAGAGTTTACGTTTATGTTAAAACGGCCACCTACGTATGAAAAATTGTATTTGGAACTTATTAATCATTATTCTTGGATGGGATTAATTCCTAGAAAGGTATGGTTGTTCTTAACTTTCATATATGAACTTATAGTTAGTTTTTTAATGCAGATTCATGTCGTTTTTCATTAGGAATCTATCAAGCATTTTGATATAAACCTTGAGGAGGTGGTTCGCATGAGATGGATGGAAAAGAAGTGTCGTATCGATCCAGGTTATCTTTATGTGGAGTTGCAATGGAGAACCTCTGATTAGATAACATGTCACGACAACCAGTGGCGAAGGTTTATATAGACTATCCTAAGCTTGGAAGTCAATGTTTATCCTAACCATAATGTTTATCCTTATCACGATTATAATGAAACTAGGAAACTTTTAAATCTTAATAACCAACTAGTTATATTAGACCCTCCAAGTTTACCGACTTGCAATCTTGGTCCCCAATGATCACCAACTTGTGATTTTGGGTAATATGAAATTACCGCCAACATTCACCCCCTTAATATCAAAGCCGTTTTAGGGAGTTCTTGTACGCCTAGCAATTCTTGCATTTGATGAAATTTGATTCTTCCAAGTGCTTTTGTTAGCACATCGGCTCTTTGTTCTTCTCCTACTACATACTCGATCATGACTTGCTTGTTTTCGACACACTCTCTTATGAAGTGATAGCGAGTGTGTATGTGTTTGCTTTTCCCATGGAACACAGGGTTTTTCATGAGTGCCATAGCAGATTTATTGTCGACTCTGATTAACATTTTAATTTTCCCACCCTGTAATTTCTAATATCAATCCTTGTAACCAAAGGGCTTGGCACACGGCCGTCGTTGCCATCATAAATTCTGCTTCACAAGAAGACAAAGCCACTGTGCTTTGCTTTTGTGAACACCAAGTTATCGGAGATGAACCGAAATAGAAAACATGACCGGTTGTACTTTTACCATTGTCCATATCGGAGTTGTGGCTACTATCGCTATACCTGATTAATTCTTTTTCTTTGTTTCGAGTATAATTTATGCCAAAGTTAATAGTACCTTTTAAGTACCGGAGTATCTGTTTATTCCCAATGCGTAGGATTCTTTTGGAGCTTGCATATATCAACTCATAACCCCGACCGAATAGGCTAGATCGGGTCGAGTTTGGAGTAGATAACGTAGGCATCCAACTATCTTCCGGTAACCGGTTGCTTCTATATCTAGTTCTCCTTCACCTTTTGTTAATCGAAGTCCCAGATCCATGGGAACTTGTGTAGGGTTGCATTCGTGCATTCAGGCATCGAGCAAGATCGTCCGAGTGTAGGCCTTTTGACTAATTCTTAATCCATCTTCGTTTTGAGATACTTCTATACCAAGGTAATATGTTAAATTACCAAGGTCAGACATCTCAAACTTCTTGGACATGGCTTGCCTGAATTCAATAATCTCTTGTTTACTTGATCCGGTTACGAGTAGGTCATCAACGTATACTCCAATAATAAGTAGGTGTTGGTTGGAGATTTCTTGGTAGACCGCTTGTTCTTGTAAGCATCGATGAAACTTTAATTCCTAGAGGATTTGATCTAGTTTGGTGTTCCAAGCTCTCGGTGCTTGTCTTAGGCCGTATAAGGCTTTAATCAATTATACACTTTGTTCTCGTCTCCCTTTTTTACATACCATCCTGGTTGATGAACGAAGACTTCTTCTTTTAACTCGCCATGAAGAAAGGTTGTTTTCACATCAAGGTGGTGTAGTTCCCACCCTTCTTTAGCTGCTAAGGCAATAAATAACCAAATGGTTTTGAGCCGAGCCACTGGAGCGAACACCTCATCAAAATCAATCCTGATTGTGGCACATAGCCTTTTCCAACCAACCTGACCTTGTATTGTTTATTGACCCATCTGCATTATTTTAATCTTGAATAACCACTTCAACCCAATTGCTTTAGCACCTTTTGGTAAGCATGTTAGGTTCCAAGTGTTATTTCTTCTGTTGATCCATTTGATCGTATTATAATGCAAATGATATGAAGAATCGTTCAATATTCAACAAACAAACTAAATAACATGAGCAAAGAAGATTGAACACAATAAGAATTCATTCAAAATAAGACAATAAACATCATAACAATCAATAACATCAAGCACAATGATATTTCTGTATAATAACTGCTTTGAAAAGGTAACTTGCAACAATGATTGACGATTAGGGTTTTGCAAGCTTACCCAACAATGAAAAAGATCAAATCTATATATAGCAGTCTTAGTTTCGCAGACGGTTTCGTTGTCAGTGAAACTGTATTGCCGAAACTATAGTTTCGCCAGGCTGACTAATCAGCTGGCTCACAGTTTCGCTGGACTGCAAAACTACATAAAACTAAATACATACAAAAGGTAACTAACAAATGACATATTACAATCAAAAGTAAATATAGAAAAACTAAGGTGAGTCCAACCTATACATGATCTTCAATACTCCCCCTAGGTTGGAACTCACCACCTTCACCAGTCTTGATGTGTCTTTTATGCTCTAGTGTCCTTCGTTGCCTTTTATTAATCTTCAGTACCTCTTGCAACAATGTCCTCAGAAGCTTCAGCACATGATTCTCCATGGTTTCCTCCTGCATCACGAGCCCATTCGGGATGAGCACTTGCTCGCTCAAACTGCTTGACCAAATCTTGTATATTCATGTTTAGGTCATCTTGGGCCCTTACTCTCTCGGCTAATCTCTTCACCTCTGCCCTCACCCCTTTGATCTTGTTTGCTAGATTCATAAAGAGACTGGCTTCCTTTCTTGTTTCCTCACCTGCACCTGCTTTGATATGGTTCTCACAAAGAATCAGCAGGTCTTCATCACAGAAACTAAAGAGTTCCATTGGATCAAAAACTTTAATCTCAGCACCATTCTTCACTCTGATGATCCCCCCCCATATTATTGTCATAAAACCACTTTTCAAAGCTCTGAAATTGTTGGGAAAGGGGATTTGCCAATCTGACCCTATTCACGGTCCTTGGGGGTTTCACCCTTAGTACAATTCTTCCATTGCCGGTCTCCCAATCCTTGCCCTTTTTTGAGTGTTTCCTCTCAGCCTTCATGTAACCAAAAAGACTCAAAATTGTCTTTTAGCCCATTCTGAATTTCTTTCTCTAACAAAGAGGCTCGTTCACTCAGATTTGCCTTCAATAATGGTTGAGTCGCCAGTCGCCTTAGATCCCATTTAGGCAAGGTCTTGAAAGCCTTCCTTTTATGCAAGTAGCTAATTCCATCCCCTCTCCTCTTTATCATAAACATTTTGAGACTGGGGTTATAGCAGCAAGTTATAATCCGCTTGTCAGCCTCTTTCCTACTCAACCCTTCTATGTGTTGGAATAGGGGAGTCAGTTCTTCTGCCTCTTTCTCCTTAACAAAACACTTATCTCTATCCATCTCAAATACATCTTCATCAAGCTTTCCTTTCTTGGCTACATAAATCAACGGCCTCTCATCAACTTCATAGAACTCAGGTTCAGAATCATAGTCTACAATTTGTTTATCATCATCTTCTTCATCAATTAGTCTCTTTTCTTTCTCACCATCTCGGTCCACCGACTTCTCGCTCACCACATCTTCTCCAACCAGATCCTTCTCAACATCAAGTCCTATGTTATAAACCCAGCCTCCAGAACTTCTTCTTCATTCTCCCTTCCTGCATCTATATTTCTAGCTTGACAATCTTCAACATCAGCATATGCTGCTCAAGAAGTGCCCTCTCCAGCCTTAGATGACTACCCACGTTCAGGAACAAGTATTTTGAAGTATTAGTCAAATCATCTAACTCAAATTGAGTTAGTTGACTAGGCAGGTCAGCAGCAACTTTGAGTTGTGCAACCTCCTCAAACAATTTCTTCAGCAGACTATTTTGATCAACAAGCATCTTTTTCATTCCCTCAATCATCTCATCTTTTGGCTTCTCCCGTATCTCTTGGTTGGTGAGCTTCGTCTTTATCATACGCAGTTCATTTGCCAAAGAACTGTTAAGATTATGAATCATATCTTCATCTAAGTTTCCTCTTTCTTCCCTCCTCTCAGTGAGTGCTTGATGTCTCTGTTTAGTTCGCCTCTCAGAATTTGATGTATCAACTTTCTTCTTTGTTCTTTTCTCCTTTTCTATCCTTATCTCTTCAGCTCTTTCATTTATATCTTCTTCAAAATCATAATCTTTCTTTTTAGCATATCTCTTTCTTTTCTTGGTTGCATCATATTGTTGTGCCCTGGTTTCTTCAGCTCTTTTATTCTCAGATTCATCCACCCGTCTAATGTAATTCCATCTCTTCGGTGGGTACATGTTTTCCCAGAGATGGGTTATCTTCCCACTAAAATCATGGCGAATAGCACAACAGTTAGCAAAGATACAAGGATTCATTTGTACCGGCCTTTTCACCTCCCCGTGTTTTGGCACATTTAGTATGAGGTCGTCAAAGATCATTTGAAGAAATCGAGGATACAACAACCATTTACCTTTCTTCAAGGCCATCACATTCTCAGCCATGCAGGCGAATATCTGTCTGGCTATGTTTGCCTTCTCTCCTTTGCAGCACAACACCATTGCTTTAGCCCAGTCAATGTTTAGCCCGTCTGATCCACCTTTACGGTGATCTAGGCACATGATGAAGATGTAAGCAATAAATCTCCATTCCTTGGAGAGAAATGACTTCTTGATCTCTTTTCGGGAACCAAAAGTTGGCCCCTCATAACCCATGCTTCAGAATGCTTCGAACACCTGTGTATCAGACATAGAAACTTCTTCACCAGAATCCTCCTCTAGCCTCAGAATCCTCAAAACTATCTCAGCAATAATAGTCACCTCGTGCTCTAAGACTTTGGCAGTAATTCTTTGAGTATTTCCTATTGTGTCATATTCAGCAGATCTCCAGAAATCTTTGATATGAAGGTCATATATGGTGGTGGAATGAGATATAGCATAAGGTATGGGAGATCTTTGCAGCCACCTAATACAGTCTCTAAACCCGGCGGCTTTCGGATGTGTATCATCCAAAATAGCGGTGATGTTGTTTCTCTCATCGAATTTTATATTTGTCATTTAAACTGAGAAATAGATGAAATAAATTAGAATAAAGTGATAGGAATGAATACATAAGTGAGAATAAAGAATAATAAAAAATAATAAAAAAACTAAAAATTAAAAATAATAAATTCGCTAGCCGAAAAATAGTTTCGCAGGATGAGATATTAGTTTCGGCAGGCGAAATAATAGTTTCGCTAGCAAGAACACATCATATTCGCTCAACCAGAAATGTAGTTTCGACAAGCCGAAACTATAGTTTGGGCACAGCGAAACTGAAGATTAGTCAGCAAAACTATTAAGTTCGCTCGGACAGCATAACCTTACAGTTTCGCTAAGAAGTTAAGAACTTTCGTTCGGTTTCGCTGGACAATCGATAGTTTCACTGGATGAACAGCGAGTCACCGAAAGGTCACAATCAAAAGTACCCACAATGTGATATTATTAACAAGATTAAGTGATTGTCCTTAGATCGAAACTCACTTGAGAACATAAATCAACACTCAATCAGTATCAACAACACAGAATGACAAAATCGAAGGAGAGGGACATGGAGAAGCCTAAGGAGCGTCACTGGTCGATGGTGCGAAAATGAGATTTTAGTTTCGCAAAACGACTTAAATAGCATATAGTTTCGCAGAAGCGAAACAATAGCTTCGCCAGACGAATCTATAGTTTCGCTAAGCGAAGTTGCAAATTTGTCTAATGGAATTCAGGTCAAAAAGACATCGCATAGGATAAGAATGCCAAGCGAAATTGCAATTTCGTCTAGCGAAAAAAATTGCAATTAACATCAAGCACTAAGATCAAAATGATCAGAGATCACATCCTCAATATATGTATTAGCACAGAGATGAATTTAGTCATCGACCGGCAATAAGATCATACCGATAACTGAATCTAATCACAGTCTTTGAATGATTTTGAAATTCTCAAATAGATCAATAACGATTGCTGATATGTTTGTCCACTTAAACCCATGCCTTATGTTAGTCTACAAACAGCAAATGATTGTTAAGGTTCAAATAGATGCTTTAAAATGATAGGACCCCACAATCATTTGACAAAAACGCTCACCAACCTCAGGATTTTTTGAATTTTGATACGATCTTAAGAACAAGTCTTGTACAAATCAGTGTAAAAGATAATCAACATAATATTCCATTTTGTGATGAATCATCGTTTAGATGATTTAAAACAACGTAGATCAAGATGGTGAGAGCTCCAGGTCTATACTCACGTATAACAGAGGAGATCATCATTTCAATATGTGTCGATGAGAGCTCCAGGTCAGTACTACCATACAGCATAGGAGATCATCACTCCAGGTCAGTACTACCATACAACAGATGAGATTAGCACAAGTACAAGACATAAATGTATAGGACATAAGACAAAGATCAATTCTCAATTCACTTTTTGTTGGGACTCAGTTTTCGTACAGGCCAAAATGATCGCGTAAATCAAGACATCCTTAAGCAGAGATTTTAATTTAAATCATATTGATGTTGTATACTTTATTCTTCAGGCTGAGTCTACCAAACATATCATTAAAGAATCTATTTTCTTTTTCTTTTTTTTATTACTTACAATTAAACATAAGATATAAATCAGAGAGCAGTATCAGTTACTATTATTTCTTATTTTAAGTACCAGTCATGCATAAATGAACATATCCAGAAGATATAAAATCATTTCTCGTCATTTCAAATTCAACACCCAGATTATTTATTTACTCCCCCAAAATTTTATTTTAAAAAGATTATTATTTTTTTAAAGAAAGTTTTTAAAAGAGAAAAGAAGGGAGGTTTAAAAGGATATTAACCCTAGCATAGAGATCAATTCATAAAAGCGAGGTTTATCATACGTTTTTCAGAAAAGATCTGCCTTTTGATTTTTTGTGTCAATGGGAATAATATCGATAAAACCATTTTCTTGGGCTTCACGAATTGCATGAATCCGTTTTTCGATGTGCTTGGTTTGAGAATGATAAATAGGATTTTTAGTTATTCTGATGGCAGCTTCGTTGTCACAAAACAACGGCTTGTGGAGAAAGTTGATTCCATAGTCAATCATCCGATGTTGCATCCAAAGGAATTGGGAACAATAACTAGAGCAGCAATGTATTCTGATTCCCCTGTAGAAAGGGAAACAGTGGTCTATTTCTTGCTCTGCCATGACACCAGACAATTGCCCAGGTATTGACACCGCCCAGTCATCGATTTTTTGTTTAACCTGCAACCATTAGAATCACTGTCAGAATAAGCATGTAAATCAAAATCCCTTCATATGGATACCATAGACCTAAACGAGATGAGCCTTTGAAAAACGAAAAAATCGCTTGACAGCCTTCTCATGAGACTTCTTTGGGGCCGACTGATATCGAGCACAATATCCTACAGCAAAAGTGATATCAGGACAACTTGTTGTAAGATACATGAGGGAACCGATCGTAGATCTGTAGAGATAAGGATCAATAGGTTTCCCGCTCTCATCAGGAGTGAGACACGTTTGAGCAGAAAAGGGAGTCATTTTAGGAGAGGCGTCATCCATCTTGAATTTCTTCAAGATTTCTTTAACATACTTCTCCTGATGAATTAGAATGCCTTCATGCTTTTGTTCTACTTGCAATCCAAGAAAAAAGCACATTTCTCCCATCATACTCATTTCAAACCGATTACGCATCACTTCTTCGAACTCCAGACATAACAGTGAATTGGTGGAACCAAAAATAATATCGTTGACATAAACTTGGACATACAAAATTTCACCATTCATTTCTTTCTTGAAAAGAGTCATATCGATGGTGCCACGAGAGAAACCATTGCTTAAGATATACTGGGTCAAGGTCTCATACCAGATCCTAGGTGCCTGATGAAGACCATACAGAGATTTGTCCAGCTTAAAGACTTTATCGAGAAAGTCAGGATCCTCAAAACCTGGTGGTTGACACATATATATCTCCTCATCAATGTCTCCGTAAAGGAAAGCACACTTGACATCCATCTAATAGACCTTGAACTGTTTATGAGCAGCATGAGCGAGAAAAATCATGATTGCTTCAAGACGGGCGACCGGAGCGAAGACTTCAGTATAGTCAATCCCTTATTCTTGAGCAAATCCTTGCACAACCAATCTAGACTTGTTACGCACCACACACCACGGTCATCAGGTTTGTTCTTGAAACCTATTTTGTACCAATTGGGCATTTGTTGGGAGGCAGGTCAACAAAAGTCCAAACTTTGAGCTTTCTGAATTGTTGAAGCTCCAATTGCATTGACTCCACCCAGCATGGGTCCTGTAGAGCGGCATGCATATTTTTCGGGACAATTTGAGAGATGAAGCAAAAGAAGAGGCAGATATTAATCAAACCAGATTGACTCCGCATCCGAACACCATCAGTGATTGATCCAATAACATTATCAAGAGGATGATCTTTCAAAGTTTGAAGTCGATGTCTAAAGGAAAGATGTTTGGAGAAGTTTCACTCACAGATTGTGAATGATTAGATGAGGGTGAGAGAGATGGTACAGGCTAAGATGTAGGTGATGAAGGAAGAGATGTTGGTGGTGGAACAGATGTTGGTGATGAAGAAACAGGTGTTGGTGACAGATCAAGTGATGGAGAAGATGATCCAACATTAGCTGAAGTGGCATCATTTGTTGAAGAGGTGGAATGGTCAGGAGATGGAGTGGAGGAGATAATATTGGTTTGAACATTAGGAATGGATGCATCATCGTCAAAAACTGGAACATTAAAAGAATTAAACACAGTATCGGAATCAAAGAACCATGCAGGTTCAGATCGAACATCAGAAGAGTTAGACTCCTGCCAATCAACATAGAACGACTCTTGAACGATACGTGTTCTCTTGTTATATACTCGATAGGCCTTTTGAGAAGAAGAGTAACCGACAAAGTAACACTCGTCAGACACGGCACCAAACTTTGTCTTTTGTGATTGAGTATTCAGAATAGTGCAAGAACAACCAAATGGCCGAAAGAAGTCAATTAAAGTTTCCTTTTATGAAAAAGTTCATAAGGAGTCTTTGTTTTTTCTTAACGATCAACACTCGATTAGAACATATGAAGCACAATTTACCGCTTCAGCCCAAAAGATAATGGGTAATGAAGATTCTATCAGCATGGTACGGGCGGCTTCAATGAGAGTGCGATTCTTTCGTTTAGCTACACCATTTTATTGAGGTGTCCTTGCAGCACTAAATTGTCTCATAATTCCTTTCTGAGCACAGAACGAATCAAGAATCTGATTTTTGAATTTAGTACTGTTGTCACTTCTCAGGGCCAGAACCTTTCTCTTACTAATTGTTTCGATTGAAAGTATTAACTTCTGCAATTCCTCTGCAACCTCTCCCTTGTGAGCAAGAAATCTCACCCTTGAATATCTTGAGAAATCATCTGTAACAACAAGATAAAAAGATTTTTAGCAATGGATTTAACACTGATTGGGCCAAACAAATCAGTATGTAACAACTCGAGAGGACAAGTTATGCTATTTTCAAGTTTGGGCTTATGTGGTTTTTTATGTTGTTTGCCCTTGGCACAAGCCATATATTTTTCTTTTACAGAGAAATATTTGAAGGAAATCCTCTAACAAGATTGTTTTTGACTAATTTGTTTATTATTTTAAAATTAACGTGGCCCAATCAGCGATGCCATAACAGAGACTCAAAGGTTGAAGCTTTTGAAAGAAGATATGTGTCCTATTTTCTCGGAGCATGCATAAGAATCAAGTCATCTGGAATATCAATCTCTGATTTTAAAAATAGACATTCATCGGATTTAAACAAGACTGGAATGTTTTTATCGCAGATTTAAGAGACACGCAAGAGATTAAACGCCAACACAGGGACATAGTTGACTTTTTCCAAAGTTAAAGAACCATTGGAAACTTCTCTTTGACAAATCATCTTTCCACCCTTTTTGTCACCAGCTAAAGCAACATATCCTCCGTTTATAATCCGATAATTGGTCATCAAGTCTTTCAACCCCGTCATATGTCTGGAGCATCCACTATCTACATGCCACACACTGTTTACAAACTTAGTGGATGACTCCTGAAATTAAATAAAGAATAGATTAACCAGGTGAATAGGAACCCAAGTTTGAACAACCTTATCTTAGAAGAAGCAGATTTTTTGTAAAAGAAATTATTGACCAATTTTGTTAATTTATTTCCAAAATAGTCCCTTTTTATATTACCATGAAGCAATGTAGGACAATTCTTGACAGATGATCCTCTTGACCACACCTGAAACAATGTGGTTTGTGTCTCGATCTTTGATGTGATGAGATAGGAATATGATCAATATGAATGTCCTCGTCACATTCAGACACACTAGAATCAATGTCACTAAATGTCTCATATATGCCACAAGGTCGAAGTTGATGTGAACAAGAATTATTATTTATAAAAATAGATGAATGATCATTTGAAGTACCAGTAGAACTAGTTCCACTAGTGCTAGCTTCAGACGAAGTAGCAATTCTTTCATTTGATAAAGAAATATTTAATGGAGTAAAAGATGGAATTAGATGAGAAAAGAATTTATCAAAATAATTAGTTTTAGGTTTCTCGTTAAGCTTTGTAGAAAGATCAGTTGCACCATTATCATCACTAGAACAAAAGACATCACCACAATGTACAGAATTTAAAGATGAAATAGAAACATCATCAGAACATGAAGCGATAGTGTCGGTTACAAGTGAACTAGAAACAAAGACAGAATTTAAACTAGACTTATGATCTAAAACAGACTGCTGAATATCTGGTGTACTAATACTAGTGCATCCAAGCCCACTAGTTGGTCCATAGTCGTAGTCTTTACGAATGTGCTTAGAATTAACACCCTCTAAACCTGCAGACATACTATCAGTATCTGTTTCGATTAAATCATTAGAAGGATAAGAAACAGGCATGGGAGAATAACAGTATGTACTAGGCAGAGGATAAGCCTTTACATTTTCATATCCCGGTCTTGTTTTAATCCTAGCTCCTCGTTGAGATTTACATAAATCATCATGTTTCATTCCTGATATGGTCCATTTGTCTAACTTTGACTGAAGTTTTCTTGTTTCAAATTCAGCAAGGACAACTCTTTCAGTCAAAGTATTAATCTCAATATTTCTTTCTAAAACAATTTGTTTTAAATGATCATTTTCTTTTAAAGCCTCATTTAATTTAACAAAATATTTGATTCATTGATATTAAATTTCTCATTAATTCGTTTTAAATCTTTTTCATTATAAATTAATAACCGATTAGCTTTGTAAATCCCAAATAATCTTATTTTACAAGCAGATGAACACATATCCTGAATTACCTCATATGGAAGTCCCATCACCACCTTTTCGGCCGCTAAGGCCTTTTCACATTGGCACACCGGAGTACTTGACTTGCTTTCCTCAACGGTGAACGCATCATCATCATAATCCTTTCCTTCCTAAGTGGATGAACTTCCTTCCTATTTTATATCTTTAGATTATCTGCCCTCATTCTAGCATCCTTCTCTTCTTCTCATTCACAAGCAACACCACCTCCTCTTTGAATTGCTTGAAAGGGTCAAATCCATCTTTACTATCTTCCTTCCCTTTCCCTTTAACAAACTCAGCTACCAAAGCATGATTTATCTCGAACCTTGTTTCCTCAACCTCTGCACTCCAATCAAAGTTTGAAATCAATGCAGTCTCCTTTTTATGACTCACATCTTCCTTCTCCCTCTTAATTGTTAATCTTGGAACTCCTGAATTACTAGAATCAGTGACAATTGGTGATGGACATTCACGTTTGAAATATCCCATTTGTTTATAGTTGAAACATATCAGTTTTGACTTATGAAATCCCAGTTTTGAATTAGAAGTTTGTCCTCCAAAGTTTTTTCGTCCAGTGCGCTCCATAAATCTTCGAGCTCTAAGAGTCAACATTGCCATTTGCCACTGTATGTTAGTTTCCTCAAGATCATCAGGATCTACCTGATATATGTCTTCCATTGTCATTCCTTTTCCTTTCAACTCTCCTGTCACAAGTGCTTCATAACTTTGAACGAACATTCCAAAAAGAGCCATTGTTTCTGATGGAACTGAAGTTTCAACATTCGCCTTAGAGTTAGTCTGATCTCATCCAATAGTACCATTTCCTCCTGAAAAATTACTTGTATTACCTCCTCCTTGAAATGAATTTTGTATTTGAGAGCTTGCAGCGAATGATAATAAGGCAGCATTTTGAGTAAAACCAAATGTAGGCATCATGGTCTGGTTAAATTCCCCTCTCTTCATGTCCAACTCAAAGGATTTAAGCTTATTGATAATATCCATCAGCATGTAATCTATGAACCCTCTTTCTTGCTTTAGCATCCTCACTTGAAGGCTCCACTGAGGTGGGAGAGTGTCTAGTAACCTGTTAACTTGTTCAATGTTGGAAAGCTTTTCATCGTATTTCTTTTAGGTGCTAGAAACTATCAAGAAGCGATTTGTGAGATCAGTTAGACTCTCATTTTTGTATCCAACAAAGGAATTGAATTCCTTCTCAGCTTGAATGCTCTTATCCTTTACCAGTTCAATGTTACCATCATAGAACTCAAATAGAGCATCGTAAAGAGATTTAGCATTTTTATGCTGTGCAACACGATTGTAGATGTCTGGTGCCAGGCATAGTGTTAATGCTCTAAAAGCTTTCTTGTCACGATCGATCAGCTTCAGATCCTTTTTAGTGAAGGAAGATGGGTCCTTATTTTGAGAAACAATATCACCAACAGTGACCGTTGGTATGTGAGGACCGAAAATAATTGATTTCCATTGGTTGTGGTCAGTGTAGAAGAAGAAAGCTTTGAGACATCTCTTCCAATCTTCGAAATTGTCTCTATTATGAGTCTTGGAGGCCTATTGGGAGCAACATTTTCAAGATCGGCAAGAGTGAGTGAGGTTAACTTTGACATTGTAGTTTCGTTGGGATTGATGTAATTTCGGCAAGAGAAGATGCAATTTCGCTTAAAATTCAGTAGTTTCACAGAAAGTTGGTAAATTCGTTGACAAATTCGTAGACAAATTCGTAGACAAATTCGCTGAGAGGGCTAATTTCGCTGAGGTGGGTAATTTCGCTGACAATTTCGGCAGTAATTTCGCTAGCCGAATGACACAAAGTGCTTAGTTTCGCCGGTAAATTCGCACGAAACAATCTTGAACTTTTGTTCAAAACAACTTTCAGCAGCAATTTCGCTTGTTACACCTTCATAAGCACTAGTGAACTTATGTTCAAATAGACTAGTTTCACAAAAGAACTAGAACACGATTTCAATAGTGATAACACCCATAGTTTCGCTGAAAGATGATCGTAGTTTCGCAGAAAGAACAGAAGTTTCGCTGGTCGAACCTTAAACCCTTTTTCAACCTAAAATCAATCTGAAATCATCAAATACTCAATGAATTTGAGATCTGATGATTAGCAGAGCTTCCACAACCAAAAACTAGCAAAACTCGATCAATTTCCATATCAAAAACACCCGATAATGAACTGAAAATTGATGGAAACTAGATATTGAATTAAAACCACCAAAAACTCAACAAATCAATAGCACTAAGGCTCGGATACCATATTGTTGGTCCATTTGATTGTATTACAGTGCAAATGATATGAAAAATCGTTCAATATTCAACAAACAAACTAAACAACATGACCAAAGAAGATTGAACACGATAAGAACTCATTCAAAATAAGACAATGAACATCATAACAATCAATAACATCAAACACAATGATATTTTTGTGTAATAACTGCTTTGAAAAGGTAACTTGGAACAATGATTGATGATTATGGTTTTGCAAGCTTACCCAACAATGAAAAATATCAAATCTATATATAGCAGTCTTAGTTTCGCAGACAGTACTACCGAAACTATAGTTTCGCCCGGCAGAAAAAGTAGTTTCGCCAGGCTAACTAATCAGTTGACACAGTTCCGCTGGACTACAAACTACATAACACTAAATACATACAAAAGGAAACTAACAAAAGACCTATTATAATCAAAAGTAAATAATCTAAACTAAGGTGAGTCCAACCTATACATGATCTTCATCTTCTTATGGACTCCACTTCTTCTTTCATTGCTTGTACTCATTCCTTCTTCTCTTTGGCTTCTTGAAAGCAAGTTGATTCATCATCTTGAGTTAACATCAAGTCATGTGCTTCAACCTGTGCAGCCAATATAAAATCATTATATTTATAGGCAAACCAGTGTTACGAGAAGACTTTCTTAGGGCTGCTTTGAGCCTCAAAATCAGGTTTTGTTTCAGTTGTTCCAGGGGTGCTGTTTACAACCCCTGTTGGCCCGTCTTGGCTGGAGTTTTCAGCCCCTGTTGCAGTTGTAGGGGTCTCAAATGCAACTTGTTCTGGAGCCCTGATCGAGATTGTTTCGGTGATGCTCGGACTATGTTTGTCTCAATTTCTATGCCTTCATCTTCTCTTCTTACCCATGTGATCGAGAAGTTTCCACACTCTGTTTTGCTGCCCTCTTTTGTTTCAACTATCGAGTTCCAATCCTCTTTTTCATCGAATTGAATGTCTCGGCTAACCACAAGCTTTCGGTTCTTTGGCTCATAGAGTCAGTGGGCTTTTGATTTTGGCTCGGTTTTGAGATAGATTAGCTTCTTGCTTCGATTATCTAACTTTCTTAACTGAGTCTCGGTATTTTAGCATAAGCTACACATCCAAAGACGCGCAAGTGCTCAAGGCTCGATTTTCTTCCTTTGAACACTTCATAGGGCGTTTTGTCTTCCAAAGATCGTGTGGGGACTCAGTTGAGAATATGACTTGAATATCTCACTGCTTCCCCCCACATATAATTTGGAACATATTTTGTATTTATAATGCAATGTGTCATTCCTATGAGTGTGCAGTTTCAGCACTCCACCACACCATTTTGTTGAGGTGTATAGGGAGCGGTCAACTGCCTCAATATACCATTATCTTTAGCAAACTTGGTAAAATTCCACGACATGAATTCACCCCCCCCCCCCCCATAAGTTCGAAGGTCTTAATTTTATAGCCGATTTCATTTGAATGTTTTAAACATTCCAAATGCATCATCTTTGGCTTTTAACATAAAGCTCCACAGATATCGTGAGAAGTCATCGATGATCACAAATGTGTACTTAATACCCACCAAAGTTGGTGGAGAGATTGGGCCACACAAATCAGCATGTAGGAGTTCAAGTAAGGTGTTTGCTCGATGTGTTGACTTGCTTGGGAAAGAACCTCTCATTTGCTTACCGCTTAAGCATGAGTCACACATTTGATTTTCTCGAGACATTTTTGGTAATCAACTTGCCATTTGTTTTGCAGCCATTAGCCTCATGGAGTCGAAGTTTAGATGGCCCAGCCTTGCATACTACTTCCATACATCGTCGTCTAGTCGGATTAGTAAGCACTCGAGATTCCCAATCTTGAGTCAAATTTTGTATAGCTGGTTCTTTGATCGAGTTACTTTCATCAATAATTTCCTGACTTTGTCATGCATGGTTAGCAAGTTTTCTTTCATCATGACTTCACATCCACTTTCTGTTGCATGTCCAAAGCTAATGATATTGCTACAAAGATCCGGTATAAAATAAATGTTAGATAAAATTCGTTGCTCATCATTTTTACCTTCAAACAGAATGGATCCTTTTCCTTGAATCTCAACATTCGACCCACCACCAAACTGTACTTTTCCTGTCACTTTTTCATTTAACTCGGAAAAGTAGGCTCGGTTCCCCGTCATGTGTTTGTTAGCCCCGTTATCTAAGTACCATTCATCGGATTCCTTCAGATTTGACTTGTAGCCTTTTGGAATTACCTTTTCTTCATTTAGATAAATTGTTTCAATATCGCATTATGGCATGTAAAACGCTCCATCCAATTCACTCGTCTCAGTCTCGTGTATTTTGGCTTCTTCACTCTTTTGCTTTCTTTCCGGGCAGGTTGATGCGAAGTGACCAAGCTGATCGCATCGATAACATTGGATCTTGGATCTATCTTTCCCTTGTCCTGTGTTTTTCCCATCTCTTTGGTTTTGTGATGACTCGGGTTGTGTGGGGTTCGATCTTCCCCTTCCTCTTCCTCTCCCTCGATTTCCACCCCCTCCTCGGGCACGTGTCTTGCTAATGTTGCCATTACGATTTCTAGAACTTGATTCATTATATCCAAAAAGTAGCTTCTCTTAACCCGTGCTTTGATTGTCGTCTTCTTTTAGTCTTTCTTCATAAGCTTTCAATCTTCCAACCACGTCTTCGAATTTAATGGCTTTAAGATCAAGAAATTGTTCAAGAGATGCTACTGTATGAATGAACCGTCTAGGAAGGCTTGAAAGGAATTTCTTAATGAGTTTAACTTCTTTAGATGGTTGACCCAATGAGGCTGACTTTGATGTGATGCCGAGTAACTTGTTGGCATCATCAATCGTACATGGTTCTTTCATCTTCAAGCTATCAAACTCAGTTGTAAGAGTTTGCAACCTTGCTTCTTTTACATGTTCAGCGCCTAAATTCTGGGTCTTGATCACATTCCAGATCTCTTTCGCTGTCACAAGGGTTCCTACTTGCACCATGTTACCCGGTTCGATTGTATCCCAAACACCATGAACATTTAGCAAAACTTTCATACAGATCGCCCAAGTAATAGTTCACAGATGTTAGCATGGGACACTGAAACGAGGATGTGCTTCCTGCGTTTCCTTCCTTAACTGGGGTTGTAATCACACTTGTTGAGTCTCGCTTCTTTCGTCTTTGCTGGTAGACCTTCAGGGGTGTTGAGAGCTGCGATGTTATGCTTCCTGGTTATGAGATCCAACCCTTTTTCCGTGGCTGAGACCTCGATGCAATCTATGAACAGAGGCTGCTTGTTATAGAATGGCTCTTCCAACTTTGATCGCGACTCCTTCTTCCGCTTCGATTGATCGTACTGCTCTGATACCAATTCAAGTGAATTAATATCAAAACATAACTATAACTCACAAACAATTATGGATAACTCCCACAACTCTGTATTAAGAAAATAGCTCAAAACTCAATACAAAATAATAAACCCTTCTTGGTTTATATAGACTATCCCAAGCTTGGACGTCAATGTTTATCCTAACCATAATGTTTATTCTTATCACGATTATAATGAAATCAGGAACTTTTAAATCTAATTAACCAACTTGTTATACTAGACCCTCCAAGTTTACCGACTTGCAATCTTGGTCCCCAATGATCATCGACTTATGATTTTGGGTAATACGAAATTACCGCCAACAATATCTACCCTGGCTACTTTTTAAGTTAAACTTTGATTGTTATTATTATTACTTCTACTATTGCAACTTGATGCAGGAGTATTGTTAGATTAAGTTAATATATGTTGTCTCATTGTAAATTATGTATTCTCTAGGTAGTCAATATGTAACTATAGAGTATATATATATATATATATTGTAATCCTAACTCCTTATAGGTATTGAATACCACTTATAACATGATATCCCTTTACCTCTTTCTCCTTTGTTCGTCCCTTTTGTCCATTTCATGGATGCTTCATCATCAAATTCCTCTCTAATGAATGGCCTTGCCCCTGTGATTGCCATCAAACTTAATTCTTTCAATTTTATCTCTTGGAAACTTCAAATCTTCCTTTGCTTGCATATCGACAAATCACATCTCATGTTGATGGTTCTGTTACGGCTCTCTCTTCCACTATTGTTGCCGGTGAAAAGGAAATTGCTAATCCCGATTATAGAACATGGATTCGTGATGAACAACAAGCTATCATCTGACTTAATACTTCCCTCATTGAGGAAGCATTATCTGTCATAGTGGGGTTTGTCTACAACCGGGAAAAAGTGGGTTGCTTTTGAAAAATGCCTTTTGCAATACCTATATTGAGCCTGTTCAAAATTTGTGTGACAATCTTTGTCAAATTCAAAAAGGAGATAAGTTGGTAGCGGACTATGGTCACCTTTCAAAGGTGTATGCGATCAACTTAGCGGTTGGACATTCAGTTGATCCGATGAACCAACTTCATTGGTTTTTTTCTTACTAGTGTGTACGTGTGTGTGTATATATATATGTATATGAGTATTTTATATATGTACTTTATAGTTGTATATAATATTTAATATTAATTTTATGTCCAACACTTCAATTTATCGTCCGATCTGCCCGTTAAACCTATTAAAATCCAAAATATTTAATAAAACATTAACAACATTAGAAATCCGGTCCGACCACCAAATAGGTTCGAATAAGGTGGATCGGGCAGGTGACCTTTCCAAATCCCAGACTAATCCGAGTCACAAAACATTGGTTATATGTTTTGGACATTGAAATATTCTATTGTATTTCACGAAACTATCAATTCAAGTTTGTGTTGGATAATAGATGTCCGACTTAAATAATATCAATGTTGGTATAATACGTACCAAAAAGTTATACTTTAGACAACTACAGAAAGATTAAAATCTAATTTTTACACTTTATAGTTTTGTACCGATTATATTATCGATGTTAATTATTTAATATAGTAATTAATTAATCAAATGGGTAAACTCTTTAAAGTTTAAAAGTTAAACGTTATGAGTTTATTAAATTAAACGTCAATTAATAAACTAGGAAGGTTATTGGTAATTAACTTGGTAATTTAACTAAAGTTATTAAACTTTAATTCACCGGGTGTGTAAAGTGCAATAATATGATTATAATAAAAAAAATTGGGTTACTAGTCAAAGGTATAAAGTTTGACACCCTATTGTGTCCTTTGATTAATTGTTTAAATCACATGTAGTTGAATACATGTTTAGGTTTTGAGTTTAAATCAAATAAGGTATTAAACACTTTCACATTAAAAGTAGACCATTTTTACACAAAAAGATAATAACTTAAAAAGGTTAAAATTGATACACGAAATGATAGTAATTAAATTAAAGTATGAATAATTAAATAATAAATGTAAATGAAGGAAAAGACTACGGAGAAGAAAGTGATCTAGCGTTACACAATATCCACCTAAAGACTACAGAGAAATGTGACTGTTTAATCTGTAAATTTAAAGAATTAATATTTAACCCTTATGAATTGTGAATGTTCTAACAAACGAAGTAGTTAATAGTATCCAGCGGTTTAAAGAAAAAGAAAAACGAATGATTGAAGATTGTTGGAATATACTTTTCAGAGAGCAAGAGATGTGAAGTGGTATAGGACTTGCTTACAGTCACGGCGGCCACGATTCTAATTTAGACAAAAGCATGCAACATGTAAAGTGCGTTATTAAATCATCACATTCATATCTCACATGTGCGTATTGCAACTTATTTCAAGCAATAAAGCTCCCAACAATGCCTGCTTGTGTCTCTTTCTAAGAAAACAATTAATATGGAGCCTACTACTTATATATATACCATTTAAAGATTTCTCTCTTATTCTATGTGAGAAAAGTTGCCACCCATCACATTTGTTATTTCTAAACATCTAAGCTTGTACAACTTCTTTATGTGAATTACAATTCTTTGACACAAACTTCAGGATCTTTTTAATTATACTACATCAAAGCTTTATTCTTTTAAATATTCCTTTCCTTGTTTAGTTGAAAAGCACAACTTTTGATAGTTTTTAAGAGACATGTGGCTGAACAAAGGCTTGTTACGTTTAAAAATAATTTGATTGAATTCAATCCCATATTGATTGGGATTGATGTGATATTTTATCCTCAATATAAATTGCATACGTTAGAATTAGCTTATAGAAAGTTGTATGGTGAATAACTCAATGAGTTGTATCACTTGATGATTCATGCCCAAAGTTAGACAAGAACAATAACATTTTGCATCAATTAATAAAGAAATGATTAGCCTATTTTACAAATTACAAGCATCAAACAAAGACAAAAGTGCAAGGTATGCACCAAACCTTCAGTTAGAATCAACAATCAGTTTCTTAGCCACTAACCGAATACCAGCGTTCTGTTGATAGTCATATGGATCTAAAGAGAAGTACACATCCACAAACGAACCAGGACGAATCAACGGTTCAAGTTCCGCCGCATCATACCTACTAAACACGACCCGTTGTATTGATGACGGTGATGATGATTCTTTCTGGTATATCTCTGTGATCCATCTAACACCATCTCCCTCTGCTACAGTAGGTATTCTGCAAAATTTGGATAATAGTTATTAAGATATCTTCATAATATTAATACAACCTGACTTATGTTCTTTCTTTAAAGGGGATAGTTCAAACCAATCATGCGGATCGGGTAATGGGTCAAAACTGGTAAAATGGGCCTGCCAGGTTTTGGGGCTGCTGACTGGTTTTTTGTCCAATTTTTTACTAAAAGTAAATGATTAAACAGTTAACCATTACAAAAAACAATATCATTACAAAAGTGATAAAATCTTTAAATTAACAAATTAGGAAGTGTATGCTAATAATAGACTATGGGAAGCTTTCAGTTTGTTTAATGTGATGCCCATTTGCCTTTTGAAAAAATATGGTTTTACCTGTTAGAGACGAAAATACAACCCAAATCGACCCGTTCATATATGCATCTGAAACAAAGACTTACTGGAATCTTATGGTGGGTGAGTTGTAAAACCCGGGCTTTCTGCTCACGACAGGTCTCCACTCGGAGTTGCTGTCAGAATCCACAAACCTCTTCACAATGTTATCACAAGCATCAAGAAGACCACAAAGATTTGGAGATGCATCAACCACAAAATTTAATCGTGGTCTTCCCGCATGATCAACAAATCTTGTGCTTAATCCAAACCGCACTTTTAGAGCACCACAGTGGATCTGCAACGGTGTGCCACCGTGAAGTATTTGTATCTTTTGGGGCCCACGAAAAAATGGGACAACGGCTACAGTTACAGAGGGTATGGACACTTGCTCTGGTTCAAGAAACTCATTGTTTTCAGTGATGGCGTTAAACGAAGTGGCTGTAGATGATTCTTCCTCCATGGCGTCATTTGGTTGAAGGGGTTCGGTTTCTATTTTATCAGTAAGTGGGCCCAGGTCAACGGGTCAGGTTGAGCGTGAACCAGTTCAACGGGACCTTGAGCTTGTTCTCCAGCACTAGAGGCCACTAGTGAAAAAATTGGATGGGTTGGAGGGGAAATCCGATTGTCAATGTTTCTAGTAGATGAGGGTGGGCTAGTGCTCGGGCCGGTTCCATCTTTATCAGTTTGTGCATTATTGCGGTTTCTAGTGGTAGCATTTGGAGAAACCAAATTGTTTCCTGTATATATATCTGGAAGGCTCGATTCCTACATGACGGGTAGACAGGTTTTGTTACAAAAAAAAGTGAAAAAATGGAACTCTGAGAGTGTAAGAAACAGAGAGAAATTACCAAAAAAAGAACAGTTGCACAATACTTGAGGACTTCAAGATTCATTCGAACATCATCCAAACTCCTGAAAATAAATGTTGAATAAGAAGTCAAACCCAAATGGGAATGCAAATCTTTCTTCATGTCATCTAGCACAAAAAGATGCCGACCATGCACACAAATAACATCATTATATGCAATTGTGAGATATCCAAAATGAATAACAACAACAAAGGCCCTTTAACCCCCTTGATAGATATTTGTAAGGTATTCACAGGTCCCGTGTGTTTTCCGATAACAGGTTCTCATGATTGGGAAAAGGGTAAGCTACATCTTGAAAGGATATGTAACAAAAAATCAAAGAGTAAAACAATAAGCATTCATATATCTCAAATCATGATTCTAAGTCGCCACCTACAAAAATCAATATCACAAATCAAAGCAACCATAAAGAAAGGTAAATGAACATAGTAACAACCTACAACGATGGCATCTACAAAAGGAGGATGCATGCAATACATCACCAACATTGAGCAGAGAATCACAAAAACCACATAAACACTTGTACGTAGAACATCAAAGATATTATGAAAGAGAGAAAGAGATGCAGTTATTTAGTCACATAACAATCTTATGCATCACAGTTAAAGCAATACATAATAAGCAATATGTTTAGGTATATATACAGTTCTCTGCTTAAAACTGAATCTATATTGAATAATCCTTCGTAAACGGACTAACCAAGACCACACTTACCGGTGTGATTGCTTTCCAAGCCCAAAATAATTCGCCAGACTCGCCATCTAAACAAACAAATGAATCATAATCAGCATAACCAATGGAACACGAGTAATCTACAAACCTTGATATAAACCATACACAGTGTGATCACACCTTCATGAACAAAACAATGAATCATATCAAAATGCACATCCATTATACCTTCATGTCACCAGCTCTCCTCCCAAACCTCTGTGTCAACAACGCCAACGAATCAATCGTCCCCTTGGGCTCAGGCGGAGGCCGATTGATCTGCGCAAACGCCTCCCTCAACCGCACGCAATCAAACCTGATAATATTATGACCCGCCCAAACCCTCCCTAACATTCAACACCACAAAACCCCCAATTCAATTCAAATATTCAATTCAACAAGTGGAACACAATAATCACTACCATAAACCAAAATTCGAATCGAAATTACCATGTAAGATGTCGTAAACCCTATCGGCAATGTCAGCGAACGTGGGTGCGGTGACAACAGCATCTGCAGAGATGCCATTGGCTCGTACGGATAGAGTGGTGATGAGTGAGAGATCGTGTGGTTTCACCAACGTCTCGTAGCTTTCAAGCTCGATGAGTTTCTTAGGGCAAACGAGGATCGACCCGAATTCCAATATGGCGAATCCTTGTCCGGGTCGGGTCGGGACTGTGGTTTCGAGGTCGAAAAAAGCTATCTCCGATCGATCTACACTCGACACCATGTCTCAAATCTCCGTGAAATTTATGAAATTGATTAAATTAGAAGGAAACGGTGAAGATTTAGGGGTTGAATTGAATGTGATGTGGGTGAATTGGGGGTTTGTTTTATAGGTGGATGAACATGGGGGTTTAGCTTCGAACAGAGGTTTTGTGAAGAAGATGAATATGAAGATGAAGATGAAGAAGAAACGTGTGGTGTTAAGTTTGTAGTATTTTACAAGAAAATGGAGTTGCAATTCATCATATGTTTGTGAAACATGTGAAGCAATTGGATTACTTGAAGGTGAAGGGATTGTTATGAGATGAATACTATACTAAACAAGTCTAATTTCATGCAAAATGAATATATAAAAATAAATGTGAAATAGATGCAAGTTACTTAAGAATTAAGTAAGATGGGTTACATGTTGAGAAAGGCAACAAGTAAAGATACCTTTTGTTAATGGGAATGAATCTTTTCTTCATGCAATCAACTTAGCATCTAAAAGATTTCTAAAGGAACAATATACTTTTTGAGAAGAAAATTGATATATGTTTTTAACAAGAAAAAGATATTACATTAAGCTCTTTTTTTACATGAAGAGGTCTAATTTTGACACGCATTGTCTAATACTGAGAAATCAAAACAAATAGCATAAAATAAAAAAGCAATAGCTATCTATATATATGCAAGAATATGAAATCTTCTGTTCATGCATTTTTGCAATAAAAGCCATCGTTATTAAAATCATAATGAAGTACATCAAAGTCAAAATTTAAGTTTGTTTATGTCAGGTTTTATAATATCACGTAGTCATATGATTGCCGTACATAATTACGTCTTGTAAAGTTGCCAATTAACTATAATTAGAATTAGCTTCTCGCGTTGTGGCAGCGATATAAAATCGTGTCAAATAGCACCACTGTTAGTGACCACTAACGCTTAAGTTGTGGTGTGTTAATACGGAGAAATTAGACCAAACATAAAACATAAAAAGTACAACTAATTCAATTTAGGAACCACATGTTGTGACGAACCTATCAAAATGGAAAAAATAGACGTAAAACGTTAAATCACACACGCAAGTTGAGATGTGTTAACTCATAAAATTTAGAACGAAATGCAAAAGTGTTGAACGACAATATATGTTATGGCATGCTAACTAGTAACATTTAAATCGAAATGTAAAATGAACTATTCAAAATATGAAAAGTAAAAGGGACTAAATTAAAAGTATAAAGGTTGTTAGGTTAAATTGTAAAGAAAAAAAGTTTTAAGTTAAAAGTAAAAAATAGAATTTTATAAGGTTAACATTTGTAAAATTTGAACAGCTTTGAGTTAAAAGTAAAAAAACCAACTTTTTTATGAAAAACACCTTAAATGAGATCAACGTCAATGAATACATTAAGTTGGTTATTAGTATATATTAAATGTTTTATTTAATTACTTTATTTAATTACTTTTTTAATCAACAAAGCTTATAAGCGAAAATCAAAATTTCAAAATCAAGTTTGGGTCTAAACCCCAATGCTTGAAAGTGAGCATGTTGATTTTTATTTTTAATATTAGTATATCTTTGTTTTCATTCGATTATGTTTGTTTGCATTCTTTTGGATAGTGTTTATTAACAATTTTATTTTCTTAATAAAAAACACAAACAAGAGAATTGTGATTGGTTATGTGCTTGCAGCTTGTTCATGAACAGGTTCAATGCTAAAGGAACAAACAAGAACAAGAAATTCCACTTGGTTGTATGTTTGAAAATCATTCGTGAACAAGTTTAATGCTAAACAAACAAAATAAACAAGGCTTCGTTGGGTTCGTTTTGTCATTTATAGCATGTCCACACTATGCATGTAACACTCGGCCCCTCACATCAACAATATCGTCCGCTTTGCCCAAGAGTAGCTCACGGATATTGATCGATGTCGTGTGGTCGGTCAAAAATATATATTAAAGAGTACCTAATCACCCTTAATAGTAAAGGGTAAGCAGGGTGTCGAATCCACAGGGAATCACAGGGAAGTGCTAGCAACGATTAATTTAAAACTATTAAACATTAAAAAGAAAATTGCTTGATTAATTGAATTGAGAAGAATCAAATTAACAAAATAAAAGTTTAAGTTTTGAACAATCTTGGAGAAAAAGCAACCCACTTCAGGATTCAGGTTTGACAAAGTTACAATTTTTCTCGAATGAAACCTAGTGAGAAGTCATTAATGGTGACTTATACATGATATGATTTAAGTGATAATCATGGACTAGAGTTTAAAGGACCTTATTCACACAATTACCAATTTGAATAATGAAACCCTAATTTTAATACTCAATCACACAATGATTAAAGACAACCAAAGTCATAGAATATCAACATTAGATCTAAACATAATCAAACCGTTTAAATAATCAAAATCATAAATTGAATCCAAAAGAACTTAAATGGTTCAAGATCCAATCTCAAATCTAGGTTACAGCTATGAAAAATAGAAATTTGCACAAACCCGTCCCCCGAAGTGAATCACAATTGATTTAGCCTTGCATCATCATCGATTCTTTAACAAAATTGTAATTGATCATGTGAATCTTGTAAAATTGATGATATTGATGATGGAGTGGCTTGAGAATGATCAAAGATTGATAATTTTCGTCCCAAATTTGTTGTGTAAAAGTTGTCATTCGAATTAGGGTTTTTTTTTTCCTTTTAAAATCCCTTTAATTTAAGTCAAATCTTCAACAAAATCCCGGACCCCGGCGTCGGTGGCGCCTATGGAGGTGTCGGTGGCGCCACCTCCCTGTTAAACCTTGATTTTCATATGTAACTTCTCGATACCTTTCAGTTGATAGGTCGTGGGTCCCGTAACTCTTTTCCTAACTCAAGTTATGCCCGTTTTAAGATACCGTTGTCGTACAACTTCGGTTTATCATATCTTTACTTCTTGAGCTCCGATTCTCGTCCTTTTCTTCCAATTTCTTCGTATTCTTCACGTTTAACCTACAATCACAAAATAATCCCAAAAGTAACTCTATTTCTCATAAATTTACATGTAAACCATGGAAATAAAGTCGTTAACCATTGAACTTTCACCACCCGATCACAATCCCCACACTTACCTTTTGCTTGTCCTCAAGAAAAGCTCAATTTTAGTTTATAAAACCATCATTGAAAATATACATCACTAGTCCCTTATTAAAAATCAATTAAGGTCCAAGGTCATGCCCTTATATATAAGATTTGCCTCGTTCAACAGGTTTACATTCTAGCAAGTCAATTACGGGCAAAATAAGAAATCACCCAACTAAGATTACCATGATTTTGATTTTTAGTCTCATGTGCATACCCCTCACAATAATTCACTCTTCTCGTTTATATATGGACTAGTAAAATATGTACTAGTGTAATCACTCAATAACCAATATACCATCTTGTCCACATAAACTTGTATAGCAATCACACCTCCACCATTTGCATAGATCTTGCACACATCTAAAGGACTTACGGGTTTTTGGGCTTAGATACGGGTAGGAAGGTTTTTTTTTTGTTTTTTTTTACTAACGCAACCAAAGATGTAGACCAAATCGTTAAACCATCGTTATCAACATAAATCACAAAGTGACTCACTTTACTCCTTTTATGATTTTTTGTTGAACGGCTTAACGATCGGTTATCAACTAACACATGGGCTTTATTTATCGGTTTTAACAAAAGAATGGTTTACGGCTCGACATGGCTACTAAGGTTAGGATGGAAAACAATAACACATGATAACATGTAAATGGGTTCCTAAATTGCCTTTGTCATTTATATGCAAACATCTTGCTTATGGTTTTGGTATGCATCAAACAATACAAGTTCTGTAACAAACGTAGTATATGGCCTACTCTCAACAAATGAATATATAATTGTGTTTTAAGTAATAGGCTCAAAATCTCACCAAGTAGGAATTTAGGCTACCGATATGCACATGAGTTTATTATCACAATCTTGTTAATACTAACCAGGCATCCGTCACATTTGCAAAAATAACCTGCTAGAAAACTTTTGTTCCCGAGACTTAAAACATATGGCCATGACCTATGATCTATATCAATTATTTAATAAACAACAAGTAACGTGTATTGAACATTCTAGTTTTCTAAGCACACTGAACTTTCCTTGAAACATCAACCATAGATCAACATTCAAGTTTTTTTACCATAACAGACATACCTATAGATGCACACCTTCCCACATACATTGTTATTGTTTGACCCCCAATCACAAATTAAACACACCAAAAGAAAAGAGACGAAAATACACGAAACATAAAGTGTTCAACATGACACAGATAGAGTGGAGAAACACATGGACCTGATCAAGTGATCAGAGAGTGTTCTGATCTTATCCAAATGGAGGTCTGGGCAGTGGTGGTCCAAAGAAAGATTCCATCAAACTTTGATGCATGGCGTGCATGTCAAAGCTTCCGGCTTCTCCCGTTGCGTGTGAGCTTCCATCAGGTGTTGTATCCCTTGGCACCCACTGTGACGGTTGAGCTTGTGGGTACCTCTCATATTGTTGCGCTGGCATGTATTCTGGTAGCATACTCCAGTCCACCGGTTGTGGATGAGCTTGATACGGCAGCCCTGCGTGGTAATCATTGTAGTGGCGAACCTGCTCCTGATACAAAAAATAGTCATTAATATATTGTTCTTGTGCATATGCGTCGTCCCGCGCATACATCCTCATATCATCACGTAGCTCTCTGTCGCGTTGTTCTTGTGCTGCCCATGCATCCCTCCTTTGTTGTTCATACTCCTGTGCCCTCCTATCGTAACTCTCCCTCCACCTTCTTTGCCTTTCTCATTCGCGAGACTGCTCATCATATATGTGCCTCTGATCCAAGGTCCATCCTGAAAATCCAAATGGTCTAGCCCTGACAACTGCTTCCTGAATCTCTTTTTCCTCCGTTCGTGCCCTTGTGTCGGCACCCATATCCTCAAGCGCCCCCACACTACCTTGTCCCATAGTTACATCATCTGCATTCTCATAGTGAGGTACATCATCTCGTCTTACCATCAACACTCGACCACTGTCCTTGTCTCGTAGTTGATAATGCGTAGTGGTCTTCTTGTATTCCCACATTGTCCTCCCAACCGATTAAGCTTGAACTTCAGAACAGTAATTGGAATGGCTAAAGCATCATTGGACACAACTTTTTGCTTACGCAACATCATAGTAATTAATCGACAATGTGGGATCATCAATCGGGCCCTACTCTCTTGACTTTCCCAAATGTTCATCATTACCAATTGCCGGTATGACAACATGTGTCTACTGGTGAGGAGAGCATGAAGTACTCTTAACTCATAATGTCTCACCTTCCCTCTATCAGAGATTCTAGGAATCACATTCTTGCTCAGGATCACTGTTAACAGCTTTGGTAAAATCTTCATGTTGCTTCTGTTTATGTTGTCAGAATCTAATGCAGTGATAGGAACAACAAATACATCATTCAATACCTCTCGTAGATAATCCCCAGTTGGGATTTCTAGAATTGAGCTTTCATGGAGATATTCATAAGGCCCGGGTGCAGTGTCAAACTTGGCTACTTGTGAGATTGTTTGAAACGACATAACCATTGTCTTCCCCCCGACTTTGCTAGTTAATGTGGTGGTATGTGGTGGGTTTGATCCATCTTTTCTCACCAAAGTAGACATCCATTCCATAATCTGATTCACATAAACATGTGGGCGATCCATCTTGACAAATGTTAGTACTTCCCTCCACCCCAATCTTTCAAAACATTCAACCACGTCAAACATTCGAAATTCTGGTAGTTCCATAGGTCTCTCACAGACCATGAGTGTTGTAAGATCGTTTTTGCCTTTGAACTTATCCATATATAGTTGCGGTTGCATCTCTCGTGGGAATTTGGACAGTGGTTTCTTGTACTCCGTCCAGACGGGATTCCCATCAGAGTCATAGTCAATGTCATCACCACTGGAGTTAGTTCCCATTGTTTCATCCATTTCATTGTCAGAACTTGTTTCACTGATGGTGCTTGTGCTACGCCTTGAACGTTTTCCAGAGGGTTCCGAAGATGAGGCAACAGCTTTGCCTTTTCCTCTAAAGGTTGATTCCTTGGTGCGTGGCATTGTTCCTGCAAATAACAATATCTCTATTTAGTCACCATCACCATTAAACAATATTGTGTTGGTTAAGAGTTCTATCGCACATACCTAATAAGGATATAGAAACCTATTTAAGCAAATAGACATCAAATTAAGTATATACGATAGGAGATATACCATGAGCCTATAATCTCCTATATTCAGTACTTTCTCATGATTTCACATTGTTATGGACTTATAGCATAAAATTCACAATGGTAAGAATGGTCATAACAACGTTAGAGTTGATGGATCATCCAATGACAAGGGGTTTTAAGTCCAAGTACACCTAACACCATATCCTCCATATGAACACTTTCCTCTCTACTTCTTACCAACATTCCTAAGGTCATCATGTTTCAATTTATCCCACAACTCGTGTGTACTCAACAATATGGTCTAAGTAAAAGCAATTCAACATACAAACTACATGTACATGAATCGATAGAGCATTTACTAAAAAATCAAGATTTTCCATATGAATTTGAACATACCATGACATTCTTGAAGCACAACATGTAATTATGTAAGCAAAATCATACCTTCGCACAATGTGATACTTTTAGAAGAAAGAGAAGAAGGACGAAGTGAATTGCAACAAAAACCCCCAAAATTCACGAACTTCAACTCCCGTTATCTCGCAAACGAGTGTGAATCTTGCAAAACTAACCGAGAGATGCGATCCTCTCGAAAAACTAAGCGAGATGCACCTAAGATTTGCTTGATTTGGTTGAGAAATGATGAAGTTGGAAATTTAGGGTTTGGGTGTTCTTGAGGATACTAGAGAGAAAGATGAAGAAAGATGATGAAAAAATGAAGTTTGATCCTTCCTTACATGATTATTTCTGTTTTTAATTGTTTGTGGGTGGAAAATTTCGGACTATTTGCTTCAAAATAGGTTGACCCGCGCCCTCCTGGGCCGCGGCGTCGGTGGCGGTGGTATTGGCGTCGTGGCAGTGGACCGGCGCCCAGCCCAGCGTCGGTGCACACCGCCCGACAGAAACTTTCTGGGCTACTGACGCCTTCGGCGTCGGTGGCGGTGAGGATGGCGTCGGTGGCGGTGGTTTTGTTTTGTTTTTTTTTGTTACCACTGATTGTAAGTAAGATAACAAAGAAAAGAATAAGAATACTAAAAAAAACTCTATCAATAATAATATTTAGCAATCAATTAAATATTTTTGTTTGTTTTTCTGAAATCGTGCCACCTTTTGCGCACCCCACCGAAAAATTTATGATTCGCCCCGAATCGTGGATAGGTGTGTTCACATACCTTATGAATCAAGATTCTCCTCACACTTGGGTGTTTGCGTGGTCGTGCATAAAGAAGAAAGAGAAATTAAAATAAAAAATAAAAAATACATAGAAAAATAAGTTTTAAACTCACTTTCGTAGGAATCACGGTTGCATTTAGCATATGCAACAAGCCTTTTAAACCCCTCGGTAACCCCGAGTGGACGAGTGAAGTCTCGTGAGGGTTTCTAGGGAACATACCCACAAAGTTCTCCGAGGTGCCTCCCGGGAAGCGCTAAGTTTTAGGTCTTCAGCCAGACCATTACCTGAACCTTACTCATTGGTCGTGTATGTTGGTGCACTTACCAAGAAGCTCACCAACTCGTCGACATTTCTGCTCACATCCTTACTGTTCACGTAATGTTTTAATCGATGCCCGTTCACCGTGTGTTGCACACCATCCTTAGGGTCTTCGATCTCAACATCGCCAAATTTACCAACCCGAATCACAATGTACGGTCCCATCCATTTGCTTTTCAACTTTCCGGGAAACATTTTTAATCGCGAGTTATACAACCACACCCTTTGGCCTACCTCAAAAGTTTTCTTCCGTAGTTTGGCATCATGCACTTCTTTCATCCTTGCCTTATATGCGGCTGACGTCTCGTATGCCTCGTTCCTTAATTCTTCCAATTCATTCAAACTCAACTTCCGTGCATTTCTTGCAACAGTGTAATCAAGATTAACATTTTTAATTGCCCATAAAGCACGATGTGCTAGTTCTACAGGTAAATGACATCCTTTCCCGTATACCAACCGATATGGGGTCGTGCCAATAGGCGTTTTAAAAGCGGTACGATAGGCCCATAAGGCGTCGTTTAGCTTGGTGGACCAATCCTTACGGTCCGATCGTATCGTTTTTTGTAAGATTTCTTTAATTTGCCTATTGGATACCTCCACTTGACCACTCGTTTGAGGGTGGTACGGTGTTGCAATTCGGTGGTCTATGCCATAACGTTTCAACAGTTTACCAAAGTGAAAATTCTTAAAGTGTGACCCCCCATCACTTATGATCACACGGGGAAGACCAAATCGAGAGAAAATATTACTTTGAACAAATTTACACACAACGTTACGGTCATTTGTTTTAGTGGCGATCGCTTCCACCCATTTTGATACATAATCGACTACCACTAAAATATATAAATTGCCAAACGAATTTGGGAAGGGGCCCATGAAATCAATTCCCCACCATCAAATATGTCAACCACAAGAATTGGTTGCATGGGCATCTCATTGCGTTTCGATATGCTTCCCATTTGTTGGCATTTTATGCAATTTTTGGCAAAATTATAAGAATCCCGGAAGATAGTTGGCCAAAAGAGTCCACAAGATAGGATCTTGTGACCGGTTTTTTGTCCGCTAAAATGACCCCCGCATGCGGATGAATGTGCATGCTCTAACACATTCGGAATTTCGGATTCGGGAATGCATCACCTGATAATTTGATCTGCTCCAACTTTGAACAAGTCTGGTTCATCCCATATATAGTATTTCACTTGGGACATGAATTGTTGTCTCTTCCTTTTGTTCCAATGATCGAGAATGGTACCTGCAGCCAAATAGTTTGCAAAATTAGCATACCATGGTTCTGATGATATGGATAGTAATTGCTCATCTGGGAATGCCTCATTAATCTCCTGTTGTGAATCAATGGTATGATGCACAACTCTTGATATATGATCCGCTACCACGTTCTCGCTTCCCTTCTTATCACGTATTTCCACATCAAATTCTTGTAGTAACAAGATCCAGCGTATGAGTCTAGGTTTGGCATCCTTCTTCTCCATTAAGTATATGACTGCACTGATCAGAATAAACAATTACTTTACTTCCCCATATGTATGATTGGAATTTATCTAAAGCATATACTACCGCAAGCAATTCCTTTTCGGTTGTTGTATAATTTAATTGTGCATCAGCTAATGTTTTGCTAGCATAGTATATGGCAACGGTTTCTTATCCACCCGTTGACCTAAAACAGCCCCAATTGCGAAATCGCTTGCATCACACATGATTTCAAATGGAAGTGACCAGTTAGGTGATTGCAATATTGGGGTTTGCACTAATTTATCTTTTAAAGTGTTGAAAGCATGCAAACATTCTTTATCAAACACAAGGGTACGTCTTTTAAGAGTAAATTACATAAGGGTTTAGTTATGACACTAAAACCCTTAATGAACCGTCTATAAAACCCTGCGTGTCCTAAGAATGACCGCACACCTTTAACATTAACCAGAGGAGGTAGAGTAGATATTACCGTAATTTTGGCCCGATCTACCTCAATTCCCCGATTAGATATGACATGACCTAAAACCGTTCCCTCTTGAACCATGAAATGACTTTTCTCCCAACTTAAGACCAAATTCGTTTCGACGCATCGTTTCAAAACTTTGGTTAATTTATGTAAACACTTATCAAAGGTAGCACCAAAAATTGAAAAATCATCCATGAAAATTTCTAAGGACTCCCCGACCATATCTGAAAAGATACTCATCATACACCTTTGAAAGGTGGCCGGGGCATTACACACAAGCCAAATGGCATTCGCCTAAAAGCGAATGTGCCATATGGGCAAGTGAATGTAGTTTTTTGTTTATCCTCAGGATGAATAGCAATTTGATTATACCCTGAATAACCATCTAGAAAACAATAAAACTTCTGACCTGCCAATTTTTCAATGATTTGATCAATGAATGGAAGTGGAAAGTGATCTTTAGATGTGGCAGCATTTAATTTCCTATAATCAATACAAACACGCCACCCGGTTACCGGCCGGGTGGCAATTTGTTCACCTTTCTCACTTTTGACTACCTGTATACCTGCTTTCTTCGGTACCGTTTGCGTTGGGCTTACCCATGTACTATCAGAGATTGGGTAGATTATTCCTGCATCCAACCATTTAAGTACCTCTTTTTTCACCACTTCTCGCATGTTTGGGTTCAACCTTCTTTGAGTATCGCGGGACGGTTTGGCATCGACATCAGTTATGATCTTGTGCATCACAATTGAGGGACTTATACCTTTTAAATCAGCAAGTGTCCACCCTATCGCTGCTTTGTATGTATGAAGAACCTGTAACAAAGAGGCTTCTTGATCTTCTTCTAAATTGGCTGCGATGATTACGGGCAAGGTGTTGTCCTTCCCCAAAAATGCATATTTAAGGTGCTTGGGAAGATCTTTTAATTCTAACTCCGGTGGGTTTTCCAAAGAGGGCTTCATTTTTTTGTCTATGTGCTCTGGCAAGTTTTCAACTTGATATGTCCATGGTGGTCTACTGGCATCGATAACCATCAGGTCCAACTTTTGTTCTTCCATCTCTAAAGCTTTCATATGATTCCAACCTGCATCATCACAAACAAAGCAAGTCTCTGTGGTGACGTCCTCACTTTCGTGAGGGTAACACTCATCAATGACTTTGTCTTCAGCACTTGTCTTCAGACTTTGTCTTCAGCACTTGTGTCTTCAGACTTTGTCTTCAGCACTTGTGTCTTCAGACTTTGTCTTCAGCACTTGTCTTCAGACTTTTGTCTTCAGCTGTTGTGGACTTCAGCAGTTGTTGTGACGTCTGTGGGACTTAAGGTTTTTCCGATCCGGCTCATTGGTTCTTTTGGTCCAACAAACTCCCCCTGAACCAATGCAGCCAAAACCTTAACTTTATTGAGGTCCCACTTATTGTTGGCAATAAGATTGGTCTTTTTCCTTCTTGATCAGCTAAGAAGATGACCCAATTAAGCACTGGCCTCGGAATAGATTTCTGAAATTTGGTTGGCATAGTATGGATAGGAGCCCTGACTTTGGGGAACTGGACACAGGGCTGTGGTCCTATCCATGAAATCTACTTCCCATGTATAAGCCTGTAGGATTCTTTGGTGTATGCTCTGAGAAACATAATTTGTTCTTCCATGGTAAGATTTTCAGCTCCACTATCAAACAATCCTTCACGCCTATACAGCTCTGAAATGTACTTAGCCTGTTTGCCATTTTTGAGCTCAACTGTTGTGATCTGTCTGTATGCAAACTCATCTGGGTGAGTCCCTTCAAGTAACAGACTGGGCTCATTTTGTTTGAAGTTCTCAAGCCTCTTGTAGACTAACCCCTTTTTAATTACTCTGTTCTCTAACATCTTTTGGGGTGGCTGTTTAGTTTCATAGGCCTTCTTAAATCTTCTACAATTTCCCAGGGTGATACTACAAGGACCACTATGATCTCTTCATCTACGATCCTTTTTACTTGGCCCTTGTATCTCGAAGGAATGTCTTTCTTCACAATTCTGTGAGCCACCCTAGGATCAGGCCATATTCTCACCTTTTCCTTTGATATTGAAATGTGTTAGCAAGGGTGTACAATCTCAGAGCTTCCTTCTTCATACTGATTATTGATGAAAAAGCAGCATAAGTTTTGTCTATGCTTTTCAGCATCTCATCATCATGAAGCTTTTGCTGCTGTTCTTCTTCTATCTTTACTCTCACAACTTCCATCTGTGAGGTGGGAGTGATGGCATAGTTTTGGCTTTAGGCAAAGTTAGGACTGCAGAAAGAGGCAGCCTATCTTCTTCCTCGTCATCCTCTTCTTCTTCTTCTTCTAGCCTCAACACCCTTCTCTTCTTCTCCTTGGGTGCATCATCGGCTGTTGGTTTTGAGGGTAAAGGAGTTGGTTTAGAGGGTTGTGGTAGTGGTGATTTTGAAGTGGGAGGTTTTGCAGGTTGTTCTAGCATTCTTGTAGTGAGTGAGGCTTTTGAGTGTTTTGCTAGTTCCTTTCTGTTCCAGCACCTGCCTCATTTAGTGCTTCAATCACCAATCCCTTAGTGTATGCTTCAGACGAACAGATCTTGGTGGTTATTGCCAAGATACTGTCCCTGGTCCATGACTTAATCTCGATCAATGATCTCCCAAGGTACTTTGCAATGAATCTGATCATGATCTCTAGTCTTTCTCTTTCTAATGCATCATAACTTGCCCATCTTGAGTTAATTTCTTCAACTTCAAGTCTCCTAATCTCTGAGTCAAGCTGTGCAGTATCGAACCCCTGTCTATACAGTTGATCAATAATGGAGTCCATTAATTTACTGTGTGTAGCATCCGCCATTTTGATCATCTCATCGAGTTCGAGTTCTTTCTCTTTTCCTTCAACCTTTCTCTTCTTATATGTGACATGAAAGTCTTTGTGACTTTCACCCACTTGATCAATGTCAGCTCCCTTCACAAACTCCTCTTCCTTCTTAGTCTCCTTTTCTTTCTTCCCCTCTATGCTCTTCCCTTTGCTTTCACTGACTGACTCTCCCCCTTTTTGGTTGCATTGGTTGCAAGGGTTTGAGTAGCAGAAAGCCTTGTGCTCACAATCTCCTCCACCAGGGGTTGTATGATTGAGGGAAGCCTCTCATCCATGGTTTTGATCACAATGTCTGTGATCATTGGGGTGATGAGAGGTAGGGATTGCTGAAAGATAGCAGCTGTTTGCTCAGAGGGGTTCTGTCCCTGAGAAGCAGTGCCAGAAATAGAGGCTGGTGGCTCGGAAGTTTTGAGTGGCTGAGTGTGTGGGAGACCTTCAGGTGAAGGTGCCATCTGTGTTTTATGTTGGTGGCAGATGGACTTGCTTGTTGAGAGAATTAGTCAAGTAGTCTTTGTAGTCTACTGACTTCTTCCTCAAGAATTGTGTTCTGGGCCAGAACATCATAAAAGAAGCCCAGGTCATCATCAGCAGATGCTGAATCACCTGACCTCCTGCTTGTAGCAGGATGGACATGCACTGGGTGTAGACCAGTTTTAGCATGTGCCCTTTTTCTTGGAACTGGGGACTTCCAGCCTCAGGACAATGTCCTTCATCAGCTGTTGCCTCTGGTGAGGTCTTGGCTATGTTACCAGCCTCAGTCTGATCATGTGCTGATTCAAAAGAGGTAGCAGCCTCACCAGATGTTCTGGTCTCCATATCCATACCAGGAGATAGAACAGTTAAACCCTCGTGCTGTGGGCTGTCAGGAGCATGGTGATCCTCTTCCTCAATTGCTGTGGTTTTCCCCTTTGTTGGTGTTTGTTGGGGAGGAGGAGAGGCATGCAGCTGAGTCAGCACGTTTGCAATAATGAGAGTAGGACTTTGGGGGCGGTTGCAGTGGGAGATGGGGTAAAAGCAGTATGCACCTGGGGAGAATGGTGCTCTTCAATGGCAATCTCCTCAAATGAGGAAGATCCCAGATTAGTGGGTACCCCTTCTTTGGTTGTTGCAGGCTCCTTTTGAGAGGAATCCTGAGCGGCTGTGGCTGGTGAAGTCCTTGTATCCACTAGGGGGTTATAACCAGTGGATATAGCCTGCGTTTGTGTTGCAGGGGCATCCTCAGGGGACTCATTTCCCTGAGTAGCCTTTGTTGTCTTCTTTTTAGTGGGTTGGTGGGGACTTTGGATTTGGAGTGGTGGGTTGTGGGTTCCAGCTGCGTGGGTTTGCGCAGCTTGGCTGCCATTTTGAGTGATTGGTCAGAGTTGTGCCGGGAGTATACTTCAGGAATACAGCCGTAGCAGGGACTCCCAGGCCAACAAGTCCCTCAGCTTGAAGCTGGTTTTCAATTATGGCCATTATGAACCGAGGATATAATATCGAACGGTTAGCAAGTTGTTTTTGGGCCATATCCTTGAGCTCTAAAAATAGTATTTCAGAAAAATTAAAGGTTTTGCTCAAGGATGGAGTACATTACCTGTTGCCACCTTGTGGACATTTGATCCCATGATGAAGTCTTGGGGGCAAGGCAGACATTTACCAGGTGAAAGATGAGACGTTCGGCATCTTGGAAATGTTTCTTCAATATGGTAGATGCACTTAGGTTACCCTGGTATCAATGCTGGGCAAATGATTGATCGATTGTGCCCTTTGGATAACCAGTTAGGAAAGTGGCATCATCCAGATTTCGGGTTTGGCGAAGAATGTCTGGAGTAATGACCACTTTTTGATGATGGACAAACGATTGAAGAGACTTTGTGTCATTCTCCTCAGAGACAAGAGTGACGTTTGTCCAGAATTGGTTAAGAGATTTGGCATATATGGTGGGATTTAACAGAAAAGCCGTTTTGTAAGGTGACTAAACCATTAAATCAATGGCGTTGTGAAACTTGGTCCAGTATGGCGATTTTGTGAGATGTGCGACACAGTTGTGTCAAGGTTTTAGTTGCATGGTCTCCATTGATGAAGAGAGGTTACAGAGTTTTTTTGAACGTTAGGTTTGAGAAGAGAAGAAAGTAAAAACTCTGAAGGTAGGATAGGTATTTAAAGGGTATGGTTAGAAAACGACTGAAGGTTTTGTGTTAGTCATCAGTTGTTGAGACTACTGATGACGTGGTATTAACTTTCAGAGGTTTGGAATGACTGACCGTATTGGTGTGTCAGCAGTTGTTATAAAACAACTGAAGACTTGGTTTTAACCGTCAGACGTTGAAACAGCTGAAGTCTCTGATTTAGTCATCAGTAGTTATAAAACTACTGAAGATTTAGTCATCAGTAGTTATAAAACTACTGAGGATTTAGTCATCAGTAGTTAAAAACTACTGAAGACAGTTTTGACTTCAGGTGATGAAACAACTGAGGACTTGGTATTAGTCATCAGTAGTTGGGAAACTACTAAAGACTTTGGTTTTACCATCAGTTGTTGTAAACAACTGAAGACTTGGTGTTAGTCATCAGTAGTTGTGAAACTACTGAAGACATGGTTTTGCTTCAGTTGTTTAGAAAGAAACAGCAGTTGGGAAACTACTGAAGACAAAAAGGCTCATCAGTAGTGTCGTCAATTCATTGCTTTTCAGCTGTTTCATACTGTCCTCAACACATACTCATCAGATGTTTTCATCTGTTTTCAGATGTTTCATAGGACATCAGTACGTATTTGTATTTCTGACAACAGTAGTTGTAGCTACATCAGCTGTTGTAACTACATCAATTGTTTTAACAAATAAAGTACTGAGTACTGAGAAGTTAAGCTCTAGTAGTTTAAAGAAAACTTCCGGTGGGAAAATAACTTCAGTACTTATATATATGACAATATAAACTAATGATCATCAGTACTTGTGAGCTGAGATCATCAGTAGTTGTCACTTATTCTACCTGCAGCATACCAAGCCTTAACACTAGGTTTTGGAAAGTTATGCTATCCAAGGGCTTAGTGAAAATGTCTGCAAGCTCATCAGCACTAGGAACAAATTTTGGATCAATCAGACCTTTTTCAAAACAATCTCTAATAAAATGGTGTCTGATTTCAATATGTTTAGTCCTAGAGTACTGGACAGGATTCTTGACAATACAAAGAGCTGAAGAGCTGTCCATTAACAATGGGGTCTTAGTCTCTGTTATGCCATAATCCAATAATTGGTTTTGAAGCCAGAGTACCTGAGATGTACAGCTTGCAGCAGCAATGTACTCTGCTTCAGCAGTTGATGTAGCAACCGAGGTCTGCTTCATACTCTGCCAAGAAATCAAGCAGTTGCCTAGGAATTGGCATCCTCCAGAAGTGGACTTTCTTGTCAACTTACACCCTGCATAGTCACTGTCAGAAAAAGCAACAATTTACCAGAATGTCTAGTAGAATACCATAAACCTAGAGATGGAGTGCCTTGCAAATATCTAAAGATCCTCTTGACTGCAATCAAATGAGACTCCTTAGGTGCAGCCTGAAATCTAGCACAAACACATGTAGCAAACATAATATCTGGTCTAGAAGCTGTTAAGTACATCAAGGACCCAATCATACATCTGTAAAGTGTTTCATCAACCACTTTACCTTTCTGATCTGTATCCAGTTGTGTGGTGTTGCACATGGGAGTAGAACAGGGCTTACACTTTTGTAAATCAAACTTTTCCAAAAGATCTTTTGTGTATTTGGACTGATGAATGAAAATTCCATCAGCCTTTTGTTTGATTTGCAAACCCAGAAAGAACTGTAATTCTCCCATGGCACTCATTTCAAACTTCTGTTTCATCAACTTTGTAAAGGCATCACACAACTGTGGATCAGAGGATGCAAAAATAATATCATCTACATAAATTTGAACAAGTAGATTATGCTGCCCAGCTTTCTTAATGAATAAAGTCTTATCTATGGAGCCTCTAGTGAAATTATTATCCAGAAGAAAGTTTGATAATGTCTCATACCAGGCTCTAGGAGCTGTTTCAACCCATAGAGAACCTTATCAAGCTTATACACCCAATTAGGATGTTTATTGTCCTCAAAACCTGGTGGTTGACATACATAAACCTCTTCTTTAATTTTCCCATACAAAAATACACTTTTGACATCCATTTGAAAAACTTTAAGGTTGTGATAAGCAGCATAAGCTAAAACAATCGAATTGCTTCCAGTCTGGCTACAGGGGCAAAGGTTTCATTATAATCAATACCTTCCTCTTGTGAAAAACCTATACAACCAGTCTGGCCTTGTTCTTAACAATAAGCCCATTTTCATCAGTTTTGTTCCTAAACACCCATTTAGTGCCTATTGCACACTTACCTGGAGGTAGAGGAACCAGTTCCCACACTTGCTGTTTCTTGAACTGAAGAAGCTTAAGCTGCATGGCTTCAACCCATCCATTGTCACTTAAAGCAATGTGATAGTTCTTTGGCTCATGCTGACTAATGAAGAGAGCATAGAAGCAGAAATTAGACAATTGACTTCTTGTTGAAACACCAGCATTGATATCACCAATGATTTGAGACATAGGGTGATTCTTCAGATCTTGGTACACAATAAGATCTGTGCAAGTGTTTGTAGCAGGCTCAGCAACAACAGATGGTGATGGTGAAGCATTTCCTTGAAACCAATCAGTAGATGGTAATTCAAAGGAAGTTGAAGTTGTAGAAATCTCATCAGCATTTTTTGTGGATTGTGCTACTGAAGCTACAGGAACATCAGGTCTAGCTGAATCAGGCAGTTGATCACTAAACTTGAAAAGGTGATTACTGATATCATCATCATCATCAGTAACACCAGATGGATGACTAGCTACAGAAGATGATGGATTCATATGATCTGCAATAGCAGGTGGTTGATAAGGAACATATTGCAGAATGTCCAGATCAAACAACTCCACAGGGTTTTGTGGAATTGTATCCTTAGGGGATTCATTGAACTTCACATGCAAGGTTTCTTCAACTATCTTTGTCCGATAGTTGAATACTTATAAGCCTTGCAAGTGGATGAATACCCAACAAAATACCCTGCATCCATTTAGAATCAAACTTTTGGAGTTGATCCTTTGTGTTGAGAATGTAACAGGGACACCCAAATGCTCTAAAGAATGAAATCAAGGGGCTAAATGATGTAAAACTTCATAAGGATTTTCATCAACCTCTGATTTACTAAGGCTCTATTCTGTACATAGCAGGCTGTATTGACAGCTTCAGCCCAAAAGGTTAGTGGCAGACCAGAATCAGCCAACATGGACCTTGCAGCTTCAATGAGGGTCCTGTTCTTTCTCTCCACTACTCCATTTTGCTCTGGAGTCCTTGGGATGCTATACTGCCTCTTGATTCCCCTTGACAAGTAAAACTCATCAAGAGTGTGGTTTCTGAATTCAGTACCATTGTCACTCCTCACACACTTAACTGGTAGGGAATATGCTTTTCAACGTGTAACACAAAGTTCATAATGGACTGAGCAGCCTCATCCTTTGAATGCAAGAAGAAGGTCCATACATATCTAGAGTAATCATCCACAATTACCAGACAGTATTTCTTCTTTGCCATACTCATTACCTTCACAGGACCAAAAAGATCCATGTGCAGTAGTTGTAAGCAGGCATTAGACTTGGATTCTTCTATGGTTGGGAATGAAACTTTATGTTGTTTCCCTTTTAAGCATGCAGTGCAGATTTCATCACATTGAACTCCTTTATTGGAAGACCTCTCACTAAACTCTTGTGGATCAGCTGATTCATGTTTTTGAGATTAACATGACCCAGCCTTCTATGCCACAGTTTAGATTCTTGGAGAGAGGCCTTGGAGAACAAGCATGGATGGCCTCTAACTCAATTTTCTTTGACAGATCCAAGGCATATACTCTTCCTATCCTGTTAGCCTTCAGGAGAGTATTATCATCCAGTACTTTGTCAATCAGGCTCAGAACCTTGGAAGACAGAATCCTACAGTTCTGGCTTGTGAAAAGAGCAACATGTCCTTTGTCACACATCTGACTGACACTCAACAGATTGTATTTGAGATTCTCCACATGGTTGACATCATCAAATCTAATATCTCTATTAGACACAAATCCCTTTCCAATGATGTAACCTTTAGCATCATTTCCAAATGAGACAAATCCCTTCTTTCCCTGAGAGTAATCATGAAGAAGAGAGCTGCTCCCAGTCATGTGCATGGATCCTCCACTGTCCACATACCAGATGCTTCTTTGGCATGCTGAAGAACCCTGCACAATCATAAGAAACTAGTAGCTTTGGAGACCCAAACCTTTTTGTTTTGGGACTGACTTTATCAACAGATTTAACCATAGCTGGTTTCTTATGATTAACAGCTGATGAAGATGGAGATGGTGCTAAATGGATTTGGGCCTGGAATTCTCTCTAGTGGTTTGATCACATGGGTTTCAAGTTGGTTAACTCTCCCCAACAGATGCTGAACCATCATAACAAGCTGTGTCTGATTTGAAGCTCGAGCTTTCAGTTCATTTGACACTCCAGAGCTTGTTTTTGATGAGTTCCTGTGACCCACCATTTCCTCCTTCTTAGACTTCACAGACTTAGTCTTATGTTTATCATGAGGAACAATATCAGCTGTCTTCTGATAAACCGCATCCTTCTTAGTGGATTTGGGTAAGGCCTTGGGTTTATAGGTTGAGATGATTGTGGTACAAACTTGGTCTCAAACTCAGTTTTCATTTTATTTATTTCTAGTTTAATGAGCTCATCCCTTTGGAGCTTTAAACCCTTTTTGTACCAACATTCATCAGATAGATGATTGAATTTACCACAAATTTCACATGGTTTATTCTTCATCTTGGACATCTTTACTGCTGAAGTGGAAACTACTGAAGGTGTGATCTTCAGTACTTTCCTCCTATCAGTACTAGGTACTAAAGGATTTGTAACAGCTGAAGACTGGTAATTCAACTGTTTTCCATCCGTCCTAATAGACTGTTTGATGGATTCCTCAGCATTTGTTAGTCCTTGTATTTCAACTGATTTGAAATGCTTTTCAGATGTTGGGTCTCTTTCAGTACTTGAGGTACATTGAGGAACAACATCTGAAGTACTCAGCTTCATATGAGTCTCAGTAGTTAGACCATCAGTCAATTTATTTGTTGAGATCTTAACACTGGTTTCATTCTCTGATCTTAGATTATCATTGGAGAATGACTCACAATAATGTGGTTTGGAGATTGCTTTCACTTTCAGACTTAACTATGGAGTTAGGAGTAAAGTCTGTTGGTGGAGCAGTATGGTTGTAACCAATGCCAAACTTCACATTTGAAGCAGTTTGCTTGCTAAGAAGCATTTCAAATCCCTTGCATGATGAGACCCAGCATTCACACTCAACTTGGGTCACTGCAATTTTTTCTTTGAGACTCCTGTGGTCTTCCAGAATAACCTCTAGCTTGCCTTTTCATCATTTAATTGGCATTTAAGCTTATAAATCTCATCACTTTTATGTTAAGAGCAGACTCATGCTCAGCTTTTCTTTTGAAAATGGTTTTCTCAAGCTCAAGTTTTTGATTTATTAATGCTACATTTGCCTCTCTAATAGAGACAAAGGCAGCTATGCATGATTCAGAACATAACTTGGCTTTAGCCTCTGAAGATACCTGAGTTACCTGTGAAGATAATGCATTTGAACAGGAACCCTCAGTAGACTCCAGGGCATGAGAGCAAGATTTCCAAAAGGGTGTTCACCACCATGTTGACTAGCACCAGCATAGTATTGCTCAGTGTGACCAGACAAGTTATCAGGTAAGCTACTCCAGTCAACAACTCCAGGTGTGAAGAAGCTGTGATGAGGTTGTGATTGAGATGGAGATGGTTGAGGTTCTGGTGGTGCATGAGATTATGGTACAATAGGAGCTTGAACTTGATTTGACTGTGGCATATAATAGCAGGGATAAGGATATGGCATTTGACCCTGAGGAACAAAATATGCAGGATTGAGGGTGTGATGAATGACTAGAACCAGCAGAGTGTTGCCCTTTGAATTGTGAATTGTTATTTGGAAAAGTCAAAAAGGGTGCAGAAGTGTTAGATCCAGTTGATCTACACTCTCTTGCAAAGTGTCCAAGCCTGTGGCATTTGTGACACTTCAACTTGCTCTTGTCAAAACCGACTTTGGTTTTGTCAGAGAGTCCAGGAAATTTCCTGCCAGTTCTCTTGTAGAATTTCTGAGATCTGATATTGATCAAGGCCATTTGGCTCAAATATCCATCTCTTCTAAATCATCATCAGCTGCCCTTCAAATCATCCATGATAAAGCATAGATTGTCACTATTATTACCAGAATGACAATCAACACTCACAAAGGCATGATTAGATTGTTTGAGGTGAACAATATGCTCATCATATTGGCATTCTGATCCTGCATACTCTGACTCATGACTTACCAAGGCTGTGTTTCCTGGTACAAAATCATCAGTGAGCTTTCCAGATGATGATGTTTTTCGTTTCTGTTCTATCTCTCTCTCAAATGTGAGCAATTTCTCATGGAGTTGGGTGCGAGATAGTTTGTCCAAATTTGCACTGGAGCGTAGGACAATAGTATATGTGTCCCATCTCTCAGGCAGTGATCTGAGAAATCTGTTATTCATCTGGCTATTTGTGTACTCATGTTTGACCATTTTTAATTCAGAGATCAAACAAGAGAACCGCTCAAACTGTTGAGTCAGTGTCTCACCCTTTCTATGAGAGAATGTCTCATATTGTTGGGCAAGGATTTCTCTATTATTTGCCAAGACCTCATCTGTTCCTCTAAATTGTTCTTTCAAGGCATTCCAGAGGTCATGGGCAGTTTCATAATGCATTAGCCCAGAATAGATTTCATTGGGCAGTGCCATGGCCAGAATTCCATGGGCTTTTGCATCAATCTCAAACAATTTCTTATCCTCATCTGAGTATTGCTCCCTCCTCTTCGGAACCATTTGATTGGTTTCCGGTTATTCACCATAGGCTTGTGTGGACCATGTACCACTGATGTCCAACAACCTGAGCTGTTAACAGACAGGTGATGAAGCATTCGTCATTGCCATATGTTGTACTTATTCCTAACCAGCATCGGAGGCTTGGTTGAGGAACCAGTATTGTGAGGATCATTGGAAAAGTAGTCATTTTAGGTCCAAATACAATTTAATTCAAGCTTTTAAAAGATTTTACACAGACCACACAGACTCAATGAAACCAAGAATAATCTTAGGATGAATGACCAAAACACAGAAAATTCAATCTCTATAACCGTTTCTTGCAACAATGCTAATTCAATCAAACTTGGATCTTGGAGCAGTTTCAATGATCAATTATTAGATCGATGATGAACCTACTCTGATACCATTTGACAGGATCAGTGATCGCAAGTTTGATGGATTAGAGTGTAACGCAGCGGAATAAGAACAAGAATTAGAAAAATTATAGCAAGAATTTGATATTCGTATGCATTATGAACAAATACGGTTGTAAAGAGAGAATATATTTCTGTGAAAAGTAATGTTTCAATAATATCAAATGTTTCTGCTCAATCATTCACGATTACAATAAGGTTGACACTCTATGCAATCACTGTTGATATCACGGGATAGTGACATCTGGCAGATTTGTTACAAAAATAACTAAAACTTAACAACTACTGAAATGTTCACAACTACTGAGAACATATCAGAGTGCTAAGCATAAAACATAAAACTACTGATACGAAACTACTGAAACTACAACGACTGAAGAACAAGCTCTTCAGTCGTTTTACAAAACTACTGAAAGGAAAACATAAACCTACTGAAAGAAAACCGTCACAACTACTGAAGAAGACCTCTTCAGCTGTTGTGACAACGACTGATACTTGGTCTTCAGCACTTGTCTTCAGAATTTGTCTTCAGCACTTGTCTTCCGACTTTGTCTTCAGCACTTGTGTCTTCAGACTTTGTCTTCAGCACTTGTGTCTTCAGACTTTGTCTTCAGCACTTGTCTTCAGACTTTGTCTTCAGCACTTGTGTCTTCATACTTTGTCTTCAGCACTTGTCTTCAGACTTTGTCTTCAGCACTTGTCTTCAGACTTTGTCTTCAGCACTTGTGTCTTCAGACTTTGTCTTCAGCACTTGTGTCTTCAGACTTTGTCTTCAGCACTTGTCTTCAGACTTTTGTCTTCAGCTGTTATGGACTTCCACAGTTGTTGTGACGTCTGTGGGACTTAAGGTTTTTCTGATCCGGCTCATTGGTTCTTTTGGTCCAACAACACTCGTCATCACTTTTCCATCCTCACCAGATCCTTCACCACTCCGTCTTGAAATGGTGGGGAGATACCACTTTGTTATCATACACTTTACCAGAGCGAAGAATACTTACCTGATTGATGTTTGCACTGTTTGTACTTCTGGCACCGGACGTTTGATGTTGGGGATTTAAAGTGGTATCACTAGGTAATGTTCCTGGATTTCTTCTCAATTGTGCCATCTCCTCTGCAATTTGCCCGACTTGCTTAGCTAACGCGTTTACAGTTTTATCCCGTACCTCATTGTCTTTTTTATCTCCCTGAGAAAGTCCATGACCTCTGATAGATTATTTGAGCCTCCTTGATCAACATTAGGTTGATAATTTCTTGGATATCCTTTATTTTATCCCCTTTGATTGTAGTTTTGATTATTATACATCAGTTGTCGGTTATGATACGATTGACCTCCTTGATTTGGTACCTGAAAATAAGGATTAGATTGGTTAGACGTGTTGCCATATTTAAAATTGGATGATTACGCAAACCTGGATGATATGTATTAGAATTCATATCATATTGCTTTCGATCACCATATACTTGGTTAACCTCTTCCTCCGCTCGACCTACTTGCATTGAGCACTCCATAATGGCATGTCCCAAGTCGCCACATCCTTCACACACCGGAATAACTGGACCGCCTTGAGTTGTCACATTTCCTCCATTAAGATTCAAACTCGCCAATTGACGTTCCAACATTTGATTGGCTTTCTCCAATTGTTCTAATCTTTCATTTGCGTTAACAGTTCCCGCGGATCTAACAATGGCATGTTTCTTCTTCCTATTAGACTGAGCCTGCCTTTTTGAGTTCACCGCCATCTTCTCTAAGAATTCCCAATCCACCTCGACATGATTGGAAAGAAATGTTCCTCCCGTAGTGGAATTCACATCCCGGATATCATCGGTGGATAATCCATCATAGAAAGCATTGATCAACTCCCATTGTGGAATGCCATGATGAAGACAATTCCTTAATAATTGCTTAAATCTTTTCCACGCTTCATAGAAAAGCTCACCCGGTTGTTGTTGGAAGTTCCGAATATTAGCGCTTGCATCACTTGTTCGTTGAGGTGTGTAATACTCTTCTAAGAATTGTTGTTGCATATCCTCCCATGTGAAGATGCTTGCGGATGGCAAGGATAGAAACCATTGTTTTGCGGCATCCTTTAATGTGAATTGAAACAATACTAGCTTAACTTGGTCCGGTGTAAACCCTTGTCCTCCAATTGTGCCACACACTGCTTCAAATTCCGAAATATGAAGGTAAGGTTCTTCAGTTCCTTTACCATAAAAAGATGGCAACATGTTCAAGCCTTGAGGTCTCACTTCAAAGGATCTACCATGTGCAACAGGGCTTACTATTGGAGATGAGTTGACTGCAATTTGAGGTCTGAAATGGCTTTCAACTCCTTGAATTGGGGCACGGTGATGGACTTGTGGTAGACCATCATGATGTTGAGGAAAACCCGGTTGAGGATGTTGATTCATTGGTTGCCTCATGCCTCTTGGAGGACCTTGATTAGCCATTTGAAAGATTGGGTTAAAGTGATTATTATATCCTCCCGGATGTTGATATCTATAGTTAAACCCAACTCCATCTTCCTCTCCGCCTCTATAACCAACATGTGAATTTTCATGTTCGATTCCATCATCCCAATTCGATACCCGATCCCTTATGTCTTCATCACCGTGCACACCATCATTCCGACTAGAATTGGATTGATTAAACTGAACTGAAGGATTTCTTGGAGTCTCATAGTTTCTAGCCGATTCTTGTTGAATGGGTGGATTGGGTTGTGGGTAAACACGAGTATTTTCACCTATTGGGACTTGTGGTGGTTGAGGTATAGGGTTTCCTTGAACTGGGTTAAATGGTGGAACTTGTTGCTGAGTTGGTGGAGCATATGTGGCGGGAACAGTGGGGGAGAATATCTCCTAAAGGTTGTTCCCTTTGTGGCGGAGGTTGGTGGGCGAAGCACCTTGATTACCGAGTTATTCATATTGTTGAATGGATTGCTCTCTGGAGTCTTGGAAAGTCTTCGTAAAATTTGACTAGCTTTGGCAAACGAAGTTCCTTCTTCAGACCAAGTACCTCGTGCAATAGGAACTGTCGAAGGATTTGCTTTGTGAAAGACTCGGTTGTCTCGTGCTGTTTTCTCAATCTCAGGATCAAAAAGCAACGGTGAAGTTCTTCCGGAACGTCTCGTATGCATAAGAGTCTTGAACTACCTACACACAAGAAACAAATACCCGTGTAATTCCGAACGACAAAAAGAACAAATAAACTAAAACAACACAAGAAAAAGAAAATCTTTTTTATGGATTTTTAAGAAAACAAATAACTATTACTAACACTAAGGGCAACGATTCCCCGGCAACGGCGCCATTTTGATCGATGTCGTGTGGTCGGTCAAAAATATATATTAAAGAGTACCTAATCACCCTTAATAGTAAAGGGTAAGCAGGGTGTCGAATCCACAGGGAATCACAGGGAAGTGCTAGCAACGATTAATTTAAAACTATTAAACATTAAAAAGAAAATTGCTTGATTAATTAAATTGAGAAAGAATCAAATTAACAAAATAAAAGTTTAAGTTTTGAACAATCTTGGAGAAAAAGCAACCCACTTTAGGATTCAGGTTTGATAAAGTTACAATTTTTCTCGAATGAAACCTAGTGAGAAGTCATTAATGGTGACTTATACATGATATGATTTAAGTGATAATCATGGACTAGAGTTTAAAGGACCTTATTCACACAATTACCAATTTGAATAATGAAACCCTAATTTTAATACTCAATCACACAATGATTAAAGACAACCAAAGTCATAGAATATCAACATTAGATCTAAACATAATCAACCGTTTAAATAATCAAAATCATAAATTGAATCCAAAAGAACTTAAATGGTTCAAGATCCAATCTCAAATCTAGGTTACAGCTAAGAAAAATAGAAACATGCACAAACCGGCCCCGAAGTGAATCACAATTGATTTACCCTTGCATCATCATCGATTCTTTAACAAAATTGTAATTGATCATGTGAATCTTGTAAAATTGATGATCTTGATGATGAAGTGGCTTGAGAATGATCAAAGATTGATAATTTTCGTTCCAAATTTGTTGTGTAAAAGTTGTCATTCGAATTAGGGTTTTTTCCTTTTAAATCCCTTTAATTTAAGTCAAATCTTCAACAAAATCCCGGACCCCGGCGTCGGTGGCGCCTATGGAGGCGTCGGTGGCGCCACTCCCTGTTAAACCTTGATTTTCATGTGTAACTTTTCGATAACTTTCCGTTGATAGGTCGTGGGTCCCGTAACTCTTTTCCTAACTCAAGTTATGCCCGTTTTAAGATACCGTTGTCGTACAACTTCGGTTTATCATATCTTTACTTCTTGAGCTCCGATTCTCGTCCCGTTTCTTCCAATTTCTTCGTATTCTTCACGTTTAACCTAAAATCACAAAATAATCCCAAAAGTAACTCTATTTCTCATAAATTTACATGTAAACCATGGAAATAAAGTCGTTAAACATTGAACTTTCACCACCCGATCAGATATGCTTTTGGTTGCCCAGGTGAAAATTTTTCAGGAAGGTTACCCATCCTTGGATTGCTCTCACCTGAGCATGCTTAACTGTGGAGTTCTCCTCTAATCCACAGTCAATACGCCAAAAACACGTTATTGATGTTAGAGGCCAAACATTTCTTATAAACCATGAATCTCTACTGTCCACAGCCGATGTGAGATATTTGTAGGGTGTCACAATGTAGAAAATCCGTTGCGTTATGCAAACAATACTACTAGTATGTTATTTATATATTAAATTACTATGCTAAACTCATGTATAGCACACATAGAAACAAAAATATTAAATAGCTTGTATAAAGATTTTAATTATATTAAAAGATAATTTAACTTTAAACAAAGACAAGTTCTTAACATGCTGTTCAAAGTGCTAAACGTGCAGAGTAAATAAGTTCTTAAAAACACATTATTTTATAACAATAACCTTTTTAACCCCAATACTAAACCGCTTATTGAATTCATAGAATGAAGACGACTGTTAAAACTTAATACAAAAAATAAACATACTAATTTTCCTAAAATTTAAAAGAGTAAAAATTAATAATTTAATTACGCATAATTTAACAATGACGGTATCTTTAGGTGTTTCAATGTCTAAACATTTTTTGCAGGATCGGTTTTTGTATTCAACACAAGTATTTTTCTCAAACTCACTAATGAACACTCAAGAATCAGAGTTATTCTAAAAGTTGATTATAATATACTAAGTAATACAAAGGTAACACAAGTGAATAATTTTCAAGATACTTGTATATATTACTTCTCAACTCAAAGTATTACAAAACTTTTTTCCAAACTTACTACAAGAGTTACAATAAGAAACTATATATACTACTACCTACAGTCGGATATAATTTGATACCAGCTGGTATCTTATAAATAAAGCAAATACTACAAAGTTATAGTTAAGGTATCTTAGATAATGTCTTATCTAAGATATGATAATCATGACATGTCCATGACTTACTTTTTATCATCAACTAAAGTTGTCAACTATACTAACTGATAAAGTGTGAATAGTAGATTAAAGTATGGTCAACTACATGGCCTTTTGGAAAACGTCATGCAGTATCAGAGACCTGCAACGAAGTGTTAGAGACATCATACTTATGTCCACTGGTTCATAGTAGGTACTTCCGAAGGTTAACTGGCTTCGGAAAAACTTGCTCTTCCGAAGCCACTTATACTTCGGAAGTGGTTACTTCTTCCGAGGCTTACTTTGGACTTCATTCTTCGGAAGTTATAGTCTTCATTTCTTCTAAGTGTTGAACTCTCGGAAAAGTAGAGACTTGGTCTTCGGAAGCTGAAGCTTATCTTCGAAAGTTCCTTTGAGCTTTGCTTCCGAAGTTAAGCATATACCTTCGGAAGTGTTGAACTTGTCTTCGGAAGAACTTCATTAGTTGTACTCAAACTACTCTAAATGTTTGGTTTTGATTGCACCAGCCTTCATGATCCAACAATTTTAAATGACCACAATCGTTATAAAAATTAATAATGAAAGAGAAGTGAGAAAAAAATGATGGACTCACATAATTGTGATACATGGCCTACTCATCTACTTATTTGTTAGATATAGATATACAAACTTATAGGGGGGCGGGGGCGAAATGATTTTTTTTCAGGGGGGCGAACTCAAGATTTATATAAAAATTTACACTGCCGGACAAAAAATTTACACTATCGGGCTAAAATTTAACACTACGGACAAAAAAATAGGGGGGCGGTGCCCCCCCCCCCCCCGGTCCCTTAAAAGCTTCGCCTCTGGTGGGGTATTCAAGGTTCTGGTTCTCCAACTGCTAGCGAATCGAAGGTTGATGAAAAATCAGGGGGCGTTTGGTTGGAAGGAATGAAATAAAATGAAATGGAATTGAGAAACTAGTATAATTTTTAAGTAAAATTATATTTGAGTGGGTAATGAAATGTAAAATCAAGAGAATGTTTCACCTCAAATTTCCTTGGTTGTGGGATTTCAAAATCCTTCCACCTAGAGAAGGAATTTGAAATCCCACAACCAAGGGAATTTGAGTAAAACATTCCCTTGGTTTTATATTTTATTACCCACTCAAACATAATTTTAATTGAAAATTAAACTAGTTTTTTAATTCCATTCCATTTTTTCCAACCAAACGCCCCTCAATGTCGCACTAAGGGTTGGAATTCAACCGAAAGAATTCAAGGAACAGATCAATAACTTAATTGATGGTGAATGTAAGAATAATCAGTCCTCATGAATCTATTATCTATAAATTTGAAGGGGGTCCAAGACCCTAGAAAGACGGATTGGATTCGAGGATTAAACACATCACGTGATACACATTTTTTGGCAGTATAGGAGTCAAAACTGAGTAATACATATTTTTTTTCTAATAACTAGTTAAATTCCCACACGTGCGTTGCTCGTGTGATAAAAAAACTGTCAATCATGGTTCAAATAATTCTTAATAACCGTATATGCATCACAAACTAAACAGTTGGTTCGCAATTGAATTCTAGTTACGGCTGCAAACCATAGTAGGTTGACACGACATAGAAACAAAGATTTTTTTAATACAATCATGGCCAAATGTACACCAACACAACAAACACCTTACAATTTCAATAATAATCTACTAGTAATCAAGTTCAGAACCATTGTTTGGTTGTGGTTGCATACCATAAACGACTGCCAAGCCATGACAATTAACAGGCCTTGCATTCCAACCATAGACATAACAGCTAGCCTCAGATGAGTGACAACTCGAATTCATCGACATCTCTACAGTGACAGAAACAAATAGCAAGCCATCATCGATAAGACAAACCTTATCATTATCAATAAGACAAACCTTATCATCATCGATGTAACACAAATCAACCTAACCACCATCAACACCAAACTTATATAACACCAAAAAAACTTATGCCACGTAACAAAATCAGATACATAATCATAATGATTAATGAATATCAAAGTTCACCAGCTAAGTGAGGTGATGGAACATCCAACAATGCATGACAAAATCAAGCTTAAATCCACAAAAGAACATAAATTATCACAGCTTACAACATGTAAAGAAGCAATGAAGTTGAATCGAACCAAGAGTAAACGTAAAACAACCAAACAAAACTTATTTGATTCCGAACATTATTGTTCGATTGGATTCCAAACAAAGGCATATTAATCGCAGAAAGAGAGTCGCTCTGATGAACATACCTTCATCGTAATCAACTCAATTCAGATCATCAGTGAGAAAGAGAAGTGACCAGACCAGATCTACATCAACTGTAAACGATAGACAGATCGGTGGTCGTCTTCATTGTTGTCACAACCATAACCGTAAATGGGAGAATGAGGCCACCGCCTCCATCATCATCAACACCGTTGATCCGTTTGAACCATTTTTTATTTATTTTTATTTTTGTATATATTTTGTATCACAAATTAAGTTTCTTATATGTTTTATTTCAAAATTTAAAACTTAATATAGAAATTGACATAATATTTTTATCACTAAAATGTAATTGTTTTATATTAATTGGTATTTTCAGTTGTAAAATAATAATTTTAAAGTATTAACATGTAAAAAAATTATAAAAATTTAAAAATTCAGGTCAATTGGGCTGTGTTCGTGTCACCCTGTAAATTTTCATGTCATGTTCGGGTTGACACTTATTACACAATTTTCGGGTTCGGGTTTGTATTAAAATTTCAGGTCCAGATCAGGTTTAGCATCCTTATTTTAGAGTATATAATTCATGGCTGAAACTACCTGGGTTTCCAGATTATATTGAAGAATCATGTAAGTCTTTCTCACTCACGGTCGTATTGATTTGGGGTTGGCAACAAAACTAAAATGGCTTAAGTTTCGCATTAAGGGTTGGGTGTACAATTACAAGGTGAATAAAAACAAATTTATGCTGAAAATATGAAAATGTTAGAAGTTTTAGAGTTGGCGGTAGAATCACGGTCACTGTAGGATCAAAAGATGAAGATAAGGAATAAATGTAAGAAATACATCATGAGTCGGATGGATTAAAAGGTATGGATTTTCGCTAGAAATCAGAAGTAAGATGAGAAATTGATTGTGATGAAAATTCAACTGACTTTCATCTTATTGCTAAAATTGGAAATATTAGTATTAATTAATGATTTAATAATTAACAATGCTTAGATTACACATCCACCTTTGATCAAGTAAGAGACCAATAGTTATCACTTTCAAGCAACGATTATCACTGTGGAAGTAAAAAAAAACCTTTCCTAAAGAACACTAATCCGATCGATACTCAATTCACTTCCTACTTATTATTTTTCTTTCTAAAATCATTAAAGAAATGGAACGATAGCCTAGGGAACTCTTGTGGGGTGGATTGACACATCATAAAAAAGATTAATTGGGTTTCCAGGTACAATGTAATTACTCCAAAAGACGTTGGCCGATTAGGTATTCAATCACTACATAAGGCTAATGTAGCTATGCTAGCTAAATAGTGGTGGCGTTTAAAACATATGTGAACGGATTACGAAGGAAGGTCATATGGGGCGTCCATCATAATTCTAGATCTTGGAATTTTATTTAGGCAAGAATTTTACAACCTAACACTTGGAAACAAATTTTAAACATCTATCATGAACTTGGAACATGTGGATTGATCTTTCCAATCTCATTCGGTCTCACTCGGATAAGCGAATGAGTCTATTTGGGTATGGGATCGCCATCCATCAGGATTATTTTCAGTTAAAAGATTGAGGGGGGCAATGCAATTGGCCACATATTCACATATTCAAACCTTGGTATCCATTTTCATTGTAATAATTGGGCTTCGATTCAAGTCAACTTTCTTTATTAGAGAGTTTGCTTGGTAGACTGCCAACTGTTGATTCTTTGATCCAAAGAGGGTTTAATATCATAAATCTAACAAGCGTCTTACGTGACGATTATGAGGTATCCATGGAGCATTTATTTGTTTCATGCCCTTTCTCATAATTGACTTGAGACATAAATTTTTTTATGGTGTAAGATTCCATCTTTCTATTTTTTTAACATTTTTAACATGAAGGATATCCTTCAATGCCATTCTAGTTCTTAAGGTTCATCGGGTGGAAGAAAGTAATATATACGGTGATACAAACTACCATTCGGTTTTTGGGAGATATCGAAATGATACGATTATTGAACAAATAGCATTGAAAATTTTTAGGAGATATCAAAGTTTTTAGTTTTCTCTTGTTAAAACATCGATCAAACATTCACCTATCTACATGGGATCAATGGAGATTTTTTGATGTAGCTAGTATAAGACTTTAAATGACTTAAATCTAACTTTTAAAAACCTAATAATGATTTCAATCCAATGCTTCATTTATTACACATCTAGAGATATTTTTAAATCCCTCCCCTCCCTTATCCCCACCCCCATCTTTATCTTTCTCTTTTTTTTTTTTCTCTCTTTCTCTCTCTCTCACACATCTAGAGAACACCATCCACCACCTCCACCCCCAACCACCTGTGGTGCCATCACCACCACAACCACCTCCAACCACCATAACGACCTTCGGCCACCACTGCCACCCCTTCCATCTTTGGCCACCACCTCCATCCCCAACCACCTTCGGTGTCACTGCCACCCCCAACCACCTCTGGTCGCCACCTCTATCTCCAACCACCACCCCGCTGCTAGGTCATCACCATCGTCACTCTCGCATCCACACCACTGACTCATATCTTCATCCAACATTAGATGAAAGAAAGAGAGAGAGAGATTATAGAGAAGATAAGGGTTTTATGGTGGTGCCTGGTGGGTTTAAGGCGGCGGCGACGATTGTTATTGGTGGTCAAGTCGACGGCGGTGGAAGGAAGGGTTGCTAGGGTGGTGGCGGTGGTCCTAGTGGAGGTGGCGGGCGGGGAGGGTGGTGCACACGGCGGTTGAGGAGGGTGGTGCAGGCCCGGTCTTGGATCAATAGAATCCTCCAATTGCTAGGGGGGAAGTTTTGTTGATGCATTCCTGTTGAGAATGGCCTCGTAATCTATGTGAAGGTTCGTAAAAATCGGTTCCACCGAATGCTCCTATTTGTCGACAAAGATCGTGTGAGTGTGCAGTTATGCTTTGGATGCTTCGCGGTCGGGGAGGGTGGTGTAGGCGACAGTTGGGGAGGGTGGTGAAGGCGGCGGTCGGAGAGGGTGGTGTAGGCAGCGGTTTTAAACGGTGGTGGCGAGAGATGGTTGTGGTTGTGGTCACCCGAGGTGACGGTGGTCTAGGGGTGCCGGATTTGGCGGTGGTCGGTGGGTTATAGGTGGTGATGATGCACGATGGTGATGGATGTAGTCACCAGAGGTGATGGTGGTCTAGGGGTGCACCTTTATGTGTGTGAGAAAGAAGAGAGAAAATAAAAAGAAAGAGAGAGGAGGGAAATAAGTTGGGTGAAGTGTTTATTAAATTCAGAAACAAATATGTCTTTTTAAATCATTTAACAGAATAAACACTAATGATGTTAATGACTTGAATGAAATTAAAACAAAACTTGAAAAATATTAAACCATCAGTATAATAAATAAACTATTGAGTTAAATACGTAATTTTCGTCAAACCTCATAGACAAAAAACAGTAATTTACTCTTTGTTAAAAGTTGAGTGCAACAACACATGACAAACCACGCTTCAAAAGTCAAATCGTATTGCTTGTAATCGTGACAACTTTTGCTCTCGACTGATCATCAGCAGCAGATGAATCTTGTTTCAAAACGACGATGAAGATATCATCCATCAAACCCAAATTCTCACGCCCCACAAATCACCCCAATTTCTCCAAAACAATCTCTTCATCTGCAACATCTTCATCTTTCCAATCAAACATCGTAAACAAAATCTTGAACTCCGAATCCGCAACTGAAGCCCTTCAATTGTACCATCAATCTTCCAAAAACATCGATCCCACAAAGACCCTAAAGCTGCATTCCGCTACAATTCACTTCTTAACCAATGCAAGATTGTACTTGAAGGCAAGGTGTTTGATAAAAGACCTCATTGAAACTCTAAACAACTCTTGCCCACCTCATAGAGTGTGTTCTTTACTCTTTCATGCTCTTGATCAACCAGAGCTCACCAAACCCAAATCCAAAGTGTTTGGAGTGTTGATGATCGCGTTAACCGAATTGGGTTTCGTCGATGAGGCGTATTGGGTGCTCAAGAAAACTGATGAGTTGCCTGCTGTTGATGTTTGTAATAGGATTTTAGATGGGTTTTTGAAGATGGGTAGGTTTGATACAATGTGGGAGGTTTATAGAGACATTAGTTCTCGTGATATGTTGCCGAGTGTTGTCACGTATGGGATCTTGATCGATGCTTGCTGTCGCGAAGGGGATATCAAGAGTGCACGCAAGTTGTTTGATGAAATGCTTGAGAGAGGGTTGAGCCCGACAGTTGTGATATATACGACTCTTATATGTGGGCTTTGTTGTGAAGGGAGAATGTTGGAAGCTGAAAGCTTGTTTGCAGACATGAACAAAGTTGGGGTGGATCCAGATTTGTACACTTATAACGCGCTAATAGATGGTTATTGTAAGATGGCTGATGTTAATAAAGCCCTAGACTTTTACAGAGGAATATTAATTGCGCGCTTGTATCCGAATTTTGTCACATTTGGTATTCTTGTTGACATGTTTCGCAAGATGAATAGCACACTAGCTGCAGAGAGCTGTTTCGCGCAGATGACAAAGTTTGGTGAGAGTCCTAATTCATATGTGTATAATTGTTTGATTGATGGGTACTGCAAGGAGGGTAATCTTTCTGCAGCACTTGATTTGTTATCAGAGATGGAAATGTTGGGTATTGCAAATGATGTTTTCACATACTGTATACTTATAAATGGTCATTGCAATATGGGTAGATTGACAGAGGCAGATGATTTGTTAAAAGAAATGAATAGAAAGGGGGTTGGCGCGAATTCAGCAGTCTACAATGCGCTAATCAACGGGTATTCGAAGTGTGGAAACATGGTGAAAGCTTTGGAGTTGTGTGGTCAAATGGTGGTTAATGGTGTGGAGCTTAATATTATTACTTATTCTACATTAATAGATGGTTACTGTAAGGTAAAAGACATGAAATCCGCAATGGGTTTGTACGCAGAAATGGTGATTAAAGGTCTTGTGCCTGATATTGTTGCTTATACAGCTTTGATTGATGGACATTTTAAAGATTGTAACACGAAAGCAGCCCTACGGATCTACAAGGATATGATGGAAGCGGGTCTGATTCCTAACGTCTTCACTCTTAGCAGCTTAATTGATGGATTATGCAAAGATGGTTTAACAAATGATGCAATCAAGATTTTCTTGGATAATGGTTATTGCGCCCCTAATAAAGTTCTTTACACATCACTTATTCATGGACTTTGCAACGACGGGCAAATTTTCAAAGCCAGCAAGTTTTTTGCAGATATGAGAAGTATTGGTTTGAATCCAGATGCGGAGCTTATGCTGTCATTATAAAATGGCATTTTAAAACAAAGCATATTCATGATGTAATGATGTTACATGCAGACATGCTTAAGATGGGTGTGATCCCACATGATGCCATTTATGGTGTTTTTGCTAGGGGTATCGAGAAATCGGAGATTACAAGTCAGCATTCAGATGTTCTGATGATCTACACACAGGTGTGGAAAATTTAATTTTTTTTTTTCAGGAAAAAGAAAATCTCGACCTGAAATAGAAATAGTTTTTTTATGGTTGTGTTTGGCAGCATCCAACTTAGAATTAGTCACTCTTTGGAGAGCAGAACAGTATTGTTGTATAATCTTATTTTTTAAGAGTTTGGGCACAAAATGGTTTCTTATCTTGTATTTGAGTTCTAACAGAGGGGTGACCTTTGCAATAAAACTAAGGTGTACAGAATTTGCTACTAAACTAGAAATTATGAGCTCAAAGATTGAAAAAAAATAATGTCCACATATAGAGACCAATATATTGAGAAGTTAAAAAAGAACAAATATATTAAGACCATATATTGAGACCATATATTGAGATTCAACTACAACTTTCGCACTTTTCAGTACACCAATCGTATTTGCTAAAGCTGACATAAAAGAAAAAAGAATGAGCTTTTTACATTTGTATATGCAACACGTGTTACATAGATGCCTCTTCTTTCTTCAAAATGGACTCTCTATTCATTGCCTTTGTAAGTGTATGTCACAACATGAAGGAACAGATTTTTGCTATAGAATCCTTCCTGTTGTCTGCAAAATGCAACATTTATAAACATATGAATGCATTGCAAAATTGGCAGAAATTTTACAAACATCATAGAGAAATTAATGAACTCCAGGCTCATGCAAATCTTGTGTGTCCTAACTGTTGTTTGATTATTTAGAAATGCAGCATATCTTCATACTTAACTTCAAAATCTCATAAATTGTGTAACATATTCAGATATGGAATCAAGCCACAAAGATCAAAATTTTCAATTACTGATAACAAGAAAGAGTCTTACATTGAGATAATTGGAATCACATCCTACTTAAATAAATCCAGCTGAGGTCGAAACGTTTCACTCGGCTGCTGGTCTAGTGCTGGTTTTAATACCTTTTATTGCTATAGAGAAAAGACATCCAGAAAAATGTGTCAACAAGTGTAAAGATTTGTACTTAACTTTATTGCTACGGGTAAATAGAGCTGGCAGGATGGGCTGGCTGGGCAAGGGAGAAAACGGGTCGTTTGTAATATGGTTAATACTAATCACGTGGGCTTTATACGCTAAAGCTTTGTTGTGCACTTCCTATATATAAATAATGTTTCAAGTATGGTTACAGACTTACAGCAGCAATTTTATTACAATAATAATCAAAATGTTAGAATAAAATTATTTAGAAGGTCGTGTGCTTAAATTTTGGCAACTTCCAACCCATTTTCCTTTTAGCTAATTTCTTTATTAATATATATTACCTGTTTGAGAAAAAAACCACCCAAATCGACCATTCACAAGTAACCTAAGCTGGTGAAGAGTAGTGTCTTTACCTTCAGCATAATCTTTAGCTCCAAAGACAGCAGATCCAGCAACCAATGCATTAGCCCCAGCTTCAATAACCTGCCAGATCAGTAAACACCTTGCCTGAGTTCCTATTTTTTCTTTTTCCTAGAACAGTTCTCAATAGGGTTTAAGCGTTTAATAGCAATGAGAAAATCATGAGCATGGTTCAAATGGATGTATACCTTGTATGCATTATTGGGACCGATTCCACCATCTACCTCAATCCATGGATTCACACCCTGTGAAATCAAATACAATGTTCATTGAGAATGGTTGAATATGGAACCTGAAGCCACTAACACAGAAAAGTCAAAGGTTGAAAACAACAAACGTATATGGCCCATAACAGACTGCGAAGGACAACTAGACCCCATGAGACAATGGTTCATGTGATCTATTACAACTGCACAAGTGGACCTTTGGGTTCTTGAATCTTGAATGAAAAGCACAAACAGGTCAGAAAACAGAATGTAAACATCACAGGTGGCAAAATGGGTGGTTGGGTAATGGGTCAAGTTGGTCAACTAGTGAATATCTTTTTGTCTTCTCTTTTCTTGAACTTTATAAATAACTAATGTTCTAATAAATGGTTGAAAAAACATCCTTCTAACAACGATAATATAATTTGTATTGATAAAAGATTTAGGAGGTTTTATGCATTGTGAATAGACTTTTGGTCACTTTTGATCCGTTTGTCCAATGGTGGATTGGAGACCCAAAATCACTATACGTATTGTGTTTCACAATCACTGATTAAATTAATGATTTTGAACATAAAACAAACATAGCACACCTTCTCGATGCACATTTGTCTCAAGTCTGATATCTTCTTCACTTGGCTTTCAATAAAGCTCTGCCCACCAAATCCAGGATTTACAGACATAATCAAGACCAAATCAACCACTGTTACATAAAAATTATAAACATTATTTCTAATCCGATAATGTCATCCACAAAAGACCAAAGAAAAGAGACCATCCGATATTGCTATATATAAGATGGGAGCCGGGACATAGAATTCGAGGATAAGAATTTGACCCAACAGAAATTACACTCTCTAGCAATAGAGAAGGAAATTTCAACGCATTTACTTCAAACGGGTCGATGCAGGTTATATGTTGCGTCTAATGGGTCAAATGGGTAGAACACTTCGAAAGCGAAACATGTATTAAAAAATGTTTTGCAACCTCTTAACTCGTTTTATTCAAAAAACATCAGTTTTTTAATAATATAGTTTACGTTATAAATTTTATACATTATCTATTTAAAAAATTCAAGAAAAAGGAGGACAACAAAAGTTTACACACCAACGCAACCCAACCCACCTGCATAAAAATATGTCTATTTTGACACATTACCAAACCCACCCAATTTGGCCACTCTATTCGAGCAATTAACAAGGTTCATGATGTATATAGGGTCACCCATTATCCTATGGCCCACGTTCCACCTTGTTCCGACCCATTTGCACTGCCCATAACCCGAAACCTACCCATGACGATGGAGGTTAAAGAAGCCCATACAAATCCTATACCACGTCCATGACTACCCATGCATTTACCTTTCCATTTTCCCATGTTTTAATGTAGTTATAATATATTTGCTTTTCAAGATGTACTTTTTGCTTTCTTAGTGATACTTAGTTGTATATTTCTTTTAGTTCAAACTTCAAACATGAGTAGGTCCTTAGATGTGTATATGTATTCGAATGTTGGTGAATCAATGGAAGGGAGTTTATGTTTTGAAATGAAAATTATTAGTTTATCTCTGTGAGAGTTAAATTAATTTGTCTTTGCTAGTTCAATCTTGGTAAATTGAGCGGTGATCTGAGACATGATTGCAAAAAGGAGTGGTGTATCTGTATCTTCGGGTTGAAAATCACAACTCTATTGTTTGTTTTGGTGGTGAATCTATATCCATAACGAACCATAGATCTATCCTACTTTGGTACGTTGTGTTTGAACCAGTGCTGTTCAGGCCTCTCCTATCAGTTCCCCTACTACTAAAAGGTTGTAGATTCAAGAAACATTGATTGAGACTTAGCTTCACATGAGTAACACACTAAATTGAGATAACATTATAATTTACCATCTAGCACATATTCTATTGTTGTCAATGGTGTTGCAGGGTTCAAGACTACTCCAGCTTTTGCTCCAAGACTTTTAATCTGAATAAAAAAGGAACACTATAGAGTGATAAATAGCCCATAAGAAGAAAAACAGTATGACATCACAAATAAAAGAAACATATGAGAATATATCAATAAAATGTATGAATCTCACTTGATTGAGTGTTCGATGTAAATGAATGGTCGAAGATTGCTCACAATGAACACTGACTATGTCAGCTCCAGCTTTTATAAAGTCTGGCACTCTTTGTTCAGGTTCCACAATCATCTGTCATGTTTCATAATTCCCATTAATATATAAACTCCTTTCTAACATAATATATATGAAAAATGTTATTTCCAAGGGATTACCAAATGCACGTCCAATGGGAGGTCTGTCACTGGGCGCAATGCATCCACAACAAGAGGTCCGATTGTTATATTGGGAACAAATCGGCCATCCATTACATCAACATGAATCCAATCACAACCAGCCAGCTCAACCGCTTTCACCTATACATACAAACACATATTGTTTCATATGTACATCAAACTAAAAGAAGTAGAGTGCTGACATATGTATATCAGACTATTTGTACTTAACAGGAACCACGAACACAGAATATACCTGCTCTCCCAACTTAGAGAAATTTGCAGATAGAATTGATGGAGAAACAATTATATCACTCTTTGAGAATTTATCAACCCGCGAGCTAGCCTTCACGCTGGTTCTAATCGCTCTCCTAGATTCATGAAATCGAAAATTAAGAGTACTGCTGTAATATAAATTTAACTGAATTTAAAAAGCTCCATAATAGAAACTACTAGTGATCAAGGGGAAGATGCCCAATGTATTCACTAAATTCAACCACATGACAAACTTTAGGCTTACGGATCAATTAATGAGCATTTGAACAGATTAAATGAAGCTAACTACAAAGAGTTTAACCAAGACCTAAGATCAATGTTTATGCTCCCTTTTACTCTCCAAACATCAACTCTAGAATTACTGAACACAAAACTTATGAAACACAACTAATATCACTTTCTACCTACAATTACTGTCAAAATGACATCTAAAACACAACCCTTACAAGATTTCGTCATGCTGCCATCAAATCAAAGGGATAATCAAGACACCCATCAGTATCACAAATTTGATCAACTATGATCAAGAACTTAACCAAAATCCAAAATTCAGAAAACAAAACCATACCTTGTGCAAGTTAGACAGTTAGGCTTTGCAAACCCATGAATTTGCGATGGATTAGCGTCGATGAACCCAAAGAAGCAGCTGCCATTCTTGTTTCCTATCAATCTTTTCAGCTTCTTTGAGTGAATCTTTTTAACAAACAGTTGGTGGGCATAACCTAAAAGACTATATATTCAGTCCAAATTTTCAGGGTAAAGTCTAAAGATTTCAAGAATAATATTTGAGTAATAAGCGTCAGAAACAACAGGGGTATGATTGATTATATGCCCCTCCGTTGCTATAAAAAGTCACGATGCCTCCATTCCAACACTTCAACGAACAACAATAACATATTACCATATACATTGCCTTTCTTGAAATTCTTATATCATATTATTAAATAACTTTAAATAGCTATAACTATTACTATTCATTTATGAATGATTGTTCATTATTATAATCTTTTTAATAGTATTGAAAATGGTTGTGATAATATTCGTAATTTATTCTTTATTTTTTTTTAATAATTACATTAAAAAAACATTATCTTTTATATATTTTTTCAATAAAAAAATAGTTTTTACACATTTTAGTATTACTTTTTCTCTCTGCTCTACTTGTAACCATTATAAAATATATCAAAAATTTTTATAAGGGTTGAATAATGAATAATCAAATTTACAGATGAACAATAATATGTTATCTTTCATCTAATCATAACTACTTAAAACTATTAAAAATCATTTCTTATAATAGAAGATGTATACTCATAAACTTTTAAAGAATGAATAGTGAATGCTCTAAGTGGGTAATAAAGAAAATGTAATGATAAATGTATAAAAAATATTATTTAATTAAAAGAAGAGAAAAAATAATAATTTTTATTATAATTATAATAATAACAATAAAGAATAAGATGTGAATATTTTTAGATATTAATTTTTAATATAAAAATATCCTTTAAAATAGGTTTAAAATATGAAACAAGAGTAAACTTTACGGTTGGTCACCGGTATATAATTTTGAATTTGGTTTTTGATATTAAACTTTGTTCTCCGTTGTCTTCTAAAACATCATCATCATTCTTTTCAGCCTCCCAAACTTTGTATAAAAACCATCTTCAAATGATTCTTGAGTGGTCAAACTTTGATTTAAAGAATCAATGTCGTATTCAAACATGTCATTATCATTTTTGTATGAACCGGTTCCTTGAATCTTATTTTCATTTTCAAATTCATTAATCCTCCTCACCAAGCTTAACACTAAACGATTGAGCTCCTACCTTCTTGAATTCTTTATTGTTATAGAAAAAAGCTAAAAAAGTTATCTTGTTTTTTGCCCCTTCGTAAGTCTCTTGTAGTGTTTTTAATCAAGAACTTAACCCAACCCATAGTTTCATATTCAAGACTTCCCATGAATAAACTTGTAGCACAATCCTCACTTATAATTACCTTAGTAAGGAGAAGAACAAATTAATTACAAGAATCTTGAAATGAACCTTTCTATTGTAAGTTCTTAATTTCTTCCACAAAAGATGCAATATTTAGAACTCATTTATTTGTGATTTTTGGTTTTGAACAAGCTAGGACTTTGTTTTCCCATTTATTCATCAAAACTTCTTAACCCCCTCTAAAGTCCATTATTAGTTGGTAGTTTTGAATAATCTAATTTGTATCTATAATAATGAGCCCTGCCTTCAAATTGCATCCCCCCACAAGAAGTTCCACAAACGTGCACCTTGTTTTTCCATATCAAACCCACACACTAACACAATAACACAAAATTTATCATTTTTGTAGAAGTTGGTTGTTAGAATTGTTCAAGAACACCTAATCCTTTCCTTCTATATTGTTGATGTTAGTAGCATGTTGTTGTCCTAATCCAATTATTATTATAGACCCTGTTGTTTTCCTAACTTTAACCCATGATCAAAAGAAAGGATTGCTCTGATACCATTATCACGAGACAACTTATAGTCAAGCTATAATATATATAATGAGGAAGAAGAAATAGAGAGAAGAAGAAGACTCTATCTCAAATCATCAATACCTCTTTTGATCCATTATTTTGTTTAAGTACAACAACAACTAACTAAAAACGCCCTTTAACTATTCACAAACTAGTCCTACTATTATGATACCTATCATTAACTAATAGATTTGATATAAAGAATACATCTGCTCAATTTCAAATCTTGCTTTTAAAATGAGGGATGGGTATGGGTGCGGGAACACCAACGGTAAAGCTCATTGACGAAGCTATGATAGGAGGTGATATTTGTATATTCGGTGCAATAGTGTTCGATGGTGAAGCAACATGAGCCCTGGCGGTTAGCAATGGAGCATTAAACAAGACATCTATAAGAGTATTAAAAAGTGAGGGACAAATAACAAATGACTTGAGAGCACTAGTATTAGCGATCAACCACATGACATGTTGAAAGGAGTACCGGCAAATTAACTTAAACAAGACATCCATAAAGTAATAAATGCAAAGCACGTTTGATGCACCCAAGGCATGCTATAGGATGAAGATAAGTGTCATAGTTAGTTTCAAAAAGACTAGAATATCCGGCCATAAATGAGTGTGTAATAATTATATTTAGAGTGAATTGCCGTTTTTCTCACAGTGATTTGGTTATATTTGTCATTTTCATCAAAAAGGTTTTTTCTTATGTTTTCCTCCTAAAGTTTGAAATAGTTGTAAATTTCATCCAAAAACATGAATTCCATGTTAAAAAAATTTATTAGCAACACGTAAACATAAATTAGGATTTTGTTTTTATATAAAAATTTACGTAAGTGTCCTTTTAACTATGAATATATAACATTTTAAAAAATAAAACTAATATTTTTGGATGAAAATGATAATATTTCCCAAACCTTGAGGAGCCAAATGCAAGAAAAACCATTTTGGATGAAAATGACAATTTTTTCCAAACCACAGGGAGGAAAACGACAATTCACTCTTATATTTATGCCGATTTAAAAAAATCATGTGTTGTTTAAAAATATAAAATTAATAACTTTTATAATGTTTACTTACTAATTTATTATAGTTTTATTTTTTGTTATGATATTTACTTCATAAATATTTATACTAATAACACCTATCCTCTGAATCAGTATCGTACATTTACCGTTTAAAAAAATTAAGTATTGAAGACAGAGACAAAGGGAAGACCAAGGCAGGGATGGTTCGGCAAATTATTATAAGGGACGGTTATCAAAATGACCACCTGACCAAATTGAATTACCAAAATAACGGGTCAAATTTGAAGTTAAAAAAATAACCAATCGAAACCCACCACGTGTCATCCCTCGCTGACGTGGAGATGGATTATGGGAATCTCTCGCCCAAAAAAGCGTTCCCTACGAGGATATGGCGTAATCCCTCGCCCACGTGGAACTCTCGCTGACGTGTCTTTGATCCCTCCCTGAGTCAGTGAGGGATTATGAGAATCCCTCGCCTATAATTATGAAAATACTTGTAGAGAATATGCATAGAGGCTGAAGCAACCAAAGTCTTCCTGCATGCATGCTGCACAAGTACTGAAGAAGAATGCTTCGAAAGTTTCACATATGCAACAAAAATATTCTAAGTGTGAAATCTTCTAAAGCCAAGACCAATATCTTCCGAAGCCAAAGATGAAGTCTTCCGAAGCTCCACACTTGAAGACAAATTTCTTCCGAAGACTTTTAGTAACATGCTTTATCTGATGTTCTTTTCCATAAAGCTGGACCCCTTTTCGCTGTAACTCTGTAAAGTCACCAACTTACATGAGTTGGTGAAAAGGTCCATGCTTTTAGTAACTATACATTGAGGTCTTGAGTCTATAACTTTCTACTTCATATACTTTATCCTTTTTGTAATAGATAAGGATGTAAGCTATGGCATGTCATAGTCATAAAGTCAAAAAGACAATCTGCCTTTTTGACTCTACAATTGATTTTGTGTTGAGTCTAGTCAATTGTATCCAGCTGGCTTTCATAGTATGGCTGGCTGTAGGATGTAGTATAAGTATCTCATATTCTTGTAACTTTATCAATATGCTTTGTAACACTTGTAATAGAACATTGAGAAAACATTATACTGCAATTTTGAAAACCATCTCACTGTGTAGTTTGCTCTTGTGTTCTGTCTCTTAATTACTTGTGTTCTTAGTGTCTTCATTTGTGGTTAATCTAGTTTACAGTTTGTTTAAGTTTAGTTACTCTCCTCTTTGTGTTGTAGTGTTGTATTTGACCACCCTTCACCAGTCTTGCATTTGGTATTAGAGCATTCCAGGCTCTTGATATAAGATCTCACCATCTTAAGATCCCTCACTCACACAAATACTAAACTTTTCAAATGGCAGCCATTTCCAAGACTGATATGGAAACTGGAACCATGAACAAGTCCCCACTGATCACTCTTGATGACTTTGATACCTGGTGCTTGATAATGGAAGGTTTCATCAGATCTCTGGAGTCAAGAATGTGGGAGTCTGTTGAGAATGAACCTTACATACCTAGCACCCCCTCTGCTACTAGTGCTGGTATGATCCCCAAGGCTGTGGCAAACTACTCTATTGAAGACAGGAAGAGAGTAGAGATTGATAAAAAAGCCATGACAGCCCTTCAGACTGCTCTTCCAAACTCTGTATATAGAGGTTTCAAGAAATGCAAAACAGCTAAGCAGCTGTGGGATGCATTGAAACTGATGTATGAGGGTTCCTCTAAAGCTAAGGAGAACAAGAAGGATCTCCTGAAGCAGCAGTTTGAAAACTTCACCTTCAAAATGACTGTCTCAGCATCTGCAAAGATGAGGGTGGAGAAGGGATGTGACCAAAGTCAGTCTTATTCCCAGCAAAAGGCTCTTGGGAAGAAGAAAATGGAGCGTGTTATGTGTGAGAGTACTACTCATCTGGCTAAGGATTGTCCATACAATCCTAAGGGTACTTTTCACATGATCAAACCAAGGACTTCCATGAGTTCTAAGAAGATTCAAGCTTCGGAAGGAAAATTTGTTTCCTTTAGAAGCTCCAAAACTAAGAAGAAGGCAAGTGGAAAATTGCCTTTGGAAGAAAAGTTGGTCTCGGAAGGAAGGAATATTTCCGAAGCACTGAAGTCTGCTGCAGTGTCTGCAGAATCTTCCGAAGGCTCTGTCATCAAAACTTATGAAGTATCAAAAACTTCCGAAGTTTTGAAGATCAAGTCCAAGACTCCAAAGGTGGTGTGGAAGTCTAAGAAAGATCAAGTGACTGAGAATTCTCCATCAACAACAGCTCAAGATCCTCCTAGCACAACCATAGGATCTATTACTGTTGCATTATCTTCTGTTTCAATTATGAGCCCAAGACAAGTAAGGCTTGGGTTTCCAAATGTAACTAATCATTTTCTTTATGCAGAGACAACTGAAGACAAACAAAAATGTCTGGATCATTGATAGTGGCTGTTCCAGGCACATGACAGGCAATAGGTCACTACTCCAAACTTTGAAAGGATTGATGGAGGGCCAGTTGCCTTTGGAGGAGATGAATGTGGTTACATTTCAGGAAGGGGCAAGGTCACAAATGGTAAGCTCAGCATTGAAAAGGTAAACTTTGTCAAGGAGCTTGGGTACAGTCTTCTGAGTGTATCCTAATTTTGTGATCAGAGTCATAACATGCTCTTTACTGAGCATGAGTGCATTGTTCTCAAGCCCGTGGTGGTCATTCCTCATGAGCATATTCTACTTAGAGCCCCTAGGAAAGGGAACATGTACAAGATGGATCTACAAGAAACATCTCCCTCTGGAGAAGTTTCATGCTATTTGTCTAAAGCCAATAGTGATGAGTCTTTTCTATAGCATAAAAGAATGTGCCATGTAAACTTTAAAAGTATGAATAAACTGATTAAGAATGATTTGGTAACTGGAATGCCAAAGAAATAGTTTACAAGTGATGACCATTGTGTTGCATGCCTGAAAGGGAAGCAACATAAGGTATCTCACAAGCCTAAGGAAAGAAACTCCATCACTACACCCCTACACTTGTTACATATGAATCTCTTTGGCCCCACCAGTGTAATGAGTCTAGGAAGGACCTCTTACTGCTTAGTGATCATAGATGACTTTACAAGATTCACTTGGGTCTTCTTCCTTAGAACTAAGGATGAGACTCCTGAGATTCTAAAAAAATTCATCATGAAGATTGAGAATCAATCTGATCACAAGGTCAAAATCATAAGATGTAATCAGGGAACTAAATTCAAGAACCAAATCCTTGATGCATTCTGTGATGAAAAAGGTATTACAAGATAATAAAGTGCTCCTAGGACTTCTCAGCAGAATGGTGTTGCTAAGAGGAGAAACAGGACACTGATTGAAGCTGCAAGAACCATGTTGTCTTACTCTAAGCTGCCCATCACCTTCTGGACAGAGGCAGTCAATATTGTTTACTATGTGCAAAACAGAGTTTTAGTAGTTAAGACTCATGGCAAGACTCCTTATAAACTTTGGCACAAGAGGAAACCTTTCATTGGTTTTCTTAGGTTATTTGGTTGTCCTTGCACCATCTTGAATACCAAGGATCAAATTGCCAAATTTGCTAAGAAATCAGATGATGGACACTTCATTGGATACTCTTCCCAAGCTAAGGCTTACAGAGTATACAATCTTAGAACTAGAATTGTTGAGGAGTCAGCCAATGTGACTTTCAATGAACACACACCCTGTGTGGCTGGTTCTGGTCCTGATTGGCTTTTTGATCTTGATTTAGTTACCAACTGTTTTAACAAATTTTATGAGACTGTTTCAGGATCTATAGAAAATTTAAATACAGGTGATCCTGATCCAAGATTTGAGCTGAGAAGACCTTCAAGTAGCACATCTTCAGCTATAGTTGGGACTACTTCTGCAAATGAGGTTTCTATCAGCGCCACAATGAAAAACTCAGCTGATACATCTGGTATGCCTTCAAATTCTAGCTCAGAGGCTCCACAACCAGATAAAGATGCTTCAATTGTAGAAGACAATGATGGTAGTGGTAACAGTGATCAAGACTTTCTTGATGCTGATAAACACTCCATAGATAACAACATCAATGATGTCACACACTCCTTGGATCAAGTCTCTCTTGATAAATATGCTGATGTGGTAGGTGAAACATCTATTCCAGATCTAAATTTCTCAAATTTAGATCTTTCTCAGCAGCTTGCTGTGATCCCTCAGCTAAGGATCCATAAGTCCCACCCCACCACAAACATCATTGGAGATGTTGTCACAGGGGTAAGAACAAGAGGACAAACCCATGAAGCAAATGTTTGTCTTCACTCTTGTTTCTTATCCCAGATAGAGCCAAAGAAAGTTAATGAGGCTCTGAAGGATGGAAGTTAGGTTGAAGCTATGCAACAAGAGCTGCTTCAATTCAAAAGGCAGAAAGTTTGGAACCTTTGTCCTCTTCCTCATGGGAAGACTACCATTGGAACCAAATGGGTGTTTAGGAACAAGAAGGATGATAGAGGTATTATCATCAAGAACAAAGCTAGACTAGTTGTTCAAGGGTGCACACAAGAAGAAGGGATTGACTACACTGATGTCTTTGCTCCTATAGCAAGACTGGAAGCTGTTAGGATATTCCTGGCATTTGCTGCATCCAAGAACTTCAAGGTCTTTCGACTTGATATAAAGTGTGCTTTTCTTTATAGAGTGATTGATGATGAGGTGTATGTCAAACAACCACCTGGTTTTGTAGATCCTAATCATCCTAATTATGTCTGCAAACTTGACAAAGCTCTTTATGGGCTGCATCAGGCACCCAGGAAGTGGTATGAGATATTATCTGAGTATCTTTGCAAACATGGATACAGGAGAGGTACTATAGATGGAACTCTCTTCATCAAAGGACAGGGAAATGACATATTGCTAGTTCAAGTGTATGTGGATGACATAATCTTCGGGTCAACTAAATCAAAACTCTAAAAAGACTTTGAGAAGCTGATGAAGGACATATTTGAAATGAGTGCCATGGGAGAACTCAATTTCTTTCTGGGAATTCAAGTGAAGCAGGTTGAAGATGGCATCTTCATTAGTCAGTCAAAGTATGTTCAGGACATACTCAAGAGGTTCAACATGACTGATTGTAAGATTGCTAAGACACCCATAGCTAGAAACCACTCCCTTGGACCTGATCTTGAGGGGGAGTGTGTAGATGAACACTTATACAGGGCTATGATTGGGTCTCTTATGTATCTTACTGCTAGCAGGCTTGATATTATGTTTGCCACTTGCATCTGTGCAAGATATCAACCCAACCCTAAGATGTCTTATCGTATCACTGTCAAAAGGATTCTAAGATACCTTAAGGGTGCTTCAACACTTGGTTTATGGTATCCTAAGAATCCTGACTTTAATCTGTATGCTTACACAGATAGTGATTACGATGGTTGCAACATGACTGTAAAGTCTACATCTGGGGGATGTCAATTTCTTGGTGGAAGGATTGTCTCATAGCAATGCAAGAAACAATCCTGTGTCTTTGCATCAACTGCTGAAGCTGAATACATTGCTGCTGCAAGCTGCTGTGCTCAATGCTTTGGATTCAGAATCAGATACTGGACTATGGGTTTAATTTCAAGGAGACTTCCATTCACATAGACAACAATAATGTTATCTCTATCATAGAGAATCATGTGCAGCACTCAAGGACAAACACATCAACATCAGGTATCATTTAATAAGAGATAATTATGAAAAGAGATTAATTAAACTAGTCAAAGTTCATACCGATGAACAATATGCTGGTCTTTTTACAAAGGCTTTTGATGAACAGAGATTTAAATATCTTGTATCAGCTATTGGGATGATCAACTTTGAGTAGGTTTCTTAAAAACTAATTCTTATTATTTTTTAAAACGTGTGTGTCCTAAGTTGTCTAGTTTATCACTTTCATAAGCTCTTGTTTTCTTTGGATGAAAATATTTTTGAAGACTTTCCTTAGATTTATGAAAATTTTGATCCTTCGAAAGTTATGTTTTTAACTTCGGAAAAAAATTATGCTTTTAAAACAAATAACTGCACAAGTACTTTACCTTCGGAATAAATTTCTAAAATATCTTCCGAAGCTTAAAATTTTCTTTGGCACTTAAATGTTTTCAAGGACCTTTTTCTTCCGAAGCAAATAACTATCGGAAGCTTTGTTCTTAAACAGAACTTTCAAGTCTTGATTTTCTTCCGAAGTCAAAATCTTCACAACTCTTAGGAAAATCTTCCAAAGTCATTTAGCTTCGGAAGCTTTTTCATTTAAAACTTTAGAAGATAATTTACCTTCGGAAGCTTTTTGACTTCCAAGAAAACTACTTTTTGAGCAAAAGTAAACTACTTTTTTATAGGTGGGACCGACATCTGGATTTCAGAGTTTATCCTCTTTCATTAAACTTTATCTGAAATCTTTTTCACATATAACCCAATGCTTTCTCCCTCTTTCTATCAAATGTTTCTTCCTCCAAACCTAAAACCCTAAATTTCTCTCTGAAATTTCTTTCTTCTTTCTTTCTTCATCCTTAAGCTATCTCAATGGCTAATCCTTTTCATAGAAATACCCGAACTTTACCATGCAGCTCCACGGTAAACACAACCAGGTTGCTCTGTTAAGCTCTGAGAAAGATCCTCATTTCTCAGAGGTTTGTCGCTTTTTAGCTTTGTCCAACTACTTCACCTCTCTAACCATTGATCCTCCACTATATGAGAATCATCTGCTTGAATTATGGAAGACCTGCCAAGAGGTCGTAATGGATGGGGAGAAGGCACTGTCTGGCACAGTGTAGGGGAGAACAGTCTTCATCACTCCGGCCATCATCAACATGCATCTTCACCTGGATGATGAAGAATGTGAGATGTTCTTCCCAAAAGAAGTTGTTAATCATTCTTTTGAGTAGATAGGGTATGAGGGAGATTAGTCTGTCAAGACCTTCAGGAAAGGGAAGGTCTTATCCTAGTGGAGATTCCTGCACCATGTTGCTATCCACAGCTTATCAAACAAGCATGGTGGATGGGACCAGATTCTTGAGGATCTCTCCTTCATTATCCATGGAATGATTTAGGGGGTCAAGTTCAGGTATTCTCAATCTGTCTATACTAATTTACTTGCAAAATTGGACTCCTTAGAATATTACATGTTCCCTAGATATGTCCAGTACATTCTTAACTGTGAACTGGGCTCACAGTTAAGGGGAACAGGTAACATTCTTAAACTGGGATAGATGAAGCCCGACATCTTTAAAATACTGAGAAAGCCCACTATTGGCTTCTCTGGGGTAGAAACAACCTTGGTCCCAAAAATGTTAGAGGTCATTGCTCAAGATGACAACCTAGCAGCACCAGCTAGTGTTGAGCCCACACTTGCTACATCCCAACCACCTACACAGCCACAAATCACCCTCACCTACCAAAGAAAATCTAAACGAATCCCTTCTCAGGCTATTCAGTCTGTGGAGGCCCCCATACACTCACCAATACAGGAGGAAGTGGACATTGGAGCTCCCACTTTTCCTGAGGAGCAGAACACTCTCATCTCTTCAAGGATCAGTGTTGAGGTTCCTCATGCTCAGCCTAATGAGCTCATAAGCCAAACTGCCTTAAGCCATCACTCTGAGTCTCAACACTCAAGTGATCAACCTTCAAGGGACATTACCATCCCCAGCCTTTAGATCTCAACCAACCAATCCCCAACCTTGATTTCTACACTAATGAAGATCTAGGTTTCAGTGAGTATCATGATTCTCTCTTCTTTTCCCCTACTCAAAGAGAGATGAGTGCTTCTGAGGCTCCTATTTCTAGCCCCTATCAGTCACCTACTACTGAGGTGGACACTTCTAAACCTGTTCAGGATGTCCATATGGAAGAGGCTCTCACTTTTGAAAGTGATTACATCATTAAGACCTCAACCATGGCAACTCAACCCATTGACATTTCAACTGAGATTACCAGTGAGCAGAGGAAATCCAACAGCCAAGAACCTGAAGCTGGTGGTGAGAGAGAGGACTTTGGTCCAATCATCTCATCCCCCAATGATTCTTCTGATGAAGATGAGGGGAATTTAAGACTAAAGGTGCAAAAAATGTCTAAAACATGCACCTATTTACTCTCCAAGGTTAGTCACCTTGAATCTCAAGTGACTACCTTGCACAACAGGGTCAATGATCAACAACTTCAGATTTCATATCTTAAGGAAAAACTAGTTGGGAGACCTTTAAGAAGAACTCAACTAGGAACACAAGAACCTATGGATGTGATTGACCTAACTCCTGGCTCACCTATACAAGTGGGTGATGCTACCAAAAAGGGGGGAGAAAGTCATTACAGCTACAGAACCTGGGAGTTCTTCAAAGAGAATGGACACTGAGGACTCACCATCTTCACTTGCAATTGTGCATTCTCAGCAACCTCCTCAAATTCACATTGATGTGGACTACACAGACTCCTTCATACAGAGTCTGTTTGAGGATGGGATACCAAGGGCTATATCATCTCCACCATCTTCCAATCATATCATTGGGTGGAGGTATGACAGTAATAGGAAAGCCCTAATCATCATAAGAGTTCAAGGGCAACAGGAGATCTTCAACTATCAGACCTTGAACTTCTATGAAGGTTTGGATTTAGTCAACATTCCACTTGTCAATCCAAGCCAATCAAGACAAGCTGACAAGTTGGCCCAAAGAATCCAAGACAGGATCACTGCAGAGTTCAACCTAAGAAGACTTTGGCAATCAGGAAATATCATCGGTCAATTGGATGTTGAGGCAGACCCTAAGATTAGCTTCATAGGGGAAACCATGACTGAAGGCCCAGTGATAGAACCTGAGAGCCGAGTCTCATCACCAACAACTGTTACAGAGATCAATGCCCTTTTTGAGACACCTGCTAGTGAAGGTGATTCTCAACCTCTCTCTGGCCAGAGCTTAGAAGCTACATCAAGCAATGAAGGCCAAAGCTCTCTCCATCCTGAGTCACAAAGTTCTATGAGTGACAAAGGGAAAATAAAGATGACATCTGAGGAGATTGAGGAGGAGAAGAGAGAGAGGAAAAGGAAGCTGAGGGGAGAAAGTTCCTTTTCTGGGTCTGCAAGACTCATGGAGACTGCAATCAGGGCTGCCCCTAGACCAGATACTCAGAATGATGAGTTAAGGGCAGTCAGGATAAACTATCTGCAGACAAGGAATTATGACTTAGACAATGTCATCTCTCTCCCCTTGGAGGAGTTTAATGAACCGGTTGACCTGGAAAGGTCAAGGGAGAAGAAGGAGGCAGAAGATGTAGAGCTTCTAGTACAAATCAAGAAGATAGAAGAAAGGAAAGATTGTTCAAGCATGTGCCTACCCTCTCCTCAGTTCAAGAAAGTCCTGCACAAGAGGACGTGGTTCAAAAAGAACATCAGGTAGATAAAGAAGAAGAAAGGATCAAGATGATCAACTACTTGTGTGCCACAAGCCTCTATCAGGCAGAAGCACTTCTTCCCTTATCTTTTGACTATATTGAGTTTATCTAAAATAAATTGAACTTGAGATAGTCAAGAAGAGAAAGACAACCAAAAAAAGCTAAGGGAAGAAGTTGCTAAGTCAAGAGCCATCATCCACAAAAGCATGAAGAAATCTGCTGATAGACATAGGATGATGAGCTTCTTGAAGCTGTATGGATTCTCCAGAAGGAGACTTGGCCCCATGTCTCTATCCACTATGGATGAGCATATCAGGGTGATCAAGCAGAAGATCAAGAGTGGGGAGTTGGTTGACTTACATTCCCCTCCAAGTCAAGCCCCACCTGTCACACCCCAACTTTAACGGCGGAAACGTCAAGATGTGAGGGTTAAGATTGTTCATAGCCACATAACGCTATATTTAAAAGTAAATATTAAGATTATAAGTTTCAAAAGAAAATTACAAACATAAGTCTCAAACATAAAATAATCCCCAAAATAAGCAAAACAAACAGTCATTTTATTCATCTATCTAGGTCCAAATCCTAGTTTATTGCAAGCTTCACTTGATCACTTTAAACTTGAGGATTACCTGAAACATTATAAAAATAAAACGTCAACTAAAAAATTGGTGAGTTTCCAAGGTTTTCATGCATAATATAACAAGGTTACAAGTAGCAATTCATGTCATAGGTTATAAGTTAGTAAGGTTATAGAACACATATCGTTACAACCAAACCTCGACTTGATTACAAGTATATATGATTGGATAAGTGTATTTGGTACTCATGATGAACAAGCATACGTCATCAGGAGCCGGCAATACCTCGGTTTTAGCACCAAATAGGCTTGTCAGGCCCAAAGATCTAAGACGTCGCCAGGCTAGCAATAGTTAATGATTGCAAACAAATATGTATCTCATATAATCACTTACAACACACAAATAACCATGACAAAATATAAAGATGAATTGCAAGTGCTTTACAAGTTCAAATGTTTATAAGTGTATGATGTATAAGTATCATGTTTCACCCCAAAATAATGTGAAAACATTAAAAAATAGAGGCAAGTAAACTCACATGGCAAATAAGTATAAGAAAAGATGATTATTAGGAATATAATAGTAAACGTTCCCACGCAATCCTTCCCAAGATACCTAAGGATATATACATTTCAAGTTTAAGTTTACTAATAAGTTTAACGATTTAACGGGATGCTAGAGCTTCAATTCATATTTGGGGGTTTCAATAACTAAATTAAATAAAATGGTATAGTTGGTTATGTTTTGATTCGGTGAAAATATAATATTCGAACATTTTATTATAGAGCAATGAATAGAATCATAGGTAGTAAAGTTTAAATCTAAGTTTAAATAATCTTTTATAAATTTTGTTTTAAAAATACTTGTGATTTAAATAATTGTATATAGATGACGTTTGAGTCAAATAATAATTTAAAGTTTTAAATTATTATTTAGAGTCTATTTTATATATATATATATAAAAGAAAATAATCCAAATATAACTCTTTCTTTTTAAATTATTCAGGAATATATTTATAGAAATTAATAAAGTGTTTTTAGAAATACACAAAGTTTTTAAAATTATCTTTAATAATTTTCAGAAATTTTTACATATTTAAAAACTTTGAAAAAGAACCAAAAAGAATGGATTAAGGGTCCTCGGGTTCGAACCCGGGACCTCAAGTCCACACTGCACACATATTACCAGTAAACCAAAGGCTTAAGCCGCGATAGTATTTGCCTTTTAAATCTTATATACGAACCTAAACAAAAACCCCCAAATCCTTAAGAATCCTAGAACACAATCGATCAAATTGATCATTAATTCGAGATTGATGATCAAATTAACCATGGGGCTTTTGTTCCCCTTGCTTAATCGATCACAACCATGTATCAAACTTACTTGGTTCCGATTGATTTACGGATTTGGAACTTGATTTCTCTTTGATGAACACTCGATGAACAAGACATGATTTTTGTTTGATGGAGTGTGTATTTCACGAATTGTGTGCACAGAGAGTTGAAAGGAATCGAGTGAAACCCTTCCTCTCTGTTAATGGATTCAATTTAATCGATTCAGTCCCGAACGGCTTCATCTTTGGTTTCGTTTGCTTCGGTTACAATTCGATGACTAATTGTTTGTTAAGCTCGAATTAAACCACACATTTAGTTTAGTGGTGATTACACGAGCGTTTCTGTTTGTTTAAGTTGATTAATCATCAAGTTTTGTACGTTGAACGGTTATGAACCGATTGAGGTGCGCGTTTTTGGTTTGAGCCTCTCCATTTCGAGCCTTAATGTTCAATTAAGTCGTGGGTTCGAGTCCAAAATGTTTTCCCGAGTCATTTGGCACCAATTTAGGTCGAAATCGTGCAATAAACCCGTGAATTAGAGTTCACCGGCGCCGCGCCGGAGCTGTGTCGGTCGGCGGCCTGAAAAGCGCGAGAGAGGGGGGGAAAGAAGATCTTTTGTTTTGTTACAACTTTGCCCCCTGTAGTTTTTACTTTTTGTTACTTTATGTTAAAATCTTCTTTTTAAAGTTTTAAAATTAGCAAACAACCCCCTTAAATTAATCTATAATTTTTAAACATTTTACAACTTATTATTATCATTATTATTATTATTTTTATTTTTATTAATATTGTTATTATTAGTATGATTATTATAATTTGGTATTATTAGAAACATTAATTATTTATTAAGTAATAATTAAAATAAGCTTTCAAGTTAAAGAATTAAAACAATTAAGACAAAAAGCATAAATGGCCCATAAGTTTCACATATGGCAACAATGGTCCTTACAAGAATTTAATGATGCAAGCTTTTAATTACACCAACAATACAAGATGTTACACCACCTGAAGTGGAGGTTAAGGTTGAACAACCAGAGACATCACAACCTGGACCTCCTACTGAATCTCAGCGAGATTCATCTTCTGATCCATAGCAGGGTTAGACTCACTCTCAATCTGAATCTGTGAGAGTAGAAGACCCAACTGAGAAAGACATTGAAGATCAATCCGGTACTGCAGGCCAGTCTTCTCAGTTAGAAGTTGTAAAGAGAAAGAAAAGGATGGATTCTAAACCAAAGCCAAAGAAGAAGACTACATCCTTTTCTGAACCTCAGGATGAGTCAAAACATCCTGAGGATGTGCAACCAGAGAATGCTCCATCATCTCCCGTTCCAATAGCTCCTCTTGCATCAGAAAGACCCATCCTGTCCTGGACATACACTACAAATCCAGAAAGGTGGCATGTCATCAGAGATCATGGCACTGAGAATGTCTACACTTGGCAAGACATGTTTCAATTGCCTCTGCATGATCTCTTTGACATGGGAAGATACTTTGATAGTTTGAAAGATCCTGATCATCTTATGAAGAATGGGCTGGTTATCATCCTGATGAGGACTATTGATATCTGAAGTCTTCAAGAGGTTTAGTAGCATCAACCTAGGGGGATTTGTAGAGAATATGCATAGAGGCTGAAGCAACCAAAGTCTTCTTACATGCATGCTGCACAAGTACTGAAGAAGAATGTTTCGGAAGTTTCACACATGCAACAGAAATATTCTAAGTGTGAAATCTTCTGAAGTCAAGACCAATATCTTCCGAAGCCAAAGATGAAGTCTTCCGAAGCTTCAAAGACAAAGTCTTCCGAAGCTCCACACTTGAAGATAGATTTCTTCCGAAGACTTTTAGTAACATGCTTTATCTGATGTACTTTTTTATAAAGTTGGACCCCTTTTCGCTGCAACTCTGTAAAGTCACCAACTTATATGAGTTGGTGAAAAGGTTCATGCTTTTGGTAACTGTACATTGAGGTCGTGAGTCTATAACTTTCTACTTCATGTACTTTATCCTTTTTGTAATAGATAAGGATGTGAGCTATGGCATGTCATAGTCACAAAGTCAAAAAGGCAATCTGCCTTTTTGACTCTACAATTGATTTTGTGTTGAGTCTAGTCAATTATATCCAGCTGGCTTTCATAGTATGGCCGACTGTAGGATGTAGTATAAGTATCTCATGTTCTTGTAACTTTATCAATATGCTTTGTAACACTTGTAATATAACATTGAGAAAGCAATATACTATAATCTTGAAAACCATCTCACTGTGTAGTTTGCTCTTGTGTTTTGTCTCTTAATTACTTGTGTTATTAGTGTCTTCATTTGTGGTTAATCCAGTTTATAGTTTGTTTAAGTTTAGTTACTCTCCTCTTTATGTTATTGTGTTGTATTTGACCATCCTTCACCGGTCCTGCAATACCCTCCCTCGCCCAAAATTAAATTTTTTTAAATAAAAAAAATCCGAGATTTTTAATTATTTATTGTTTTCAAATACTTAAAAGTTTAATTTAATTTTATTTTCCCCTATATAATACCATATTTACCTTTAACAAATCTTATATTGTTCTTAACTTTCTTTTTTAAAATTCTTTGAATAATATCTATCATTAAAAAGTAAATGTGTTAGATATTTTTTTAGTTTATCTAGAAAAAGTATATTGATTCTTATTTCTATTTTTAAATTATTAAAAAAATTGTAAGGAACCCTCGCTAACTAGACGGGATAATAGTCAAATCCCTCGCCTCGTCTTACATGCCCCTCGCTAACAAGACTTGTCCCTCGCTTGATTGAACTTGCCCCTCGCCTGATAAGACATCCCCCTCGCTTTGGAGAAAGGAACCCTCGTTGACTAGGCTCTCTCTTCGCCCTGAGGGAACGTACCCCTTGCTAACTCGGCGAGATGCTTGTCACATCCCTTGCCTAGGGGTTTGTGTCCATCGCCAACCTTTTTTATTTTATTTTATTTTCTTTTTCTTTTAATAAAATTTAGTTTACACATGGACGAGATAACACCCAGTGGGCAAGGGATCATAACTTTTCATCGCAACAGGTGAGGGTCAAAATCAAATGTATAATCTCGTAATTTTAAAATTCAATGGTTATTTTGTTAAGTTGGTTAGGTCAAATGGTTAATTTTATAATCTTCCCTTATTATAATCTAAGCGACAGCTATCACATCACTACCACCCTTCTTTCCTATCACATATGCTGGTGTGGCTATTAAGTGACTACATTTATTTCAAATTAAACTCTATCAAACTCCCCACTAATAATGGTCTAAATGACACTAAAATCACTAATCACCCACAATAATACAAAACCAAAAGCTGCTAAAACAATGATATGTTCACCTTCAAATGCCAAAGTAGAACCATACAAGACAGCATGAAAGATTACTCTATCATACAGAAAAATGAGAAAAGTTGGAGACCAAAATTGTAACAAAAGAATACTGTATCATACAAATTTAGAAAATATTTGTGTTCATGGACCACTATATCAGTATAAGATAATATGTTATATCTTTAATTTAACTGAAACTTAAAACCTTATTCTTCAGCTTTCATGAAATGATATGCCCTCCTTAACCTCTGCAAAAAGAACACTTGGTTAGCTCCCCGAAGATGATAAGAGTTGAACAACAAAACCGTAGTCAGATGCATGTAATTTGGCTGATATAGATTTCATCTACTCCTTTGAGTAATCAAACAGTTGGCGATTAAAATAAAATAAAACTAAAATGTTACTAATTTAACGTGTTGTATAGCTAATTAACAGGTTCCAAACACCACATATTATAATTAATTGCAGGATTTTGCAATGTCACACAGGTCCTGTTGGTTTGACCCATCAATACTCTAATGTTCATTTTTATAAATTTATACGAATAATAATTAATGTAATTTAATAACAAAAATTAAATTGTTATAACAATATCATACTCTCCTTTGTAGCTGATTTTCTCTAGTTTGTTTGCTTGATCTATTATTAATAGCATACAAACCAAATTTGACCTGTTTTCATATAAATATTGAAATTGCAACCTATAATCATTAACTAAGATAATGTTAAGAATTTGCATGCATGTTGCATGAAAGAAAAAAAATTAAGTCCAGTACCGCTGTTGTATCTCTAATGCGAAGGAGGTCCAGCCTTTCTTGTGGTCTCCGATGTGTTAAAGTAGCAAGCTGCAACCATGAGGTTGTATCAACCATCATCCGAAAGATTACAACTTGGTTTATCAAAAGCATAAAAGACATCAAAGGCTAGATGCCACATCACTAGAGATGGAAACTAACAGGTCAAGCAAGCTGTGTAATAGGCCAAAACAAGTAGCTTCTTATTATGGGTCAAAATAGGTTGGGTCAGGTTGACTTGAGGAGAAATATTTTTGGTATAAAACTTTTACACTGTTAAAATAGTTCGTGTTATATATACTTACAAAATTTAGACTATATCAGTTATTTGAATAAAACGATGTAAGAGGCTTTATGCATTTATATATACACTTTCGTCAACTTGTTTTATGCATTAAAAATGGAATCTTTTTTAACTAACTTTTGCATTTTACCTGTTAGAAAAAAATTAGAACTCAAATCGACCCGTTCGTAAGTAAATGAGTCCAAATTGTCACCTCTACACGTATAATAATATGCGTACCCAAAAACTGAAGTTTTCAAGATCTGTTGTTGAAGGCATCAAACCTTCTGCTTTATGCAGTTCTGTAAGTCTCATTTGATCTGCATTAAAAATCATAATTATTTATATGAAGGTGTTTCCTTATAAAGCAAGAACAACTGAAACTCAATGTTTGAATTTCTACTATGATATAACTTAAAACATATGGCGAGTTACAATATGTAAATGACTTAATGGGCCATAAGAAATATCTGAAAACCATAAAATACCCATAATAGAAAAGGCGAGGAAGGGAGTAGCAAAAGGGAGGGAGTCAAAATGTCTACATGAAATAATTGTGTCATAAACTTCTTTTCTACAATTTAAAGGCGGGAATATAACAGGCAGTTTGGGTAGCAGGCCAAAATGGCTAAATATTGTACGTGTTAAAATGGGTCACTTGAGTGGACCCGAAACATATTATGACTGAAAATTTATATATTTCTATAACTTGTTAGTGTGTTGCAATCATGATAAAAGTTACATTATTTCAAAAATCTAATTTTTTTGAATAAAATATTTATTAGCTTGTATGTGTTACAAATACATGTTGCCTAAGTTGTGACTCATTTAATGCAGGTCCATGGTGGGTAGATTTTTCTATTTTGACTATATTATATAAAACGTATCCCAAAATAAACCCATCCATATCTAGATGCGCCAACATTAACACCTCAATTCATATGATTCTACCTCCTCGTGCTGCTTCTTGAGCCGCTCTTATCCATGATCGAGCATATTCTGCCACTATATTCGTCATATCCTGCAACTAAAGCAAAGAAAATCACCATGATTAGACATGGTTGTCATCCAAGGTAAGGTAACAAATACTAAACATGCAAAACCAACAATTTTTCCTCTTGAGCACTTGATTGCATAATATTTAAGATATAAAATTAGAAAGCAATTTAATGGAATGACTCTCAATGGTAGTGTATCTAGGGATACATGCTAAAAGAATGTACTCTAGAATTATAGGTTGCAAATGTGCGGGTTGGAAAACATGTCGAAACAGGCTCAGAATGAAACTGATTGTCTTCTATACAGGTCAAACGGGTAGGATCAAGTTGAGTTAGATTGGCTTACATATATAGTTGTGAGGGGTGTAAGTTTACGATAAAACATGAAAACTAGATATGAACCAATGACGAAATTCATGGATTTAGGCTTACTCCAAATAGGTTTGGGTCAGCTTAGGGTTAAGGCCACAAAAAACTTTTAGCTAAACAGGATGTTAATTGTTATCAGGTCAACCTCTGGTGGGTTCATGGGTTGATCTGCTTAATTTTGTAATTTTTAAGGGGTACTTCATGTCAAAATCTAACTGGTTTTGGTATTTTGTTTCACGCCCTTAAAGATAAAAGAGAAACAGGTGCTGGCCTATGTAGTTAAGTTATGAATATTTTATAGATATTTTGGTTTTCTGGTGTAACTTGGAATATTCTATTAGTAATATGAAAATTTTCAGATTAAACCAACCATGTTGATGCTAACCCGTGAATAAGCAAGTCGTTTTCAAGTTTGACACGGAATTGCAGTTGGTGTTTGACACGCCAACTCGTGAACATGACCCACTCAACACACCTAATTTTGTCCATTATTAAAATAATATTATAGATAAAAGAAACACAACTTAAATCTATCAACACACATTTTAGACAGTTATGCATAAGCATAAACTTTTGCTTTCTTTCAAAAACGAATAATATAAGTTTTTTTTCAATTGCTTTTTTAAAGATCCACAAAATTAAATTACCTTCTGATTTTAACTTTTTGTTAACTCGTAAAAAATATTTTAAAAAAACAGCCAGTTTCTATGAAAAAATCAAGACAGATGTATTATTTTTTTTAGGTTTTTGTTATGGTAATTAAGGCTGCCGCATTCATTAAAAAGTGGTGATTTTCAACTTGTTTAACCTTTTGAACCATTGTCACGTTACCTAGATCTTTTTATTCCACCCATATGGCCCGTTCAAGATTAGAAGAAAAAACAAATTGACTCATTTGTAAGTAAATGGGTAGAATTACCACCTCCATGTAGAATACAGGACACATGAAAGAAAACAATTATCAAGTTTTAATAATAGTTAATCTGGTTATTGTGTATTCAAATCATACCCTTCATTTTAAGCCTGGATTTGGTGTACTTGGGTAATTATAGGCCAAGATATTACTAAAATTATTGTCATCAACAATTTATAGATAAACTGCAAGTTAATTCAAAAGTCAAGGTTAAAAGTGTTATTACATCTAATCTCTCTTTTGTTCCTTCTGCTGGAGTCAAATCCCGCACCCATTCAATCTCAGCAACACGGTACCTTCATAAATAAAAGCAAGGGATATGGCCAGATTAAACAACCATATTGTAACCTTAAACTTAAATATACTCATGACACACTTTCATCAAGTTAAGACATTAGTCAGTCAAAGGTCATATACCCCTGTTTAATTAAAATAATATAGAAAAACTTCAAACAAGAATGATCGTGATGCTAACCCGTCTTGATCCCAATTTCGAAGGATCCGGCATCTTCTCCGACTTTCAACCTGCATAATTTGATCTTTATAGGGTGAATAATCCATGGAGAATTAAGAAAAAAAAACTGCATATGTCTATATAAATAATCACAAAATATTAATGAAGTATATATCGATCACACAGAAGGTAAAAAAGGGATCTCACCTCCAGGAAAAAACGCCCATCTGGAAGTGGCTCACAACTATATGATTAGAAACGGATTATTAATTACTACATAACGAACTTGAAACAAACTTGTGTAAAATACAAATATATCAGATGATTCAAAAATACTCTGTTATTTCCACTTCACATGCATAATCAGCTACAGATCCTGTTGTGGAGTCGAGTATGACCTGCATTATGCAAACACAAATCAGATGCATGAAAAATGAGTTGAGATGGCTCTACCAATCCACCTTAATCAATGAGAAAAAGTAGAGGTGATGAATTTTACCCATTTGTTTAACAGGTCTATGCAGTTTATTATCTTTAACGGGTAAAATCAAAAACATTTAGCTAACAAGGAAACAGGTCAAACGGGTTAAAAGTCATCCAAAGTTTAGTTTCAATGCACTAAACCTTCTAAATCATCTTATACAAAAGAAATTATATTATTTTTGGAAATAATGACTTTTATAAAATACCTGAATACTTGATACAACAATATATTTAAGAAAGGTAATACTTTTGGATAAAATGTGTTGTGGGCCAACCCAGTGTGACACGTACAAGGTGACGTGTCTTGACTCTTGACCATTACCCAACCAGCCCAACCCGTGCTTGCCACCTCTAGAAGAGAAAGAGATCACTACTGGTATCTACCATTCCCATTCGCCGATTTCCTTCCATGAGTCTCCTCACCTGTCATTTAGGCATGATATCAACCATTACCGTAATCTATCATCAAACTAAAGTCTTTTAAATAGTCCTTTGACAATGAAGTCTTGATAAAATTTTCAATGGAAACAACATAGTCCATCTCATTCTTTTGCATCCAGACTTGACATAGAATAATGCATTACAGATGTGGAGATAGAATGGATAAAAACTAACCATAAGTCTGTAACGGGCTTCGAAAATGTTTAAGTGGAATTTCTGGCAAGGTAGGACAACATCCAAGACAAAAGAGGTAAAAAATCAGGACCCATATTGGTCAAACTGTCATTCTCCAATTTCCTTTCTGCATATTCCGCTGGGAAATTCCTCTCTATTATATTTTTCAGTGTCACACTAGAAAAGAAGGAAAGAAAGAAAGAATCAAGCAAATATTTTAGATTAGGAATGGATTCACATTCCAATTTCCTGGTTAAAATATCATGAGTTCCTTAAATCAATAGATTCTCACAAAACATGTCATTGGAGTGCAGACAAGAAGCCAAATATGCATGCCTTCATACATGTAATTTAATTGAATTAATATATGGTTATGGTTTGTGGTATGATAATTGAATTGCTATATATAATATACCCCCTATCTCCCAAACTAATGCATATAAATAAGAATATGTTGTTTGAAATCTAGAGTTATTATGTCATAAAACTTGAGTATAAGGAGTAATTGCAAGAAAAGTAATCAAGTTTTGTCTGATTCTGCTTTGGATAAACATCTTTGTTGTCACCCATAATAACCTTCCAAGATTTCAATCAAGGTAATATTCAACCTCGTCAAGCGTTAACCAGTTTCTGATGCCACATCAGAAAAATTCAACTCAGTCAAACTAACCGACACCTCAACTGTCCATCATCACTTTTGAGCTAGTAACCTGTATGGGTTACCTTGAATTGGATTTTTGAAATTATTTTATCAAAAATTAAACATGTACGATGTTTTGTTTGTAGAAGAAAACCTGGTTTAACTTGGTTACTTTTTCAAGCCATAATTGTATGCATAACTATAAAGACTATAGTAACTAACTGTTTGGTCATATAAATTCATTGTTTCTCCTCTGACAAAATGAAAAGAATATGAAAAGAAATACAAAGTCTTCTAAGGCAAATTATGATGAGAATATTTCTTGTTATTAAAAACGGAATCAACGCACCTAATTGCACAAGTTCTAGGGCTGATGAACAGAACCGTTCGGCACAATGGGCATCTATTCCCTAGCAGATATCCAAGGGTCAAGATTGAAATTAGCGTCCTGATATATGGAAAGAAATTAGTGAGAAAATAAACAAAAAGTCAACTAACCTCGGTCCATTGACTGGAAGAGGCATGCCCGACAAAAAGTATGCCCACACGGAGTTGTGATTGGTTCATAGAGCAATTTTAAACAAACGGTGCAGTCAAAGTCATCGGTACGTTGTGTTTGACCATGGTTTCTCTTCCCAAATATATTGGCTGTGAACTTTTCTAATTTCTGTAGAGCATTGCTACATGACACACCAGAAACAGAAGAAAATATTAATGTATTTTACTGCTCTGTAAAAGGCAAAAAAATAAATATAAAAAAAGAAAGAACGCATACTCTAGTTATACATCTAAATTAGAATGAACAAATAAGAAATTACAATATGTGTATATATAGAGAGAGAGAAGTAAAAAAGATACTAAACTCCTAAGGTGGTAAAGAAAATTTTTAATAAATTAATTACCTTGAAGCATCAACCTGAAGACCTGTAAGAATTACATCACGAGCTGACTCAAACTTTTCTAACTGCCGCAGAAAATTATTAAAAGATTATAAACGGAAGGTATCAAATGAATATGCTGTAGTTGGTTTATAATCTATATCCGCAGTAAATAGGTTAAATACTCACCAAAATGAGCGCATTTGCCTTCAGGACATATGCCAGTATAGTATTATTTTTTAAGTTCATTAACTGCTCAGCGTCCTTCAATGCAAGCTGAATAAACAAATTTCAAATATTCAAAAAAATTGGTGGTCACAAATATATACACAGTGACAATAAACGCAAGCCTCAATAAGAAAGATCATGTACACTAGCATGGGTTGTAGGGTCAAGCCCACTCAAAGGTCTTCTTTCAGACAAAGAAGCAGGTCTGTGTTTCAGAAATTGGCCAATCCTGGTTCACATGATTAAAGAGATTAGCGCTAGTGAAACATATACATACATATATACACAAAGTTTCACCTGAGGTAAGCAGCACATCGGTTGCTAAGAATGATAGGATCATCTGGTTTGATATTATGAGCTCTCGAGTAACAAGTAACTGCCTGATTAATAAATAATGCTTAACAAAGTAATAAAAAATTATGCACATAGAAGCTCATTTACAAATAGAATAACAATAACAGCAGCAAAATCACATCTACAAAAACAAAGCGTCTAATTATGTACCTCTTCATACTGATTAGCTCTGAAAGCTTTGTTACCCGTTTTCATTAAATCATAAAGATGATTAGACCGCTTCTTATCTAACGACTCCCCTTCATTTCCCTGCCAACAACACAATCCTTATTCAAACCTCATAATCTTCAAATTCTCTCAAACCAAAATCTCTAACAACCATACATCTCTTAATTCATATGATCATATCAAGCTAAAACACACAAATGTAAAGTAACTCAACCAATCAATTTCAGTCCCTTCATTAGGATATTGATACCAGTTATCAAACTATCAAACCTCCTTATTCCTCAATCATACAACAATCCACTATCAAAATTAACACAAATGTAAAAGAACAACTCATTATCACATCAATTGGAAGTTTCCACAAAGTAGAAGTACAACACAATATCACCTCAACTGTAGTCACCCCTAAATTAACGATATCTACAACAAATTAACAAATTCCCCTGCATCCAATCGCAATTTAGGAAGAACAAAAACCCTAAAACTCACCAAAACGAAGTCCTGAACGTCTTCAACCCCTTCTAAGCTAAACCCAGAAGATTCTTCTTCTTCAGTAGCCATCCGATAAAAACCCAATTGGGAAAACAACTCAAAACACAAAGAAGTGTATTATAATAACAATGATGATGATATTAATAATAATACTGATTTGAGCAACAATTGATGCGAATAGGATAACGAAAGCTTGAAAGGGGATTGTTATGGGCGTTAATGGAAGGTTGAAGGATAACAGCGTGTTCTTCCTTGTATCCTTCGTTCCATACACGGACCACAATCGTTTACGTGTACATTCTTACTCTCTCTCTACATTATCTCTCTCCATATCAGCACACTTTACATTGAATGAACAGATAATCTTTGAATTTTGGTGCTATCGTTCTCAAATTGTTCGATTTCGTCTTAATGAATACAGCAACTGAATGAGCTACCACCAATCTTGCCCATAAAATTGTTTTCTTTTTTTTCAAGTTGTGTGTGCTATGAAAGTAAAGTTAATGAATTTTTTGAGATAAATTGAAAGGAGGTGAAATTGTGTTTGAATAAAGACGAAAATATGAGAAAATGAAAGAGTTTTTGAAAAGTTACAAATTTTAATTTTTTAAAACTTTTTTTAAAAAATTAAAAAAAAGTCTAAATAAGTAATCTCAAATATGACCTAAAAGTTTTACGCTGCCTAACAACCACGGGTATAGCTTAATGACAAATGTGTATGTATGTTGATAATCAATGGTATAGTTTAATGATAAATATGTATGTCTGCATTCTTAAGATGGTGGATTTGAGCATCGAGATGTTTGGTGTATATTTGATTGGGAGTCAAGTGGAGTAAAATTAGATTAGGGTCTTTCATCGAGACGTTTGAGAACAGCTGACGTGACATCCTATCAAGTGAGGAACAAAGTCCTTTTGAATAACAGGGGCTTGAATGGTGTATAACATAAAAGAAGTAGAGGTCAACACGCTTTAATCTTTTTTTTATAAGTTCGAGATGAGATATTCTAAACTATTGGTAGTCATTGGCTACTATTATGTATAGTCTTTCTATACTTTTTCGATGTATGGGCGTATTGATTATCAAGGTGCATAGTTATAAATGTAAGTGCATAATCATGACTTGGAATGAGTTACCCGTCACCCCAAGTTTGTGTCTATGTGACTTCGTACATTTTGTATGTTAAGTTTTTTAATATATTAACTCATATGTGTAGGGATAGGTTCATTAGGGAACCCCCATTTAACACGAATCTTAGCCACAATCATCAATATTTTTGTTTGTTCGTTGTTGCACTCAAAGGCAAAAGTGAATTCTTGTTGAAGATATTCGGTTTGAATCAATTTACATTTATGTAGCATTATTTTATCCTCCATATAATTCGTTTTGTTAATGATATCATACAACATATTTCCAAACAATAATCTTTATTTATTTATGTGATCTCATAGGATGTGAACTAACTTTCTATATGTTTATCATTGTAATTTCTGTGTCACAAAATTAATAAATATAACTGAAACAAGGTGTTACAAAAATATAAGATCGGATGTGTGTGAACAAATTTTACAAATAAATGTCTTGATTTATACAAATGCAGCTCACTTTTTTAGAAAATAAAGTATATACATGAATCTAGGGAAGATAGGGAAGCATGTTGTCAACCTAGTGGTGTGTATAACTTACCTTCTCATCTTTAGGTTTGAAACCCACATGCATTTATAAGAAAAATCACATGAAAAAAAAAATACTTCATTGAAACTCAAGGTTACGTGGAAGAAATGTTGCTAAATCTATTGATTGCCCCCTTTATGGAGAATATAACGAAAGAACATATTTTCTTATCTTGTATCATGGCAAACCAAATTTGGCATTTTATTAGTAGGTGGACCGATTTACCCCATCTACCCTTTCACCGATGGGGGCGCCATCATTTTCGAGCTGCACAAAATCAACCCGAGAAGTGTGGTGATGAAGAAGCATGTGCCTGCCGTCGTTTATGTTTCATGTTGGTGCATCTAGAGATCAAGAAACAATAAAGTTTTTAACAATAAGCAAGTTGTGAGTGCTAATCTAATAGAGGAAATCAAAACATGGTTCAACATTTGGATTAGGAATCAATCCAAATGGGTGGCCCTAGAATGTAGGGCTGTTCAAATAGCTCGACGTTCAAAACTCGCTCGAACTCGTTTGAAAAATGCTCGGAATTTTGCTCGTTCGATTTTCCGCTCGAATATAAATGAACCGAGCAGCTCGGTTCGGTTTCAAAACGAACCGAGCACGAGCAAAGATACGCTCGCTCGTTGCTCACTCAATTTTACTCGAATACACTAAAACAAACATCACAAGTTACAAAGTCACACAACACTTAGCATCCTCTCGACATTCTTGAAGACCTAAACCCACCATCCGGCCCTCCACCCTCCAGTTCTCCCCCTACAGCCGCCAACTAGCAGCGTCGCCCCTGTAAACCAGAACAACAGTCGATCGACACCCCTACAAACCTGAAGACCTTACTCAGTTGCGAACCGGAACAGCTGCACCTACGATCGGACATTGTTTCAACTGCGACCGTAGTTGCCTCCGACCTGCATTTCTCGACCTTGTTCTTAATCGAGGTATTTTGAGGTTAGATTTGAATTATTTGTTACTTTGTTGACTTTGGGTTGTAATTTGAATGTTGAAACTTGAATGAATTATTACTTTGTTTTAACTTGTAACATGAAACCGAGCAAAACTGAGCGCTCGGTTAAAATCGAACCGAGTTTGAGCATCAAGTTTAAAACCGAACCGAGCCGCTCGGTTTAAAACCGAACCGAGTTCGATTGAAGCTGCGTTCGGTTCGGTTCGGTTCGGCTCGTGAACAACTCTACTAAGAATGGAATTAAACATGTTTTTCTACCATCTCAATGTAATTTTTGTCTTCTTTCTTCCTTTGAATGGTGATTGCTTCTTGGCTTCTAGCTCCTTGCTAGACTGTCTTATTTCTTTTGAAATATCATTTTGCCTTTGAAAGACAAAAAGAAAACATTTTTTGTTATTCGAAAAAGTTATAACAAACAAGTCACGTGTAGACTCGCACGTGTGTTCTAACATGTTGTAGTAAGCCATCTCAATTTAGAAAAGCTAATAACCATACATTAAAGTAGATGCATTAAAAGTTTTTCTGATTTTAAATCTAAGAATGTATACTACATGCCTATATGTGTATAGTGATTAAAAAAATATCTTCTAATTCTCATACAAAAATACTGTACTTCAAAAGATGACAATTTAGAAATGAATGAGAGATGTAAGAGATAGGACACAACATCAAATTAGGTATATAACTAACACATTTATGTCTTTTAGCTTATGTCCAACACACTTAAATGATAAACTATCTTTTAATACTTACAAATAGAACTAACACGATCTTGTCTTTTCAATTTAGGATATACACACATTTATTTATTTTCTTAAAAGGTAATGAGTTAAACATGTTTAAATAAATAACTCATCCATTTTTGGCCTCTTTATCAGATCAAATTAACCACGTGTTCACCGGATTTCGATATCTTATTTCAGAAAACCATTTTGATACTTACTATAAACTAGTAATTATATATACGTATGTCTCAACGACACGTAACACAGCATGATAAAGTATAAACTATAATTGTTTCAACTCATTTTTGAACTAAATTTTTGTCAAATGTTGAGTTACTCGAATTTATATTATTAAACGAAACATATTTATTTAAGTTCACTTGTTTTCAAAAATATATACGTCGAAACATATACCAACTTAAGCATACATAAAAACTAGCACAAAAACGTTTTATATTTGACCTAGTTCACGTCCAAACAAAATTTACATCATAGCGTAGACAAACTCGAATTTAGACCGACACGTACATTGAAATAAGAACGTAAGAAATTAGTATTTTTTAAATATAAATTTACAACACGTAAACCTAAGGCTTTAGAAATTTATAGGAATTAAAGTGATGTTTTTCAAATTTTAAAAAGTATACAAGTAAAAAGTGTCAATTCAAAAAAGTTGAATGGGGTTTTTGACCGATGACAAATGTCATCGATCTTTCAAATTAAGGATATAGTAATTTGTGTGTATAAAATTTCTTTTTTCACTTACAAAGATTAAAATATCCATATTATAACATTTTAGGAGACCTTTACGGGAACTACCGAGTATAAAACCCAAATATTCAAATCATAACCAAAAGATGTGAATCCAATATCCAAACCAATTATAAATGAGAGTTGGTTATAAATTTTAGAGTAAATTACACTTTTAGTAGGTTTGATGAAAACTATGTTTCACTAATTTATTTATTATACTGAGACTCTAATAGTGAAAATTGACTTTTAGTTTCACCCGTAACATTAACACCGTTGAAAACTTTTGTTAACTAAGTCCAAATAACAATATTACCCATGTGAAATACAAAAATAATTAAAGAAATACAAATTATAACCACCCCATCCCAAAAACCTCTTTCTAATCTTCTCTCTTTCACCAAGATCAAAACCCTACTCTCATCTCCCCCATCTCTTCCAAAAACCACATCATGCCACTTTCTTCGACCACCACCCACAAACCATCACCCCAACCCTCTTCAATGTATAACAATAATAAACTGATAGATACCGGTTCTAGATGGTCAATCTCCCAAAATAATTAGCCTTTTATAGTAGACAAACACTCCCAAGAACAAGATAAAGAACTAGAAACCTTCTGCAAAAATTTCCTCATTAACTTTTACGTTGCAATTACATAGTATTTATAAAAGAAATAACTAACACCTAGAATGCAGGAAACATGAAGCACTAACAAGAACATAGACACTACGCTTCTACCCACTATCCTAATAAAACAATTAAAAGGAAAATAATAATAATAACAAAAACAAGAACATAGGTTGCTTGGCAGTGGGTATTGGGTCATGGGTTGACCCAAAACCACTCGGAGAATATCATTCCTCACCCCTTCAAAACTTCCTTGCCCTTAAGGACGGTAGCATGCACCATGGGGGTCACCATTTGACTCTCTCACTAGCATTCGGTGCCGTTGCAACGAGCTGCCATGGTGGACGCCACTCACGTCTCGTCGCATCTCGCGACAAACCATGGATCGTAGTTTAGCCTCCTTTGCGCTAGTAAACTTACTTAGAGAAATTGGCTTAAAAATCCTTCTAAAAGCCATTCTCTTTCTCGGAGTTTAGCAATTGAAGAAGGAGAAAGTTGGTAGTGGTGGGTAGTTGTTAGGTCTAGGATCAGTAGATCTAGTCCATTATGTATAGGCTTAGTACTTGAATTAATATCTGTAATGAATATTTGTAATTCATTATTGTGTATGCATTAAATTTATAGGTTAACCCATTTATATGTGTGTTGATTTATGTATGGTTGCAGGTACAAACATATACTTGGTCAATTTATGAAATTGACCAAGTGTAAGAAACATCTACGGATGAACATTTTGTTCTTCCGTAGATATGTTTCTTACAAGTAACATTACATCCGAAGATCCTCTGCGGATGAACAACCAGAACTTAAGAACAAGACTTCTACGGAAGAACAATTCCTACAGAAGACACTATTCCTACGGAGTCCAAACACTTGTATAATACAAGTGTTACAAGTCAACAAGGCAGTTATGCGAATTTCAAGAAATCCAATAATTCCTTAACTGACACAAATCAAATCCTAAGAGATCCGGTGTTTCCTATAACAGAAACATCATTGTCTATATAAATGGATCCTAGGTTTCGATTCAAGACGCGTGATTAGACGATTGATTGAACAACAACAACAATAGCAATACAACAATTCGACAAACAACGTGCATCACATCAATTCACTCAATCAATCAAACCCTCGCAGCCGTCACATCATCATTCATTCATTATTTTGTAATCATTAACATATTTTAATGAAATACATATTATTCATTAATTGTGTTTCTGTTAGTGTGTTCTTGAATCTTCATTGATATTGAGATTTATTACAAAACAATTAAACCAAGCCAACGTTGATTCCGCAAACGTTGACTTGTCTTCGACCAACACTGATAATTTCTGTCTGCGATCCTTGGATTCACAGGTGGTATCAGAGCCAAGTGCTCATTGATTTAGATCAATTGATCTATCAGTGTTAGTTGTGTTTATTAATTTTGAATTTTGTAAATTTGTCAGTTTTTACTGATTGGATCTACTGTTTTTAAAAGAATTTTGTGTGAAACTTATTTGTCGTTCAACAGCAGACGATTAGATTAACTCGTATCTATATTCAAATCAATTGAATAGCAGATCCTGTTGATCATTCTCATCAATTAACATCATGAGCAACTTTAGTGGATCGTCTTACCAACCACCAAAGTTGGAAACAAAAGCAGATTTCAAATCCTGGAAAATCAAGTTCAGGAATCATGTGAACTACACAGATCCTGACTTGTGGGAGTCCATCACTGAAGGTCCTTATATTCCACCCACCCTTGGGCCGGATTATAATGATAAAAATCAACCGATCAGTACCAAAGATCTATCACCTGATGATATCAAAAAGGTCAAAGTTGATATCAAAGCATACAATTTGCTTAGTATGGCTTTACCTGAAGAGATATTGATCAGGTGTGAGAACTACAAAAAAGCAAACTCCTTATGGAAGATACTTCATACTCTCTGCGAAGGGAGTGATGAGATCAGAAGCATAAGGAGAGGCACCCTCAGGTCACAATATGAAACATTTCATCATATTGAGGGTGAATCAATTCCTTAACAACTTCATAGATTCATGCAGTTGGTAATTGAGATGAATATTTTGGAGTTGAAATATACCAATGAGGAATTAAATAAGAAAATGCTCCACACTTTGCCAGAAAGTTGGAAGCAAATAGTATCCATGTTCAAGAATACCATAGATCTCAAGTCAACTGGTCTAGATACACTGGTTGCAAAAATGGAAGCTCTTGAAATAGATGAAAAATCAAGAAACAAGAATGTAAGAACCCATGTCTCACCTTATCACTTCAAAGAAACAAACAATGCTGGAAGTGCATTTATTTCAAACAATAAAAGTGATAACTCTTGTGCTTTGAGTGATAATGAGGAGGAAGTTAGCTTTTATGCTTCTAAACCCTCAAAGAAATCATCTCAAAGTAAAAATCAAAAGGATAAAGGAAGAACTGCTGATAGAAAAGATATAACTGCAGCAACAGCAAAGTCTTCACAATCAAACAATCAGTCAGAACCAATCACTGTGATATTGGATTCTAAAGAACAAAAAGTAGCCTTTGTAGCATTTACTTCTAGTTTTCAAGCATATCTGGTAAGCTCTCTAACGTCAGCAAATATCTGCCAACAAGACCTAGAAGAACTACATCCTGATGTACTAGAAGAAATGAACCTACAATGGCAGATGGCAATGATTGATTATAGAGCAAAGCAATATCTCAGGAGAAAAAAGAACTTGGCAGCAGCCAGTAAAACTTTAAAGATTGCTGTTGATAAATCAAAGGTAAGATGCTTCAAGTGCAATCTCTATGGATATTTCAATGTAATCAACAGTCATATCCAGAGATGAGACAACATCAGCAGCATCAACAACATCAGACTGAACCTCGTCAACAATCAAACTCTTAAAGATCTCTGCACAGACAATCTCTACTGATTAATACATCCCCACCAGCCACCAATGAATCAGCTGGACCAAGCAACTCAAAAGAGTCAGGGCTGATCATACTTCAGATGGAACGTGTGACTGGAGTATGTATGAAAAAGAAGTCTTGGAAGAGAATCAAGCATTGATGACTCATATGGAACACAAAGTTCCTCCAATGGCCAGAAAGGAACAATATTGGAGAGCTGACAACAAGTGGTATGTTGACAGTGGTTGTTCCAGGCATATGATAGGAAACTGTTCACTTCTCCATGACTTCAAACATAAAAATGCTTCTTATGTGGCATTTGGTGGGGATAAAAAGGGAGGTAAAATTATTAGTGAAGGAATGATAACAAATGGTGTGCTCAAGTTTGAGAAAGTAAATTATTATGAAAATTTACAGTATAATCTACTTAGTGTGTCTCAAATTTGTATCAAAATTATACCACATTGTTTGATAATACTAATTGTTACATTCTTAAGCCAGGTTTTAATGTTCCAGAAAAATGAATTCTCCTCAAAGTAGCAAGAAAAGGAAACACTTATGTTTTGGATATGAACAACACATCTCTCACAAAACATGAAACATGCCTTCTATCTAAGCTATCAGAAGATGTATCTCAATTATGGAATAGAAGGCTTGTCCATTCTAATATGAAGAACATGAATAAATTAATGAAAAATGACCTGGTCATTGGATTGCCAAACAAAGAATTTCATTGCTCAACTCACTGTTCTTCTTGTTATAAAGAAAAACAACATAGAGTGTCATATAAATCCAAAATTATCAATACTAATACTACACCACTCAAATTGCTTCACATGGATCTGTTTGGTCCTACCAATGTCATGAGCATTAGAAAAAGGTAATATTGTTTGGTGATAGTTGATGATTTCACTAGATTCACATGGGTCTTTTTCTTAAAACAAAAAAATGAAACATCAGAAACATTAATGGACTTTGTGATCAAGATTGAGAATCAACTTGATACAAAAGTTAAAATTTTTAGGAGTGACAATGGTACTGAATTTATCAATTTTGAAATGGATTCCTTTTGCTGGAGCAAAGGTATTGCAAGGCAATTAAGTGCACCAAGAACTCCACAACAAAATGGAGTTGCTGAAAGAAGAAACAAAACTCTCACTGAAGCAGCCAGAACAATGCTAGCGGATTCACAATTGCCCATCACTTTTTGGGCTGAGGCTGTGAATACTGCATGCAATGTTCAAAACAGAACATTAATTGTCAAAGAAAATAACAAAACTCCTTATGAGCTCTTGTTTAAAAGGAAACCATACATAGGATACTGTGAATCCAAGGATCGTAATCAAGAGTTATCAGTGTCGGTTGATGGCAAGTCAACATTTGCGGAATCAACGTTAATTTGGTTTAATTGTTTGTAATAACTTTAAATATCAATAAATATTCAAGAACACACTAACAGAAACACAATTAATGATGTATTTCATTAAAATATGTTAATGATTACAAAATAATGAATGATATCAAAGTTTGTTATGATGTGACGGCTGCTAGGGTTTGATTGAGAGACTGTGATCGTCGTATTGCAATTGTTGTTGTTGTTCAATCAATCGTCTAAACAATCGTACTTGAATCGAAACCTAGGATCCGTTTATATAGACAATGATGTTTCTGTTATAGGAAACATCAGATCTCTTGGGATTTGATTTGTGTCAGTTAAGGAATCATTGGATTTCTTGGGATTCGCATAACTGCCTTGTTGACTTGTTGACTTGTAACACTTGCATTATACAAGTGTTTGGACTCCGCAGGAATAGTGTCTTCCGTAGGAATTTGTTCTTCCGTAGATGTTTTGTTCTTCCGTAGGAATCTTGTTCTTCCATAGAAAACTTGTAATTCCGAAGCAAACTTGTTCTTCAGTTTTGGTTGTTCATTCGCAGAGGATCTTCGGATGTAATGTTACTTGTAAGAAACATATCTACGGAAGAACAAAATGTTCATCCATAGATGTTTCTTACACTTGGTCAATTTCATAAATTGACCAAGAATAATGTTTGTACCTGTAATTATCCATAACACATATATATGGGTTAGCATATATAATTAATGCATGCATAATAAATGGCAATTACAAATATTTATTACAAGAATTGATTAAATTTCTAAGCCTATACAAATTGATCTAGACCTATAAGTCCTAGATCTAACAATACTCCCCCTTAGGCTTAGATCCTTGTAATCAATCCTTCAAAACAGAAAGCTCATTGACTCTGGCAATGATCTTGTTATAGAAGTAAGACACAACAGTCTTCTGATCATCATACTTGTAGTTGATCTTCATCTTGATGAACTTCTTCAGAGTCTCAAAGCTTATCCCCAGATTATATTCCTCCGTAGTGAGTATGTCTAACACATTGTTGTTATTCACCACTTCTAGCTCATCTTGCTCTGAAATTCTGAGTTCTGTGAATTCATCAAAAGTTGTTCCCTTCAGCAGTCCAACATTGAATCTTCTTCTTTTGTAGGCTTTGGCATGTAATTTGTCAATCACTTGTATCACATGGACATGCATGAACAAATCATTTTGTGCTTTTTCATCAGCCAGCTTGGGAAAGAATTTGTCATTAAGGTACGAGGTGTAGCTAGGATGAAGTAATTTGATTTCCACAGGATCAAAGATCCTGATCTAGTCAGCTTTCTTGTTTTTAGCATTTCTTAGCACGACCAACTCCTTTGTTTTCTTAACATAACCCCATTCAGTTATAGGGTATGTGAATTGAGTCCCTTCAATGCATTTGATTGTTGCTGTAGTTCTACTTTTGTAGCCAACCCTCTTCAAGAATTCATTATCTATAGATTCTGAGGCATTGGACTTGTATCTTTTAAGCCCTTTGATTCTCTTCTGATGCTTTGCATCTTCTCTTTTAGCTTTTCTGAGGACATCATCTTTAAATTTAGTCTTGAGCTTTCCCACTAGAGTTGAGAAGTCTCTTCCTCTAGAGTGAATTGAATAATTGCAGATGATCAGGCTTTGAAGATCTTTGATGTCATTCTCTGGCAGACTCACCACTGAAAATACATCATGGAAGTATTCAACTCTTCCATATGTTCTTTTAATAATAGCACGATCCCAGTATGGATCATGTTTCCAGGCCATGATCATGTTCTCTTCCATAGAACTGGAGTTGTGAGGTGGTCTATTAGTTGTATCAGAGTGGATTTCTATTCAGTTATCTCCCTTACTGTAGTGCCAAGTGGCCATACTTTGTCCGGTATTACTTCTCTTGGCTCTTTGATAAATTTGTCCTTCCCTTTGTGCTGATCTTTAGATTCAACTGTTATAGGTTAAGTAGGAAGTTTGCTTTGTTGCTCATAAGATGGATGTGGAGATTCAGTTCTAAATTTTACACCAGTATCCAGCTCAACTTTCATCACATGCTCCATTATCCTTCTAAGTTCTCCTACTGACCTTCCTTAAGCTCATGAGGTTTGTAGTTATGGCCTTGTAATCAGAAAGTCATCTTGTATTTACTTAGCTTAGCTGTGTCATAATGTCCCAACTCCTTCTTTATCTTCTAGATGGATTGAAAGGTGCTGAAAGCTTCATAGTCACAATTTGGAATCATAAAGCATGCAAGCTCAAATTCTTTCAACAGATTCTTCATCTCAGTCATGTTTAGCCTCTCAACCATGTCATAAAGGATACCATGGTTTATGAGTGTCATGAACATGGTTGATTCAGGCCTCTCTTCGAATATGTCATTTGAAGACAGAAGATCATCAGCCTTTGAGATTTTCTGATCTGTTGGAGAGTCTTCCTTGATTAGCTCTTTCCACTCTTCATCACTGTCATCATCCTGGTGAGAGATAGACTTCATAGTAGATAAATCTACTGAAGGTGTGTGTTCAGGAGATGTGAGCTTTTGTTTCTTGGAAGAACTTTCATCAGTTGTCATCTTCTTCTCTGCAGCACCAAGATACTTTCTCTTCCTTGAGTACCAAATTAGTTTTTTTGATGTCTCAGCAGATTGTTTTGTTTGAACAGTTGTAACATCAGCATTTGACTCTAATGCACAGATCTTCATTTTGAGCTGCTTAATCTCTTCTTCTTTTCTTTTTATCACATTTGATTGAGCAGACATAGAGTTATTTGCTTGTTCAAGCTTCATCATCATCCTTTCTTTTTCTTCCTTTTCAGTTTTCGCTGACTCTTTAAGCTCAGACTCCTTATCAAGTAGAGCATCAATGACTTCATTGTTATATTGAACATCTTCTCTCAGCCTTTTTATTCTAGCTTCTTGTTTCATAAGCTCTTCATCTTTTCTCTGATCACTCCCTTTCAGCTCCTGTATTCTTTGCTTTCTTTTGTTTGATTTCAGCACTAGCTTGTTGTACTCAGGAACTAGATAACTCTTGCTGACAGGGATATCATTATCACTTAGATCATTTTCATTGTATGCAATCACATCGACATAGTTTGCATCTTCTTCTCTTTCCTCGTGTTGAGAAGCAATCTCATCATCTATTACTTCCTTATGTGCTTCACCTGCCGAGCTTGAACAGATTTCAATAACTTGAACTTTTGGTTCTTGATGTGGTTGTTGTTGTTGATGATGATCAGTGACCGGAGAGACTAGTTTAGTTTTATTTGAGAGTACAGGGGATTCAGTTTTGGATAGTGACAGTTTAACTGTACTTGCTTGTGAGGCTAACTTTGTCTCCCCAGTGTAAATGCTCTTAGTGGCTGAATTTTCTGGATTTGGAGGTTGTTGATAAAGTTGCATTTGAAGCTGATTTGGTGATTAAGGGTGGATTGGTGAGATTAGCTTTGTGTTTTGGCTGGCTGGTGATTGTGGTTGTGATGTTGTTGTTGATTTGGTGATTGATGGTGGATGGGAGAGATTGGTTCTGTGTTTTGGCTATTTTGTGATAGAGGGTGAAAGGGAGAGTTTGGTTCAGTGTTTTGGCTTGCTGGTGAATTTGGTAGGGATGATTGAGGTTGATGATGTAAGGGTGATATAACTGGTGAATGAGTGTCTTGAACCGAATTGGCTGGAGAGTCCTCTTGTTGAACATCCCACACAAGCTCTTGAGGAATATTTGCAGCAGCATTAACCACATGTGCAAACATGTCCATGTCACCTCCTTCATATTTTCCAGAAATTTTGTTCAGAAGAGATCTACCAAGGTGTGCTTGAACAAACACACCACCATCCACAGAAGTTCCAGGCAGATCCGTATTAATGATTAGTTGAAGAAACCTTGGAAACATATACATCTTATTAGCCTTCTGCACTTTAATGTGATCACATAGGCAGTTGAAGATGTACTTTGAGTAATTGTAGGTTCTTCTCTCAAAAATACCAATGATGCCAGAAGAGATATGTCTTGAAAATCTATCAAGGCCAGATTTTTTGTTTGAAATACACTTCAGATATGTATGACAGAGAAATCTGTATGGCTTACAAAGTCTTCCTTTCTTGATTTCTCCCTTTTCAAAATTGTCACACCCCAACCTTGACGGCGGAAATGTCGAGATGTGAGGGTTAAGATTGTTCACAGCCACATAATGCTATATTAAAATGTAAATATTATTATCATAAGTCTTGAAATGATATACAATCATAAGTCTCAAACATGTAATAAGTTCAAACATAACATAACATAACATAATGTACTTTTTATTTCATTAACTAGGTCCAAGTCCTAGATTATTGCATGCTTCAAAAGGATCACTTTAAACTTGAGGTTGACCTGAAACATGATAAAAATAAGAGTCAACTAAAAATAGTTGGTGAGTTTCCAAGGTTTTCATACATAATATGAAAAAGGTTACAAGTAGCAATTCATGTCATAGGTCATAAGCAAGTAAGGTTATAGAACACATATCGTTACAACCAAACCTCGACTTGATTACAAGTATAAAAGATTGGCGAAGTGTATTTGGTTCCCATGATGAACAAGCATACGCCATCAGGAGTCGGCAATACCTCGACTTTAGCACCAAATAGGCTTGTCAGGCCCAAAGATCTAAGACGTCGCCAGGCTAGCAATAGTTAATGATTGTAAACAAACTATGTATCTCATATAATCACTTACAACACACAAATAACCATGACAAATATAAAGATGAATTGCAAGTGCATTACAAGTCTCAAACGTTTATAAGTGTACGATGTATAAGTATCATGTTTCACACCAAAATAGTGTGAAAAATGTAAAAAGGGGCAAGGAAAACTCACTTGTCAAATAAGTATATAATGAAGATTAATAAGAATAAAAATATGCCGATCCAAGATAAAACTTCACAAGGCACCTAAATATATAAATATTATAAGATTTAGGTTAATAATAAGATTAACGAATAACATGAACTAGAGTATTAGAATTTTGGGGGTTTGTTAAAGTAAATAAATTATTATAAAAATACCATTTATAAATTTATTTTTAAAGAAATTGATCCTTTGTAAATAACTTGTGATTTTATTTATAAAATTATATTTAAATTCTATAAATATCATGATAAATCCATAAATATAAGGTCTAATATTAATTTAATGTCTTTAAGTATTATATAACAATCTAATTTTTATAAAAATATTTAATTAATACATTTGTAAATAATTTTATATTAAAATATTACAAAGTTTTACAAGAATAAATTTCTAAGAAATAATTAGATGACTTTAAAAATATTTAGGGTTTATAAAATTCATTTTTATAATTATTATAAATTTTCTATAATTAATTTAAGCCAAAAAGGCTTTAAAAAAATACATGAGGTGCCCGGGTTCGAACCCGTGACCTCATGTATGGGGAATATTGTTTTAACCAGTGAACCAGGCTTCCAGCCGCGATAAAACTCCACTTTTAATTCTTAAAAGCAAAGTTTAAACAAAAACCCCAATTTACATGAACCCTAGATCCACAATCGATCAAATTGAACATCAATTCAAAGTTATCAATCAAATTAAGTTTAGGGATTTTGTTCCTCGTGTGAAAACGAGTATATGTATGTATTTAACTTACTTGATTCGTTTGGTATTCGATGCTCGCGTTATGGACCTAGGTCGCGACTGGGGAGAACCGATTCTAGATGAAATCGTCGATGAAACTCAAATTCCTTTTACAGTAAGCTTCTAGTGATCCCCATGATGAAAAGCCCTCTGATAATTATAAGTTAACAAGCTCGGAAAGTGGTCTACGGGTGTTGCAGGTTGCGATGAAAAGGGTGTAATCGAACTGATTGTTTGTGGTTGTTTCAGGTGTAATTGGTGGTTGCAATCGATTAGTGATAGATAGATGATTGGTTATGTTGAATTAATTGAATTATTATGGTGTTTTAATGTTTGAACGGTTTTGGAACTTATCGAGTTCGGTTATGCCTTCGAATGGGTTGATAACCGACGTGTATTCTCAATTATTAGGTGCATTCAAGTTCGAAACACGTATGTGAAACTTTTCATATCGGTTATGGGTTACGAAATCGTCTGATTTGGTGTATAAGGGCTCGCCGGAGCCGGCCGGTGGCCGGAAGTACGGGGAACAAAGGGGAAGGGGGTTGGGTTTTTTAAATAGTTACACAAATGGTCCCCCAACTTTAAATTCTTACTATTTAATGCCCAAACTTAATATTTTAAGTTTCTAATTTGACAATTAGGCCCTTGAATTAATTAGGTTTAACTTGTTAACTTTGATAACTTATTATTATTATCTTTATTATCATTATTATTATTATTATCAGTGTCATTATTATAATAATATATGTTATTATTTTATTTAAGCTTATTAACACCTTAGATTTTATAATAATAAACATTATAACACTTATAATGTTATTATTATTATATTAATTTGTTAATCACCAAATTAATTATTAAGTATAACAAAACCTAAAGTTTCAAAATGGCATAAAAGGCCCTTTTAAGATTTAACAAAGTTAACTTCTAAGTTAACAAAATTAAGAGATGTCATAAAAATCACCATCATACCCCATCATGAGAAAAGCTTTCTCTATGTATTCGTTTTCGAACACATTAGGGGTCCTGCTTTAACATCTCCCAACTCAAGAACCCTTCTTATTGTTTGTTCATTGATTCTCAGCCTTCGATTTTTAACATGAGCAACAATAACTTCACCATCTTCTTCTACGTATGCAAAGTTCCAGAAATAAGTAATATGTAATCGATAAATCACAGGCTCTGCTGATAAGGCATAGGATAGTCTTGATCTTCTCAAATATTGATTATTTCTTGACACCCTTCTGAAACAGGATCGTCAGGGTTTAAGAAGGCACCCACATTGTGTTCTCTCGCAAATCGATTATCCATCTGATCATAAAAAAGAAGATTTCGTTAGAATCACATTATTGATATAAGAATACGAACAATTGTGAGATAAAACACGAATCAAGTAGTTCATTCTTGAACATTATGACATGTTTTACCTTAATAATGCAGATTAGGGACACAGATATATGTTTGTTTAATGTTTTGATTGTGATAAAATTTAAATGCTATGGAGGAGGGAAAAGTTTGTTAAGAGTGAGTTTTTCTAGGTCTGAAAAGTGAGCTGAAAAAGCGAATAATGAATTTTAGAAGTCAGACAACATCATTTATACTCTCAGACATATTAATTTTATCTCATTAATTAAATGGTACCCTCAACGTATTCTTCCGCAGAACATCTACGGATCAACAACATCTGCTGATGAAGTGTAACATTTTCACAGATTACCAAACTGTAAAATTAAATTACATTGTTGATCTTTGTTCATCCGTAGTTTACCAATCTACGGATAAACATTTAAGTATTCCACATTGTAGCTTCTGTTGATGCTTAATATAGCACTGTAGCTTCTGCTGATGCTTAAGATAGCACTGTAGCTTCTGTTGATGCTTAAGATAGCACTGTAGCTTCTGCTGATGCTTAAGATAGCACTGTAGAATTTATTATTGTTCGTATGGTCCAAGTCCATTGGTTAGAACCATTTATTGCTTTAGGACCTTGTTAACTTTGTATACATGGCAATTTAGCACAAGAAAGCTTAAAATGATTTTAATAAATTTTCATGTATCCAGAAGCTAGGATGATGCTCAGATTCCAATTTCTTCAAATTGATAATGAGATAGACAATGCTGGTGATTGAAAAACTAACTTCATGTATTCTACTCCCCCTAAATTTGTGATTAATGGTGAAATTAAGCATTTATCATAATTTCTTTAAGAGGAATAACATGATTTTTAACTGAATGATGATGATCAGACATATATACACATATGATGAGATCATACTATAATACTAAACCTCTTCCTGATGAGTTATTTTGTTGAATTGATACCTGAATAAAGTTCTAATTGCAAGTATATTGTCCACTTAATCCATACAAGAGCTCATGTATCAACTAGGCATGTTGATTATCATGTTTTCATATTGATTTAGAAATAACTGTTATGGGCTTCACATTCAATTCACAAAGATTTTATCCTCCCTTTGCAAGTCAAATCATCACTTTTTCACACTTAAGAACTATGTATTTTAAGTTATAAGATCTATCTTGAGATGCATTTGGCATCTCATTAATGCATGATGTAAAAGCTCAAGATAATATACAATTGATCACATAGGATTCTTTTGAGAGCTTAGATATGATCATCATCAGGTCACCAGGTCTTTACTCACGTAAAACAGAGGTGCCTTTAACCCAGGTCTTTGTTTACACAAAACAGAGGGATGATGAGGATCATGATCTTTTCACCATTTGTAACTGAACTTCAGTATGGTGATCATACACCCAGGTCTTTGTTTACATAAAACATAGTGAGTATGATTTGCAAAGATAGCTATAATAAGTGTTGGTACATAGTGTGTTTAGATGAGTGATTTGGCCACATCAGAAAAAGACTCACCTTGTATTCTTAAAATGAAGTTTCCCACAAACAATCACTTTAGCATTATGTTTGGCATGCACTCAGTTCATTTTCCACTCAAGATGAATCTACTCACATATCAAGAAACTTGCTGAGATTTATTGTTATTTATGAATTCAGGAATAAGCAAAGCTATAGTGTACTATATTTCCCATGCATATGTCGTGCTTAAGTATCATTACACACAATATTTTGTGTTTAATTTGATTAATCTAAGTTAATCATGCCTAGAGACTCAACCAGAAAGTTAAATCTGACTGAGTCAAAGGCTTTAGTGAATAAATCAGCAAGCTGATTTGTTGTATCCACTTTGACTAACTTAATCAAACCCTTTTCTGAGCAATCTCTCAGAAAATAATATCTTATCCCAATATGTTTTGTTTTACTATGTTGCACAGGATTAGCAATGATAAACATAGCAACAGAATTGTCTATATAAATTGAAGTTTGAAGAAAGTTGTAACCATAGTCAAGCAATTGGTTTTGCAACCAAAGAACTTGAGAGAAACCAGCTGAGCAGCTATATACTCAGCCTCAGCTATGGATACAGAAACATTGGTTTGTTTCTTACACTGCCATGATACTAGCCTTGGTCCAATGAATTGACATCCACCGGTTGTTGTTCTGTTACTGTTACATCCACCATAGTCACTATCTAAGTATGAGTAGAGTGTAAAGTCTCCATCCTTTGGATATCAAAGACCAAGTCCTGGTTTTCCTTTAAGGTATCTGAAAATTCTTTTTACAACATTAAGATGAGACTCCTTAGGATTAGATTGGTACCTAGCACATACACACACAGCAAACATAATATCAGGTCTACTGGCAGTTAAATACATAAGTGAACCTATCATTGATCTATATAATTTTTTATCAATAGATTTTCCAGAAGGATCAGGAACAATCTTATCAATTGTTGATGCTGGTGTTTTGCATGAGGATACTTCAGCAAGATTGTATTTCTTTATAATTTGATGTATGTATTTTCTTGATTGATGAAAATCCCATCTGATTTTTGATGAACTTGAAGGCCAAGGAAGAAGGTTAATTCACCCATTGAACTTATCTAAAATTCAGATTTCATCAGCTCTTCAAAATTTACACACAATCTCTTATTAGTTGAACCAAATATAATGTCATCAACATATATTAGAACTACTAAGAGATATTGATGTTCTTGTTTGAGAAAGAGTGTCTGGTCAATAGTTCCTCTTTTGTAGCCATGCTTGAGCAAGAAAGATGATAATGTTTCATACTATTTTCTTGGTGCTTGATGAAGACCATACAAGGCTTTATCTAGTTTGTATACCCTATGGGGATAATAAGGATCTTCAAAACCAGGTGGTTGTGACACATAAACCTCCTCATCAATCTTCCCATATAAGAATGCACACTTGACATCTATCTGATATACTGTGAACTTCTTATATGATGCATAAGCCAGAAACACTCTTATTGCCTCAATTCTTGCAACTGGTGCAAAAACTTCATCATAGTCTATTCGTTTCTTTCTGAGTGTATCCTTGTGCAATCAACCTTGCTTGTTTCTTACAATAATACCTCTATCATCCAGTTTGTTTTTGTATAGCCATCTGTTCTAATAGGATGTTGACCTTAGGCAAATCAACTAGAGACCATAACTTTTGCTTTCTGAACTGTTAAAGCTCTTCTTGCATGCTTCAATCCAACCATTGTCTTTTAAAGCAGCAGTGATGTTTGGAGGGACCACTTGAGAAAGAAAACAACTGAAGAGACAAAGGTTGGCAGTACCACTTTGGCTCCTTGTAGTTCTCTTTGCAGGATTTCCAGTGATGTTGTTAATTGGATGAGTCTTATGGATTCTCATTGAAGGAGTTGATTCAACTGGTATAGATGATTCTAGGTTAGACATTTCCATTGCCTCACACTGATCCAACTCAGGTTGAGAATTTAAGAAATAGTCAAAATGTTCAACATGAGTTGAAGGATCATGAGAGTCTTCAGTATGGGCTGCAGGAGCATCTCCAGTTTTTGTTTGCTCTTCGTATGAACTTCTCCGGATATATTTTGCTCTTCGTAGGAAATTCTTCGGAAGCATGTTACTCTTCCATAGAACTTCTCAGAAATAAGTGAGGACATGAATCATTTCCAATATTTGTTGTATTCACTTGAGAGCCTGGTTCTGTTGAAGGGACAACATTCACATCTCGGATGCACCATGTTCATTTTCAAATGTAGTATCTGTTGCTATTGATGTGTTTTCACCGAGGATGGGGGTATCCTTGGAGGATCACAGATAAGGATACTTCAGTCATATGAGGTGGAACAAATGGATAACATACCTCATCTAATCCTGCATTGTTCAAATGATCATAGTTAAATGATTTAGATAAAGCATCTATGTCAAACAACCATGATGAACCTTTAACTGGCTTTGTAAATACAGTTTCATCAAACGATACATTAGGATTCTCTTCCACAATGTTATGTTATAGAATATAAACCCTATATGATTTAGATGTTGAAGAGTATCCAACAAAGAAACCATCATATGCTTTTTCTGAAAATTTTCCCAATGACTCTTTTATGTTTAAAATAGATACATGACATCCAAAGACTTTAAGATATCCTATGTATGGTTTCCTTTTAAATAAGAGCTCATAAGGAGTTTTGTTATGTTCTTTGACAATTAATGTTTTGTTTTGAACATTGCATGCAGTATTCACAGCCTCAGCCCAAAAAGTGATGGGCAATTGTGAATCAGCTAGCATTGTTCTGGCTGCTTCAATGAGAGTTCTATTTCTTCTTTCAGCAACCCCATTTTGTTGTGGAGTTCTTGATGCACTAAATTTCCTTGCAATACCTTTGTTCCTGTAAAAGGATTCCAGTTCAAAAATTAACAAATTCAGTACCATTGTCACTCCTAAAAATTTTAACTTTTGTATCAAGTTGATTCTCAATCTTGATCATAAAGTCCATTAATATTTCTGATGTTTCACTCTTTTGTTTAAGAAAAAGACCCATGTGAATCTTGTGAAATCATCAACTATCACCAAACAATATTGCCTTTTTCCAATGCTCATCACATTGGTAGGACCAAACAGATCCGTGTGAAGCAATTTGAGTGGTGTAGTATTAGTATTGATAATTTTGGATTTATGTGACACTCTATGTTGTTTTTCTTTGTAACAAGAAGAACAAAGTGAGTTGAGCAATGAAACTCTTTGTTTGGCAATCCAATGACTAGGTCATTTTTCACCATTTATTCATGTTCTTCATGTTAGAATGGACAAGCCTTCTATGCCATAATTGAGACAAATCTTCTGATAGTTTAGATATAAGGCATGTTTCATGTTTTGTGAGTGAAGGTTGTTCATATCCAAAACATAAGTGTCTTCTTTTTTGCTGCTTTGAGGAGGATCCATTCTTTTGGAACAATAAATATGGCTTAAGAATGTAATAGTTAGTATTATCAAACAATGTGGTATAATTTTGATCACAAATTAAGACACTAAGTAGATTATACTGTAAATTTTCATAGTAATTTACTTTCTCAAACTTGAGTACACCATTTGTTATCATCCCTTCACCAACAATTTTACCTCTCATTTTATCCGCACCAAATGCCACATAAGAAGCATTTTTATGTTGAAATCATGGAGAAGTGAACAGTTTCCTGTCATATGCCTGGAAAACCACTGTCAACATACCACTTGTTGTCAGCTCTCCAATATTGTTCCTGCATTCAAAAATAAATCAGTTAGAAGTGACAACCCAAGTTGAATGATCTTGGGTTTGTCAACAGTGTCTAGAATTTTTACTCCTTCATGACTTAATCCTGAAGTTTCAGTATTAATTTCATATCTAGTTGATTCATTTTGATTTGATGGTGGTGAGGATGATTCTGTTGAAGCTGATTCAGAAGCTTTGGAGTCTTCTTTCTTAATTGATTCTTCCTTCACCTTATCTTTCTTTGGCTGATATTTTGATTTAGAAGATGAACCTACACTTTTGAAGGTTTCATCATCTTTTGCTTTTGATTGAGACACATGTGATCCCTTTTCAAAATGATCAAAGAAATTATCACTGATGATTGACTTCTTCTCGGCCAAGTCCACCTGTTTGTGAGGTGTTTTGGATTGGCTTGATGTGGTTTTCTTCACAGTTTAGCATCTTCAGAAGATTTTTGCTTTGGTTTTGACTTTTGCTTTTGATTTACCTTCTTTTGCTTTGAATCATCTTGACTTTCAGCAGATTGAGAGTCTAATTCTGTCAAATCAGTTTTTGACTTCTTTGTGCTTTTGTTTTTGTTCTTTTTGTTAAAATAGCATTCCTTAGTTGAATGATTATTTTTGTTGCAAATAGCACATATTTGTTAAAGTAACACTCTGAAGTCATATGATTGTTCATATTGCATATGGAACAGTAACTGCTGAAGTATCAGTCTTTTGTATTGCGATTTGTCATATCACACCACTTGCAATACATTTCTTCAGATTCTTTTCATGCTCATCTTTCTTCTTTTTCTTTTCAGTTGGGGACCTTTGTTTTCTTTTGAAGAATTTGATTGTTCTTGCTGTTCTTTGAAGTATCAGCAATTGAAACTTTCTTGTCCTTTGATGACTTTTGTTGCTTCAGATTCAACATCTTTGTTTGTTAACAACTACTCTTTTGGTACCTCATCCGTAGATTCGGCTTTCTTCTTCCGCAGAAGTTCTACTGATTCAGCAGACTTTGCTTTACGCAGATCTTCTACTGAAGATTTTCTTTTGTTTGGTTGATACTTGTTTCTTCTTAACTTTATCTGCATGGGATAAAAGTACTTCTTCAGTTGATGCTATCAACTTCTTTTGAAGATTTAGTTCTTGAAGTCCTTCATTGAGTTCAGCATCCTCTTGTAGATAGTCTTCAGCATGTTTCTCTGATTTGGAGGATATTACAGCTTTGATTCTTCAAGCACTCTTAGAATACCAGTTTTAATGTGAACATTTTTACCAATGGTCATTTGATCAACATCAAGTTCATCAGAATCATCCAAGTCATCACAATTATCATAATCAAATTCTGAATCATTTTGATTTAAAGATTCTGATTCAGAGGATTCAGTTTCACTCACCTCAGCTTCATTGTTAATGTTGATTTGAGTTGATTCTGTTTCAAACTTGGTGCTAGGCACAAAATGATTTTACAAGGTGTTGGTCATTGTGGCAGGTAAAGATGTGTAATTATCATTCATAGGTGGTGCAACAACATTATAACCCAACCCAGACCTTTTCTTTGATTCAATATGAGATTTAGTAATTTAGAAAGCAAAAGGTATGGTCCCTAGTTGATTTTCCTGAAGGACAAACCTATTGGCACAAGGTGGCTATACAAAACAAATTGGATGATAGAGGGATTATAGTAAGAAAAAAATCAAGGTTGATTGAACAAGGATACACACAAGAAGAAGGAATAGATTATGATGAAGTTTTTGCACCAGTTGCAAGTTTGAGGCCATAAGAGTGTTTCTAGCTTATGCATCATATAAGAAGTTCACTGTGTATCAGATGGATGTCAGTGTGCATTCCTATATGAGAAGATAGATGAGGAAGTATATGTGTCACAACCCCTGGTTTTAAAGATCCTCATTATCCCCGTAGGGTATACAAACTAGACAAAGCCTTGTATGGTATTCATCAAGCACCAAGAAAGTGGTATGAAACACTATCATCTTTTCTCAAGCATGACTACAAAAGAGAAACCATTGATTAGACACTCTTTCTCAAACAAGAACATCAAATCTCTTATTTGTTCAAATATATGTTGATGACATTATATTTTGCTCAACTAACAAGAAATTGTGTGTAAATTTCGAAGAGCTGATGAAATCTAAATTTTAGATGAGTTCAATGGGTGAATTAACCTTCTTTCTTGGTCTTCAAGTTCATCAAAAACTAGATGGGATATTCATCAATCAAGAAAAATACATACATCAAATTATGAAGAAATACAATCTTGCTGAAGTATCCTCATGCAAAACACCAGCATCAACAATTGACAAGATTGTTCTTGATTCTTTAGGAAAATCTATTGATAAAAAATTATATAGATCAATGATAGGTTCTCTTATATATCTAACTGCCAGTAGACCTAATATTATGTTTGCTCTGTGTGTGTGTGTGTGCTAGGTACCAATCTGATCCCAAGGAGTCTCATCTGAATGCTGTAAAAAGGATCTTCAGATACCTCAAAGGAAAACCAGGACTTGGTCTTTGGTATCCTAAGGATGGAGACTTTACACTTTACTAATACTCAGACAGTGACTATGGTGGATGTAACAATAATAGAAAATCAACAACTGGTGGATGTCAACATTGGACCAAGGCTAGTATCATGGCAATGCAAGAAACAAACCAATGTATCTGTATCCATAGTTGAGGCTGAGACATAGCTGCTTCAACTGGTTGCTCTCAAGTCCTTTGGTTGCAAAATCAATGCTTGACTATGGTTACAACTTCCTTCAAACTTCAATTTATATAGACAATTCTGCTGCTATGTTTACAATTGCTAAAGCCTTTGATTTGGTCAGATTTAATTTTCTGGTTGAGTCTCTAGGCATGATTAACTTAGATTAATCAATTTAAACAAACAAAATACTGTGTGTAATAATGCTTTCGCATGACATTGCATGAGAAATGATAGTACACTATATCTTTGCTTATTCCTAAATTTATAATCAAATCAAGTTTCTTGATATGTGAGTAGATTCATCTTGAGTCGAAACTACACTGAGTGCATGCCAAACATAATGCTAAATGATTGTTTGTGGGAAACTTTATTTTGAGAATACAAAGTGAGTCTTATTCTGATGTGACCAAATCACTCATCTAAACACACTATGTATCAACACTTTATAATATCTATCTTTGCAAATCATAGTCTCTCTGTTTTGTGTAAACAAAGACCTGGGTGTATGATCATCATACTGTATATCAGTTATCAAAGGTGAAAAGATCATGATCTTCATCATCCTCTGTTTTGTGTAAACAAAGACCTGGGTTAAAGGCACCTCTGTTTTACATGAGTAAAGACCTGGTGACCTGATGATGATCATATCTAAGCTCTCAAAAGAATCCTATGTGATCAATTGTAAATTAAACTAGAGCTTCTACATCATGCATTAATGAGATGCCAATTGCAGCTCAAGATAGAACTTATAACTTAAAGTACATAGTTCTTAAGTGTGAACAGTGATGATTTGTCTTGCAAAGGGAGGACAAAATCTTTGTGAATTGAATGTGAAGCCCATAACAGTTAATTCCAAATCAATCTAAAAATATGATAAACAGCGTGCCTAGTTGATACATGAGCTATTGTATGGATTTAAGTGGACAATATACTTGCAATCAAAACTTTGTTCATGTATCAATTCAACAAAATAACTCATCAGGTAGAGGCATAGTATAATAGTATGATCCCATCATATGTGAATATATGTCTGCTCATCATCACACAGTTAAATGTCACTCATGTTATTCTTCTTAGAAATTTATGATAAATGCTTAATGTCATCATTAATCACAAATTTAGGGGGAGTAGAAATACATGAAGTTAAGTTATCAATCAGCAAAATTGTCTATTTCATTATCAATTGAAGGAATTAGAATCTGAGTACCATCTTAGCTCCTGGATACATGAAATTTTCTTTAAAATCATTTTAAACTTTCTTATGCTAAAGTGTCATGTATACAAAGTCAACAAGGTCCAAAGCAATAAATGGTTCTAAGCAATGGACTTAGACCATACAACAATAATTCTCTGCATTGCCATCATAAGCATCAGCAGAAGCTACAGTGCCATCATAAGCATCAACAGAAGCGATAGTGCCATCATAAGCATCAGCAGAAGCTACAGTGTTGAAAATTTAAATGTTTATCTGTAGATTGGTAAACTACGGATGAACAAAGATTAACAAATAATTTAATTTCATAGTTTGGTAATCTGTGAAAATGTAAGTTATATTTCATCAGCAGATGTCGTTAAGTCATCCGCAGATGATTTATGAGATCCGTAGATAATCTGCGAAAGAATTTGTTAAGGGTCCCACTTCTTTAATGTGATAAAATTAAGGAGTCCGGGAGTATAAATGATGTTGTTTGACTTCAAACATCATTATTCGCTTTTTCAGTTCACTTTTTCAGACCTAGAAAAACACACTCTCAACAAACTTTTCCCTCTTTCATAACATTCAAATCTTACAAATCAAAACATTAAACAAACATATATCTGTGTTCTTAATCCGCTGTTTTCAAGGTAAAACATGTCGTAATATTCAAGAATGTGTTTGAGTTTCGTTTTAATCTCACAACTGTTCGTATTCTCATATCAATAATGTGATCAACGAAATCTTTTTCTTATTAACAGATGGATAATCGATTTGCGAGAGAGCACAATGTGTGTGCTTTCTTAAACCCAGACGGCCCTATTTCGGAAGGGTGTCAAGATATTATTTGATATCTAAGAAGATCTGTGATTCACCAATCGCACATCACTGATTTCTGGAACTCCGCCCAATAGAGGAAGATGGTCGAGTCATTGTTGCTGATGTGAAGAATCGATGAACAAATAATAAGAAGGGTTCTTGAGTTGGGAGATGTTGAAGCTGGTCATCCTGATGTGTTCGAAAACGAATACATAGAGAAAGTTTTTCTCCTGATGGACTATGCCGGTGATTTCGAGAAGGGAGAAATCAAGAAAGAAAGACTCTGCAAGCCATACAGATTTCTCTGTCACACTTATCTTAACTCCATCTCAAACAGAAAAACTGTTCTTGATAGATTTTCAAGGCATATTTCTTCTGGGCTTATTGGTGTCTTTGAGGGAAGAACCTACAATTACTCAAAGTACATCTTCAACTGCTTATGTGATCACATCAAAGTGCAGAAGGCTGATAAGATGTATATGTTTCCAAGGTTTGTGCAACCGATCATTAATGTTGATCTGCCTGGACTACAGTGGATGGTGGTGTGTTTGTTCAAGCACACTTTGGCAGATCCGTGCTGAATAAAATATCTGGGAAATATGAAGGAGGAGACATGCCCATGTTTGCACATGTGGTTGATGCTACTACAAATATTCCTCAAGAGCTTGTGTGGGAAGTTCAATAAGAGAACTCTCCAACCAACTCTGTTCAAGACACTCACTCACTAGATATATCACCCATACATCAGCAACCTCATCCATCACCATCCCAACCATAATCACCAGCCAGCCAAAACATAGAAACTTTCTCTCCAATCCACCATCAATCACCAAATCAACAACAAACATCCCAACCACAATCACCAGCCAGCCAAAACACAGAAACATTCTCTCCAATCCACCATCAATCACCAAATCAACAAAAAACATCCCAACCACAATCACCAGCCAGCTAAAACACAGAAACATTCTCTCCAATCCACCATCAATCACCAAATCAACAACAAACATCCCAACCACAATCACCAGCCAGCCAAAACACAGAACCAATCTCTCCAATCCACCCTCAATCACCAAATCAGCTTCAAATGCAACTTTATCAACAACCTCCAAATCCAGAAAATTCTGCCACTGAGAGCATTTACACTAGGGAGACCGAGTTAGCCTCACAAGCAAGTACAGTTAAACTATCATTATTTAAAACTGAATCCCCTGCACTCTCAAATGAAACTGAACCAGTCTCTCCGGTCACTGATCATCATCAACAACAACAACCACATCAAGAACCGAAAGTTCAAGTTATTGAGACCAGCTCAAGCTCAGCAAGTGAAGCCCATAAAGAAGTAAAAGATGATGAGATTGCTTCTCAACATCAGGAAGGAGAAGAAGAAGTCAACTATGTTGATGTGATAACATACAATGAAGAGGATCTAAGTGATTCTAACATCCCCGTCAGCAAGAGTTATCTGGTTGCTGAATACAACAAGCTTGTACTGAAGTCCAACAATAGAAAGCAAAGAATACAAGAGTTGAACAGAATAATGAAAGTAAAAGATGAAATGCTGATGCAACAAGAATCAAGAATCAAAAGATTGAGAGAAGATGTCATGTGCAATAATGAAGTGATTGATGCCCTTCTTCAACAAGACTTTGAACTCAAAGAAGAAGTAAAGAAAGAGAAAGAAGAAAATGAGAAGCTAACAGTGAAAATTGATCAAATCAATGACACTCTCTATGATCAATCAGTTCTGTTGAGAAGAAAAAAAGAAGAGATTGATGAACTGAAAATGAAGTTGATGAACTGAAAATGAAGATATGTTCTCTTGAATCAAACCAACTAAAGAAACCTGCTGAATCTTCTAAGCAACTCATTCAATACTCAAGGAAGAGGAAGTATTTAGGCCCAATAAAGATTGAAGTAATCAATGTTGCAGACTCTCCTAAACGGTCAAGACATACCTCTTCTGAGCACACTCCTTCTATGGAAAATTTAACATCAAAGCACGCTACTATTGATGAATCTGAGAGTGATGCTGAATGGAAAGAGCTGATTGAAGATGAACCTAACAAAGCTCAAGAAGAATCAAAGACTGATGTTCTTCTTACAACAAAAGACATCATGGAAGAAAGGCCTGAATTTGCTTTGTTTATGACCCTGATCAACCATGGATTTCCGTATGACATGGTTGAAAGGATGAATATGTCTGAGATGAAAAACACATTGAAGGAGTTTGAGCTTGCAAGATTTATGATTCCTAACTGCGATTATGAAGCATTCACCATTTTTCAAGCCATTCAAAAAATCAAGAATGATCTAGGCCATTGTGACACTGCTAAACTCACCAAGTACATTATGGTATGTTGGCTTCAGGGACACAATTACAAGGCTCATGAGCTTAAAGGAAGAAGTGTTGGTGAACTAAGAAGAATGATGGAACATGTGATGAATGTGTACTTGATACTGGAGTCAGATTCAGAACTGAAGCTCCAAACCCATCATTTGAGCAACAAACCAAACTCTCTACTGATCCTATAACTATTGAACCTAAAGATCAACACAAAGGCAAAGACAAACTGATCAGAGAACCAAGGGTAGTCATTCCTGGGAAAATGTAACCATTAGGGACAACTGTTAGAGAGATCACTGAATAGAAATCAACTCTCATAGAGCTATATGATCATATCACAACTCCCAACTCTAAAGAAGAGAATAGGATTATGGCCTGGAAATTTGATCCAGACTGGGATTGTGCAATTATCAAGAAAACCTCCGGAAGAATTCAATATTTCATGATACAGAGACTGTGCTAAGACTTCATGAGAAAGACATCAAGGGTCTGCAGAATCTTACAATGTCTAACTATCCAATTCACTCAAGGGGAAAAGATTTCTCTATGTTGGTAGGAAAGTTAAAGACAAAAATTAAAGATGATGTGATTAGAGAAGCAAAAAGAGAGGATGTTGAGCACAAAAGAAGATCAGAAAGAAAGAAAAGATCAGACACCAACTCCTCCTCATTAGTTGATGTGTGTTCCTGATATGAATGGGAACAATGAGCATGGAACTTAGGATTCATATTGATAAAGACAAGAACTTGAATGATTAGATAGATGCTAAAATATAATAATGATGATGATGAAGAACACAAACATGTTTAATGATTGGTGTTTATTGATATATTATTGAAATCATCATCCTTGAAGGATGATGATATATTGTTATAGATGATGAACCTAATTCATCCTAACAAGTGGTGAATTAGTCACACTTTACAATGATATTATGTTCTAGTATTTATACTAGTCTAGCATTTACAATAATTATAAAACAAACCCTAGACTAAAATTTTGTTGCTATTGTTCTTCAAATCTTCAATTTCAATAATGTTGGAAATCTTCAATTTCTTGAAAGGTAGAATACCCAACAATACTCTCCCTAAATTGTAGATTTCCAATGTGAATTAAAGCTTGATCTTATTTTTGTTGAATAGTTGTCCAAAGTCAAGAAATTTGTTGTTGATGCGGAAGCGAGATCTTCAAAACTTTGGTACCACTATATTATGTAACAATGTCACTTGTTTTTGTTGATGAGAGCTGTTGGACCAAAAGAACCAATGAGCCAGATCAGAAAAACCTTTAAGTCCCACAGACATCAAAACAACTAAAGTAATCTACAATAGCTGAAGATAAAGCTGAAGACAAAGTCTACAGACAAAGTCTGAAGAAAATTGCTGAAGACAAAGTCTGAAGACAACTGCTGAAGACAAAGTCTGAAGACAACTGCTGAAGACAAAGTCTGAAGATCAAGTTCTCAGAAGTTGTCACAACAACTGAAGTAGTTCTCTTCAGTAGTTGTGATGGTTATATTTCAGTAGTTTGTAATCAGTAGTTTTATATTATGTAAAACATCTGAAGTTCTTATACTTCAGATGTTATAACTTCAGTAGTTGTAATGTTAGTTTATACTTAGCTTTTAATGAAGGTGTCCTCAGTTGTTGTGGACATCTTCAGTAGTTTAGTTTAATTTTAGTTGTTTGTATAAATCAGTTAGATGTCACTATCATGTGACGTCAGCTGATGTCACACTCCTTATAAAAGGAATGTTGACCTAATTTCCCCACACGGGAAGTTTGTGCATGAATGAAAACATTCTTTTTGCAGAAAACGCTCTCTTTATAACTATTACTGTTTGATTGAATATTCATATTATTCTTGCCAGAATTTCGTCTAATTCGTGTGCTATTCCGCTGCAAATCCTAATCTAATTGATCAAACTAGATCTCGATCCAGATTTGTATGGACTTTCTTCTTACATTCAAAAGATGAGGCTGGTCAATTATCATCTACTTTGTGTTACATATGGAAAAGCAGTATTCTCTTTATGTCAAGTGTGTGAGGAGTGATAATGGCACAGAGTTTAGAAATCACACACTTGATAAATTTTATTTCTCTAAGGGAATCAAGAGGCAGTTTAGCATTCTAGAACTCCTGAACAAAATGGAGTGGTGGAGAGAAAGAACAAGACCCTTATTGAAGCTGCAAGGTCAATGTTGGTTGATTCTGGTTTGCCACTAACCGTTTGGGTTGAAGCTATTAACACAGCTTGTTATGTGCAAAATAGAGTATTGGTAAATCAAAGGTTGATGAAGACTCCTTATGAAATGCTACATCATTTGGCTCCGCTGATTTCCTTCTTTAGAGCATTTGGGTGTCCCTGTTATATTCTCAACATAAAGGACCCACTTTAGAAGTTTGAATCAAAGGTGGATGCAGGGTACTTTGTTGGGTATTCCTCTACTTGCAAGGCATACAGAGTTTTTAATTGCAGATCAAAGATTGTAGAAGAAACCTTGCATGTAAAGTTTAATGAATCTCCAAAGGAGAAAATCCCACAAAACCTTGTGGAGTTATTTGATCTGGACATACTGCAATATGTTCCTTATCAGTCTCCAAATGTTGCAGGTTCTGTGAATCCATCATCTTCTGCAACCTGTTATCCATCTGTTGGTATAAATGCAAGTTTTAGTGATCAACTGCCTGAGTCTACTAAACTTGATGTTCCTGTAGCTTCAGCAGTTCCATCCACAACAAATGCTGATGAGATCTCTGAATCCTCTACTTCAGATCTCTGAAGACTAAATTCCTTAAAGTACTGAAGTACTTTACTTGTTGCAAAGTACTGAAGTGGTTAAAACTACTGACGTATGTTCTAACAAATAAGTACTGATGACCAATGAAACATCTGAAAATCAGTAATTTTATTCTTCAATTGTTTCAAACAACTGATGTTTCATTTCCAAACAACTGAAGCCAAACCAAGTCTTCAGTAGTTTTTCAACTGCTGATGACAAACACCAAGTCTTCAGTTGTTTACAACACCTGAAAGTTAAAACCATGTCTTCAGTAGTTTTCTAACAACTGATGACTAAAACCAAAACTTTCAGCTGTTTTCTTTCAGCCGTTTCCTATCCTATAAATACCTAACCCTAACTTCAAACTTTTCATAAATCGATTTTTGAACGTTCATCTCCCATTAATGGCGACCATGCAAATCAAACCTCGACACAACTGTGTTGCCTACTTCACAAAATCGGCCTTTTGGACTAAGTTTGACGATGCTGTTGATCTGATGGCTGATTCCTAGTGTCGAACTGCTTTTCTTCTGAATCCTACCATCTATCCCGACTCTCTTCGTCAATTCTGGACAAATGTCTCCATCTATACTGGTGAGAATGATGTTGCGATCACTCTCCAGTCATTTGTAAACCAGAAGAAGGTGGTAGTCACTCCTGCTATCATTCGCCAAACGCTAGATTTGAATGATGCTACCTTTGTTACCAAATACCTGAAGGGCACCATTGATCTCTCATTCATTAATCATGGCTATGAGGGCAACCTAAGTGCTACAACCATTCTGAAGAATCACTTTTATGATGCTGAATGCCTAATCTTCCACATGATCAATGTTTGTCTTGCCCCCAAAACCTCTTCATAGGATCAAATGTCATCCAGGTGGCAGCAGGTATTGTATTCTATTCTTGAACGCCAAATCTTAAATTTTTTTGAAATTATATTTTTAGAATTAAAAGATCTGGCAATGAAACCTGTAGCTAACAGATGGCTATTATATCCAAGTTTCTTATGGCCATAATCATGAATCAGTTACAATCTGATGGCCCTGCTGGCCTGGAGTCCCTGCTATGGTAGTTTTGCCAGAGGTATACTCCAGGCATAACTCTGACCCACACCTCAAAGAGGCTGCCAAACTTCTAAAACCCAAGCAGAAGGTACCCACAACCTCATCCTCCAGATCCAAAGTCCCCTCCAAATCTCATTCCAAAAAATCCAAAAAGGCTACTCAGGGAGTTGAGTCCCCTAATGATGCCCCTGCAACACAAAGGCAGGATGAAACTATGGGTAGTAATCCCCCTGTAGTTTCCAGGACTCTACCAGCTGAAACCACTCAGGTATCCTCTCAACAGGATCCTGATGCAACCAAAAATAGGGAAACCACATTACTGAAATCTCTCTCACTTGAGAGAATTTCCATTGAAGAGCACCATTCACCCTAGGTGCAATCCTTTCACACCTATCTCCCACTGAAGCCACCCCTACAAGCCCAACTGTGGTTATGCACAAGTGTTGACTCAACTACATTCCTCTACCCCTCCCCATAAACCTATTACTACTGGGAAAACCTCAACCGTTGATGGAGAGGATTATAATGTAGCTGATAACCCACAACACAGGGATTACAGAGTTCAATCTCCCAGTGTAGAGGAGGAGATTAGAACATCTGGTGAGGCTGCCTCTTCTCCTTGTTCAGCACATGATCAGGATGAAGCTGGTATCATTTCTAAGTCCTCACCAGAGGCAACTGCCAATGAAGGACATTATCATGAGGCAGGAAGTCCCTAGTTCCGAGAAATAGGGGCACATGTGAATACTGATCTACACTCAGCACATGTTCATCCTGATTTCATCAGGAGGTCAGCTGATTCAGCACAAACTGATGATGACTTGGGCTTTTTCTTTGATGTTCTAGCCCACAATACTATTCTTGAGACTGAGGTATGCAGACTACAAGAACTGCTTGCCAAAATGTCACAAGAATCAAGTCCATCTGCCCACATTCACCCACAGATGTCAGTTTCTCCTGAAACTATCCCAAACACTGAGCCACTCTCAACAAATTTGCCAGCAGCCTCTGCTTCAGGTGCCATTTCTCATGGACAGAACCCCTCTGAGCAAATGGTTGCTGCCTTTCAAACATCCTTACCTCTCATCACTTCCATAATCACAAACACTATACATCAAGCCATTGATGAGAGGCTTTCCTCAACTCTTCAATCTTTAGTTGATGCTGCGGTTTCTAAGAGACTTTCTGACATTCACACCCCTCAACCCAATGCAACCAAAAAGGGGGAGTCTAAGTCAGTGAAAGTAGACAAAAGAAAAAGAGTTGAAGAGGAAGCAGAAAAAGAGCAGAAAGAAAAGGAGATGATCACCTACAAAAGGAAGAAAACCTCTGAAAAGACTAAAGGTGAGAAAAAGTTGGAAGAATTGATCAAAGAAGCTGATGAGCAACATAGCAGATCTATGGATAAGATTATTGATCAACTCTTCAGACAAGGATTTAAGACTGCCAAACTTGACTCTGAGATCAGAAGGTTAGAGATTCAAGAAATTGAACAAAGATGGACAAGTTGGAGTGAGAAAGAAAGAGAAAGGCTGGAAACTATGGCAAGATTATATCAAAACATCTGGGAAGGTCAGTCATTGAAGTAAAGTCATGGTCCAGAGACAGTATTTTGAAGATAACCACCTGAATCTGTTCGTCTGAAGTATTTAACAAAGGATTGATCATAGAAGCTCTTGATGAAGCTGGTGCTGAGAAAAGGACTGATATGGCAAAATTATCCAAAGCTTTACTCACATCCAAGATGCTAGAGCAGCCTGCACAATCACCCAAACCAAAAAAACCACCCTCATAACCCTCAAAACCAAATCCTTTACCTAAGAAGCCTACTGAACCCATTACTAATGATGCACCTAAGAGGAAGAGAAGGGTGTTGAGGATGGAAGAAGAAGAAGAAGATGATGAGGATGATTGTCTGCCACTCTTTGCTGTTCTCAAAATAAAAATGCCTGAGCCTAGGAGTCAACCAACAATAATCACACCTGACTTCCAAAGGAAAATGGTAAAAATCAAACTTGAAGAAGAAGAACAACACAAACAACATGATGAGCAGCTGTTAAGGATGATTGATAAAGAGTTTCCTAAGTCTTCATCCATACAAGCTATGAAGAAACATGCTTAGAGGTTGTATGCTCTCAGATTTACATTTCAATATCAGAAAGAGAGAGTGAGAATTTGGCCTGACCCCAGAGTAAGTGACAAAATTCACAAAATGAAGATTCCAAGCAAATACAATGGCCAAGTAAAGAAGATTGTAGATGCTGTGATAATGCTGGCCATTGTAGTGTCACCCTGGGAAATTCTTGATGACTTCAAGAGAGCTTACAAGTCTAAAATGACTCCACAAAATTTACTAGAAAACAAAATGGTAAAGAAGGGGTTAATCTACAAGAAGCTTGAAGAAATAAGAAGAAATGAGCTCCAGTTATTGCTTGAAGGCACTCATCCTGATGAGTTTGCATACAGAGAGATAACAACTGTGGAGCTGAAAAATGGAAAGCATATTAAGTACTTATCTGAGTACTATGGGCCTGAGTTCTTCTTTGAAAGTGGAGCTGAAGAACTCACAATGGAAGAACAAGTTGTTTTCCTTGAGACCTATGTCAAAGAGTCTTACAGACTTATCATTGGGAAGTAGGTTTCATGAATGGGGTAATAGCTCTGTGTCCAATTCCCCAAGATAGAGTTCCCATTCATCCTTTGCCAATCAAACCTTCTGAAATCTCTTCCCTGGCCTGAGCTTATATTGAAGAATTCTGAGCTGATCCAGATTTTGTTTCTGCAATAAGTGGGACCTCAATAATTTTAAAGGTTTTGGCTGCATTGGTTCAGGGGGAGTTTGTTGGACCAAAAGAACCAATGAGCCAGATCAGAAAACCCTTTAAGTCCCACAAACATCAAAACAACTGAAGTAATCTACAACAGCTGAAGACAAAGTCTGAAGAAAAAGTCTGAAGACAAAGCTGAAGACAAAGTCTAAAGACAAAGTCTGAAAAAAACTGCTGAAGACAAAGTCTGAAGACAACTACTGAAGACAACTGCTGAAGACAAAGTCTGAAGACAAAGTCTAAAGACAACTGCTGAAGACAAAGTCTAAAGATCAAGTTCTCAGAAGTTGTCACAACAGCTGAAGTAGTTCTCTTCAGTAGTTGTGATGGTTTATATTTCAGTAGTTTATAATTAGTAGTTTTATATTATGTAAAATATCTAAAGTTCTTATACTTCAGATGTTATAACTTCAGTAGTTGTAATGTTAGTTTATACTTAGCTTTTAATGAAGGTGTCCTCAGTTGTTGTGGACATCTTCAGTAGTTTAATTTAATTTCAGTTATTTGTATAAATCAGTTAGATGTCACTATCATGTGACGTCAGCTGATGTCACACTCCTTATAAAAGGAATGTTGACCTAATTTCCTCACACGGGAAGTTTGTGCATGAATGAAAACATTCTTTTTGCTAGAAAACGCTCTCTCTATAACTGTTACCGTTTGATTGAATATTCATATTATTCTTGCTAGAATTTCGTCTAATTCGTGTGCTATTCCGCTGCAAATCCTAATCTAATTGATCAAACTAGATCTCGATCCCTTCAAGAGCCTAAATACGAAGCCCAAATTTGTTTTGTTGATATAAGCCTAATCTTCAACACTTGAGCTCAATTCCAACTAATGTTTTTGTTTAATGATGGAGCCCAAGAAACAAAACCCGATTGTGTTCTCGAGCCCATTTGCATCCCTAGGTTGCAAACCCTAATTCGTTTGATACTTGATGTGGCAGCCCTAATTCGCAAGAGTTTCTATTAGGCAGCCATATTTGGCATTGGTAATTGCAGCCCCATTCGGCCGAAAGAAACCCTAGTTGGCCGAAACCCTAATGACCAAGAAACCCATTCGGCCGCCATATGTTTGGCAGCCCCCTTCGGCCGCAAGAGCTTCCTTTGACAGCTTCAATTCGGCTCGTAAGAGCTGCCTTCGGCACCTCTTTTGCAACCCTAATTGGCAGCCGCAACCATTATTGTTTGATCTTGAGGAAGCCGCAAACATGAATGTTGAATTGAATCTTGAATTTTTTTCTTCAGATCTTCAATAATTTCAGCAATCCAACCATGAAATCTTATCAAAATCAATATGAATCCATCAACTTCAGCTCTGATACTAATTGTGTGTTCCCAATATGAACGGAAACAATGAGCATGGATCTTAGGATTCATATTGATAAAGACAAGAACTTGAATGATTAGATGCTAAAATATAATAATGATGATGATGATGATGATGAACACACACATGTTTAATGATTGGTGTTTATTGATATGTTGTTAAAATCATAATCCTTGAAGGATGATGATATATGTTGTGGATGATGAACTTAATTCACCCTAACAAGTGGTGAATTAGTCACCCTTTACAATGATATTATGTTCTAATATTTATACTAGTCTAGCATTTACAATAATTACAAAACAAACCCTAGACTAATATTTTGTTGCTATTGTTCTTCAAATCTTCAATTTCAATAATGTTGGAAATCTTCAATTTCTTGAAAGGTAGAATACCCAACAGTTGATGATGAAATTTTAAGGAGAGTTGGTTGTGCTAATAAGAAAACAGCTGCAATCAAAGTCATTGGAGGAAATCAATACACTATTCCCATAACTAAGTGGGGATATGTTGAGAAAACAAAAGAATTGGTGTTACCAAGGAACGCTAATGGAAGAAAAAGTGACAAAATAAGAATTTTTGACCCTGTAGAGATCAAAATGCTTAATCCAAGCTACACATCATTCTTACATGATAAATCCTTCCCAAAGCTGACAGATGAAAAAGCTCAGAATGACTTATGCTTATACATTCACATGATTCAAGTTATAGATAAGTTGCATGCAAAAGCGTACAAGAGAAGAAGGTATAATGCTGGGATGCTGAATGGAGCTAACATTGAAAATATATCAGAACTGAGAATATCAGAAGAAGATGAGTTGGAGATTGTTAACAATCAATGTGTTATGGAAACACTCACAACTGAAGAAGACAGTTTGGGGCTAAGCTTCGAGACTCTGAAGAGGATATGCATAATGGAGATCAAGAACAAGTATGATGAACAAAAGGATGTTGTATCATACTTTAACTCAAGGATGGTGGCAAGGATGAAAGAACTCTTAATTTTGAAAAACTGATAGCAAGTATCTAAGCCTAAAGGGGAGTATTGTTAGGTCTAGGATCAGTAGATCTAGTCCATTATGTATAGGCTTAGTACTTGAATTAATATCTGTAATGAATGTTTGTAATTCATTATTGTGTATGCATTAAATGTATAGGTTAACCCATTTATATATGTGTTGATTTATGTATGGTTGTAGGTACAAACATTATACTTGGTCAATTTATGAAATTGACCAAGTGTAAGAAACATCTACGGATGAACATTTTGTTCTTCCGTATATATGTTTCTTACAAGTAACATTACATCCGAAGAACCTTTGTGGATGAACAACCAGAACTTAAGAACAAAACATCTACGGAAGAACAAGACTTCTACGGAAGAACAAATTCCTATGAAGACACTATTTCTGTAGAGTCCAAACACTTGTATAATACAAGTGTTACAAGTCAACAAGGCAGTTATACGAATCCTAAGAAATCCGATGATTCCTTAACTTACACAAATAAAATCCCAAGAGATCCGGTGTTTCCTATAACATAAACATCATTGTCTATATAAATGGATCCTAGGTTTCGATTCAAGACGCAGGATTAGACGATTGATTGAACAGCAACAACAATAGCAATACAACAATTTGACAAGCAGCGTGCATCACATCAATTCACTCAATCAATCAAACCCTAGCAGCCGTCACATCATCATTCATTCATTATTTTGTAATCATTAACATATTTTAATGAAATACATATTATTCATTAATTGTGTTTCTGTTAGTGTGTTCTTGAATCTTCATTGATATTGAAATTTATTACAAAACAATTAAACCAAGCCAACGTTGATTCCGCAAACGTTGACTTGTCTTCGACCAACACTGATAATTCCTGTCTGTGATCCTTGGATTCACAGTAGTTGATAAGCCTGGTTGTCAACTTGCATGCAACTGTTTGGTTGAAGCAATATATGGGACTGTTGATTAACATCACTAGCTTCATCGTACAGTTGTGTTGTTTGAGTGGTAAGACAATGGAGGTTGGTGCAAATTTGGCAGGAGATTATGTGGGTTTTGGAGGTAGTTCATGGGTTGTCGGGTCGGGGTTGGATGTAAGGGTTGACCTCGGTTTTGGTGGTGCGTAAAAGGCGTAACAGGCGACAATGGAGTCATGGTGTCGATCATGAGTGATGGTTTCAGTATCAGTGTGGGGATGGGAGCAACAGAGGTGGAACGTAATGATTCAAGTTGAGCAGTCATGCTATCTATGCTGGCTTTGATGGCGGCTTTTTGAGCGGTGGAAAGGGATGCAATTCAAAGGCGAAAGTTGGCGGCGATTTGGTCGGCGTTAGCCATGAAAGAACTTTAGAGTAGCTGTGATCTAGTAAGTGTGTCATCGAACGACGGCGTGTCCTTGCGGGAAGGAGAGGACGAGAATGAAAGCACATAGAGACCAATTCGAGATGGTCAATTTTCTCATTAACTTTTACTTTGCGGGAAGATAATTAGTCTTTTGTAGTAGACAAACACTCCCAAGAACAAGATAAAGAACTAGAAACCTTCTGCAAATTTTCTCATTAACTTTTACTTTGCAATTACATAGTATTTATACAAGAAACAACTAACACCTAGAAAGCAAGAAACATGGAGCACTAACAAGAACATAGACACTATGCTTCTACCCACTATTCAAATAAAACAATTAAAAGGAAAACAATAATAATAACAATAACAAGAACATTGATTGCTTGGCAGCGGGTATTGGGTCATGGGTTAACCTAGGACCACTCGGATCATATCATAAACCAACCCCATCCCTCTTCAATGTTGACCACCAACCCCAACCTTCTCTTCCTTAACTATTTAATGCTACCTTTAGCCACCGCCCATGGTCATCACCCATTAACCCAGCCATTAAGGACTTCGTCACCACCTATGGACCCTAGAATACAAAGACATGGAGATGTGTAGGTTGAATGGAAAATCTAATAGGTGGGAACAACAATGGGGTGTTCTCCTCTAAAGATCTAAAATCAACATAGGTGAAATTGCAATGGTCATCGATGTGGGTAGGGGGTGGGGGGGTTTATTTGTTTGCTGGAAGACTAATGGTTCCTATGATTCTAACGGTTACTACTGGTGGTGGTGGATGCGGTGAACAATGGTGGTTCCCATGAAGACCGGCCACTGACAATTTCAACATATCTATATGTTGTAGGAGGTGGTGAGCAATGCTCGTGGCGTCCAACGATGGTGGTTCTGGTGAGTGATGGTGGTGGTGAACGAGATATGATGATTTGATGAGGACAAAAGGTGATGATGATAAGATGATGATGATGGATGTGAAAGATTTTTTTATTTTTTATATAGGTGTAATTTTGTCAATCTACACCAACTTAACAAAATTCTTTTATCGGTGTTAGTGACTTTAGTGAAATTGAAACTAAGTATGAAAATATTGAATTGTAAGTGCAATAAATAAGATATTGGATTGAAATTGTAATTTTTATGAAACACATGAACGAAAACAATAAATTACTCTAATTTTTATTATCTAAAAAGCTCCAGGTGAAAAAAATAGTAAAACAAACGAGTTATATATAATATACCAAAATGCATATTAACAAAATGCATATTACAGTTCCTGTTGACATGATTTCATATTTTGGAAACGAGCAATTAAGTTTCATATGTAACACTTTTAAGAACCTCTTTTTTGAGAATTATCATTTAAACAATCGTTCCAAAAATCTACAACTATTCAGTTGCGCATATTTTTGTTTATAGTCACAAGCTATTCGAAATCGGCTCGTTCGAACAAGTTCAAATTGAGCCGAGCTTGAGCCCAATCTCGAGCTCATATTATGGATCGATTACTAAACAAGCTTGAGCGCAAGCTTCAAATATCAAAATCGAACCAGCTCGAGAGCCTAAACAAACTTTTGTTATATAAGTTTTTATTTACATAGTAAATAATATAAATATATTTACTTAAATCATATTATTATATATTATTATGATAAAAATAATTAATAATATATATTATGTTATATATGAAAATTATAAATAATGTAAAAGTAATTATAAAAAGTAATATTTAATACTTTAAACAATAAACAAGTCGCGCCCGAGCCGGCCTTGAGGCTGAAAATTTTCTAACGAGTTGAGCTGGAGATTTAAAAATATAACTACCAACGAGCCGAGCTCGAGCTTTCTAACACCAAAACGAGCCAAGCTCGGCTCGACTAGTTTATAGCCCTATTTACTGTCTTCACCACCAAAAGCAATCCAAAACTATTTTCCATCGATGGAATCTGAGAGATGATGTTTTTTATCAGTTTGTAAAGTTTATATAAATGATAATCAACAACTAACAAAGTAACAAGCTTGTTTTAAAGTTTATATAAATGATAATCAACAACTAACAAAGTAACAAGCTTGTTTTCCAACCCGCGCTACGCGGCAGGTTTCAAACATGGTGTAACACAAATTCAATATGTCAAACAACAAAATAAAATGACAATGCCGAGTAACTAAACACAACAACAACAATCAATAACCTTATTCTAACATAGAATAAATAAACCCAAAAAATACAATAAAACCTGAAAAGTATGTCGCTGGTTTCAAACAATAGTGGCAAAAGCTACATATATAATTGCAGTTTCAGAGGCTCGGAGACGATGGCTTATTCTGGCTGCAAACAATTGTTTAGAACAAGGAACATAACAACCTTTTATTTTTCAGAAAAAGTCACATGTTATTGTAACACACAACAGGCGTGAACAATAAAGAAAGTAACCGAAAACTAGATTCTCGAATGAGTTCGCAGTCGTCGTCATCGACTTGAACATAAAAACAACACATGCAGCATCTAGCTCTACCAACCACAAATGAGGTTGTAAACCACAGGTCATTTATCTGTATATGAATATAGCAAATCAAAGAACAAAAACCCTTGAAAACACCGATGAAATTGAAGCAGTAGGGGAGATAGTCCCTAGATATGGCCGCCTTCTGCCTCATCAACACCTAGAGGCCCCAACCATCTAAAAATGCCAAATGCTTCAAACAAGGAAACCAAGACAAGTGACACCTAAAATGTAAAAGTTTCGGACGACATAATCAAATCAAAAGAGAAAATATTCATGGAAGGAATGAGCGCTCCATCAACCCCGCAAGAAGCGACAGAGTCAAACTGTCGTTGGGCAAATGGCGGTCGGAAGCGGCGGTGACGCACCAACCCACTTTCCTTCTTTTTTTGCATGCAATGACATTGGCCACCATAAAACCCAAAAAGAAGTCAGAGAACAACCCAAAAGGAAGCCGAAGGTGGTGGTGTGATGGCGGTGGTGGTACGATGGCAGTGGTAGCGCCCCTGCGGCAAGCCAAACCGACCACCTCCATTCAACCTCTCATCTCCATTTCTCACTTCAAACAAAGGCTAGGGTTGAATAGAGACAATCCCTGTAATCGTTGAAGAGTATCCCAAAAGGAAACCGGTGGTGGTGGCGCTATGGCGGTGGCACGCTTGCGGTAACCTGAATCGAGCATCTCCCCTCAACCTCCCAACCCCTTTCACCACTGCCCATCGTCGAAGAGCAACTCCAAAGGAACCCTCTCATCTCCTATATGATCAAATAAAGAGAAACCCAAAATCACGAAAATACCCTCCAGCACTCTTCATCAATTTGCTTTTGTCATATATACACTAGTGAACAAGACTTGGGAATGCCGTGCCTAAACTTAGAATCTTCAATGTGCGGCTCACAACTAATGCCCAATAATGGTTGCCAGGCCAATGCAACCGGACCTAGTTTTCATGAATCATCATAGCCATAGCCATGCAACAACCAAAAGTAATAGCCTTAGATGAATACATGTCCATCATTATTGACATCAACAACCAAGAGTACACTCAACAAGATTTAATGATCAGTTTAAAATGCTTTAAAATCATACTGAACTGAAGTATGAAAACAATCGTGGGGACACCTCGACCAAAATCTAAACAAACAAAAAGTGTAACATCTTGTACTTTTGGGTTAATTGAAAGTTACATTGTTAATTCTTGTAAGGGCCATTATTGCCATATATGAAACTTATGGGTTGCTTATGTTCATTTTATTTTTAGAAGGTTAATAGTCTATTATAATTAAATACAATAATACATAATGATAAGGTTACTAATAATAATGATGATAATAATAACTATAATAATAAAAACAATAATAATAGCAATGTGTAATAATAATAATAATAATAATAATAATAATAACTAATATTATGGTAAAAATAATAATAATGATTCATAAAATTATTAAACTTAAAAATGATTAAAACCTAATGTAATTAAGTATAAGGTTTTTTTGTGATTTTTGAAACTTTAAACATTAAGGTTTGGGTATAAAATAATAAGTTTGAAAACTACAGGAACCATTTATGTAATTCCTTAAAAATCAAACACAACTTCCCCCCTACCCGCAAATCCGGCGAACATTCAGCGGAGCTCCGGCTATGTCCAAAACACCCAAATTCATTCGATTTCGAAAACCAAACCGACCCAAATCGTTTCGTATGCATGTTTCGAACTTGAATGTATGATTTAATTGTGTTTAAACCGTTGGTTACTACTCGAATCATTGTTTAACAGATACCATTAATCGAATGAGCCGTTCAAACATAAAGCACAATAATAATTCAATTAAACGATACTTAATCGATGGTTTAATCAACACTACACTCCTACCAAACGAAAATCTATCTGAAACACGTCTAAACACCTCAAATCGAACACCACACACATCGTGACTGTAAGTCAGCCGAACTACATCTTCTGCAACCTTTTAAGATCAATTGGTTGAGGGCTTTTGAGGGTCACAACCCACTAAAACTACACACGAAGTTAATTTGATTTTCAGCATCATTTGGGCATCAGTCGAATCGAATTTAGTCGTAGATTGTTCTTCTACTTGTTCATCCTCGAATCTACCATCAACCGGTTAATTAAACACATGTAAATGCTTGAAATTTCATGAGGAAACAAAGCCCCATGGTTGCTTCTACAGTTGTTATCGATTTAATGATCAATTCGAATCAAAATCAAACTAGGGTTCTTGGGAATTGGGTATCTTATGAAACTTGTATTTTAAGATTTCGAAACCATCATTAAACACAACCACGGCCTTTGGTTTATGGTTACACTCTTACTTGCTAGGCTTGAGGTCCCGGGTACGAACCGAGCAACCTCAAACCTTCTTTTTTTTTGAGTTTGGCCTGCAAATTAAATATAAAAATTCTGAAAATTATAAAAAAATATTTTATAAACGGTAATAATTTCTAAAACCACTAAAATATTTTCTGTAATTTTTCTAAGTCCTAATAAATAAATTTTTGTTAATAAACCATTTTACCAAAAGGATGTTCTTGAATTATTCCTACTAAAATGAATTTTAAATAAAAAAAAGAATTGATAAATTTTTATTAATTCAAATATTACTTTGAGTTATTAAAAGCATGATTATTTTAAATGTTTATTTGAGTTTATATATAAACTTCACTAGCTACCATTTAATATTATTTTTGTTATAATATTTATAAAAATAGTATATTATATATTATTTAGAAAATCCCCAAACTTCACTTGAAACCCTAGTTCTAGTTAAATCACAAAGTCTATTATTAAACTTTAATCTCGTAAATAAATGTATATATTTAGGTGCCTTGTAAAGGATTATGTTGGAACGACGATTATTATTCTTATAATCATCAATTATATATTATTTCACATGTAAGTATTTTATACCCTTTTTTTTATATTTTCACACTTTAGGGTGAAACATGTTACTTTATAATCATTACACTTGTAAATTCGTTTGATTCTGTAAACTCTTGGCAATTCACTTCTATGTTGTGGTTAGTTGATCTTTGTAATTACCATGTATAGACGATTATGTGTGCAATCATTAACTATTGCTAGCCTGGCGACGTCATAGATCTATGGGCTTGACAAGCCTGCTTGATTATACCAAGTACACTTAGCTAATCGTATAAACGTGAAAACTTGTAAACTGTCAAAATTTGATTGTGCATCTGTCTTACATCCCTTGTTACTTTGTTTACTAATTTATAACATGAATTGCCATCTTTTATATACTTACGTATGAAAACTATGAAAATCTCACCAACTCTATGTTGACCTCTTATTTTTAACATGTTTCAGGTATCGCACAAGTTTGATTGCCACCTTTGAATCTTATTTACACCTAGGAATTGACCTAGTTAAATAAATAGATGAACTTGAATTATTTCTTATTATGTATTGTTGATTCTTATTTGAGACTTATGTTTGTAATGATACATTTGAAACTTGTGATTATCATATTTGGGTTTTAATAATAGCGTTATGTGGCTGTGAACAATCTTAACTCTCACATCTCGACGTTTCCGCCATCAAGATTGGGGTGTGACAAAAAGTATATTTGGTATAGAAAGCATATAAAAAATCTAAACAAATCGATCACAATAAATCAAATGCTATGGAGTACATGAGGGTGCAGACAAACAAAGGAAGATGAACAATCGAAGGCAAAGAAATCGAATCTAGGTGAGCAGCAATGACTAAAACAAAGACAAAAACCATAATAAGCATACATAACGTGGCTCAAATCTCATTAGTAGACCCATGTTGCTGCAATACAGGTTGCAAGTGAAAAACATGTCACTTGCCATCCTCTTTTATGCCACGCCAAGCAACTAGCCATATGATAATCATCAATAGTCAAAGAAACATAAGCAATGGGAATTGAATCTCGAGCGATCTAGGGTTTCTGAGCAAACCTACACATTCATCAAACAACAACTTAAGGTTCCTATCAGAAGCCCTAATCATAAAAAACACACACACACACAAACTGACACAGCCAGAGTTATATAGCATAAACCATAACAAAGGAAGAAACATAATATAACCGAGGTGAAGAAACAACCACCGTTGGCAGCAAACTGCAATTGCCTCTTATCTCCTGATAGCACACAGAAAATCAATGGCAGGTGTCCATTATAGGGGACATCAAACGATTGGAACCACAAGAACCTCCAATTCAGCTAGCCATGTCAAAGAGGAAACAGATAGGTACAGCCGGTGAACCCATCGCCGCGATGTAGCCAGAAACAGAAGGTTGACGGCCTGATATCTATGGCACCCTAGAGACCCAATCAAGTGGCCGCAACCACCACAAAGTGAAATAGCCACCATAGGCGACGGTGCCAATGTTACGAGGCGCCAGGCCGTGACGGTAAAAGGCACCGACACCGGGGCAGCAAAGAAGAAGATTGGGCGTCAAAGAATTGAAGCGCAAAAACGCGACCGAGCATGTAGTCAACGTTCGTCAGCGCCGTGATCCACGCACAGAAAGGCGACCAAGCATGTCGGCCACCGACCGCCGCGGGCGTCCGGTCGCCCTCACATCCCCTCTCTCTCATCTCATATATGTAATGTAAAAGAACTGATGTAAAGGGGATAAAATGTATACAAATCAAGTATGAAATATGCTACGGGTAATATAATGGGTTCTTAAGAAGCCACACAAAGCGATAGAATCATAAAACCAATCATCACTATTAAATTTGAGCATGAAGTTGTAGAAGCATGAGTGCTTTCAAAAAAAATCTTGCATGCCTTAACCATTTTAAACAATTTACAAAAGGTTCATTTGTAATTGAGCGGGGGCTAAAGCCCACACCACCCCACCCCCACCCCCACCCCCCACCTTGACCGGAAAACCCCGGTGCAAAATAACTTATCTGTCCCTAATTTGACTCTACGTGTAATAATCAAATCTGATTAGAAACCAAATTTTATTATTACTATTTTTAAATAATATGATTATGTTAAAAAGTTTTATTACAAAATTTTGTCTTTTTGTAAATAATATGTTAGTTATTGTCTCTTCTCCCTTAATGTTACTTAAGTCATACGAATTTAAAAGTCATACGTTGCAAATCAAACTTTAATGTTACTTAATAGTTTTACAGATCAAATGCGGAAGCATAAATTGTTTAATGTACTAGTTTTCCAAAAGACGTGATCATGAATTAACAAATACCTAAAAGTGATGAAATCTCTTAATGATGCATTACCTGAGAAATCATTCAAGAAAATGGGCCAACAATAATGTTAGTGAGTTTATATATTGATGTAATAATAAAATATGTAGTATACCACGAAAACATTTTCATGATTGAATGTTGTACATACAATACTACAATATTATCATAAGCGAACCGAAACCGAAGCTAACTATTTTGTATGCCCAATCCCGTACTATTGCATGCGTGGGAATGATTAGACTAATATTGCACCCAATTTGACTTCCAATCAACTCGGGTGGAGGTTGTTAAACCCGATAGTATTATCCATCATTATCTCGCTTAAGGAACGAAATTAACGGTTTCATTGAGTGCGGACTTTATGCGATATGCAAACCATTTACGTAACATGTGAAATCTTTAGCGAATAATTGTGTCTGATGAAAACAGTAAACTGTGCATGTAATCTCCCAAAAAATAAATAAAATGAGCTCGTGAAACTCACTTGATACGTGAGTGCCGAGTATGTAAATAGTAAAAGTCCGAAGGCAATCTCGACCTACTCATGCCCTAAAATGTATTAAGGATACCTTAATGTCAAAACAATGTTCCCAATGTGAGTTGGTCATGCAACTGTTTTATTCAACTTATCTTTGTTATGAAAAGTTTGTTTGACATGATCATCCGTTGGTGATATACTTTTATTACCATGAAATAGATATATATTATTTAAGGGGAATATTAATAAATTATATTTCATTCATTAGTGTATGAGAACCCTTTTATTTTGAACTCAACTTTTTGTGTAGGTAGTTAAACGTTATTTTGTTTCGGAGTCGTGACTCGAGTGTTTAATATTTAAATCTATTTCAAATGTGAATTTATGAAAATTAGGGTTTTAAAATTATTCCATAATTGAAGTAAAAACAATACTCGTAATATTTTCAAAAAAGTATTCTTTGAAATACTTATATTAGAGCAATTTACGGTCTTTGTCATTTTACAACCCATGCTATTATATATATACATATACATATATATATACACATGTATATATATACATACATGTGTATATATATATATATATATATATATATATATATAATATATATATATATATATATATACACACACACATGTATATATATACATACATGTATATATATATATATATATATATATATATATATATATATATATATATATATATATATATATACATGTCTATATATATACACTATTATGTTTAGAAAACTTAATTTTATAGTCTAAGTTATACATTTAGTCATATTAGTCATGTTACCACCTATTAGTTATTTTAATTCATCTTTTAAACTAACATACCACCTAAAGTTATTAAGTTTATAATTTTACATTAAAGTCTCCTGTCAAGATTTTTAATTCTATTTGTCAACTTAGGCAATTTAGTCAACTTGTCATAACCCAACTTATTATTGTAACATAATATAATTTACCAATACTTATAACTTGCAAGTCACCCTAATATTCATAATGATACATGTAAATTACTAGAATTCATAAATATAATTTATCGCATTTGAAGCACGTCTTGAGTTTTAACATACTTAGACTTTTATAAAATTATCAACTAGTAACTTAGTTAAACATGAACTTATAGATTGTAGAGATTAATGAAGAGGCTGATATAACCTAAACATCTTAAGTCCATCTTGCATGCTGCACAAGTACATTAAAGAAAAAGCTTAGGAAGTTTCACACATGAAACAGAAAAATACTCTAAGTGTGAAATCTTCCGAAGCCAAGACCAATATCTTCCGAAGTCAAACATGAAGTCTTCTGAAGCCTCAGAGACAAAGTCTTCCGAAGCTTCAAGTTCATGAAGACAGATTTCTTTCGAAGACTTTTAGTAACATGCTTTATCTGATGTACTGTTCCATAAAGCTGGACACATTTCCGCTGTATCTCTGCAAGTCACCAACTTACATGAGTTGGTGAAAAGGTTCATGCTTTTGGTAACTGTACATTGAGGTCTTGAGTCTGTAACTTTCTACTTTATGTATTTTATCCTTTTTGTAATAGATAAGGATGTGAGCTATGGCATGTCATAGTCACAAGTCAAAAGGCAATCTGCCTTTTGACTCTACAATTGATTTTGTTTGTGTCTAGTCAATTGTATCCAGTTGGCTTTTAAAGTATAACCGGCTGTAGGATGTAGTATAAGTATCTCATGTTCTTATATCTTTCATATATGCTTTGTAACACTTGTAATAGAACATAAAGAAAGCAATATACTGCATTCTTGAAAACCATACACTCGTGTTCTTTGTGTTCTCTCTCTTACATTAATTGTGTTCTTAGTGTCTCTACTTGGTTAATCCAGTTTACTGTTTGATTAAAGATTAGTTAATCTCCTCGTTGTGTTGTTATGTTGTAACTTACACCCTTCAACGATCCTGCATTTGGTATCAGAGCTTTTCAGGCTCTTGATATAAGATCTCACCATCTTAAGATCCCTCACACACACAAATACTAAACTTTTCAAATGGCAGCCATTTCAAAACTGATATGGAAATTGGAACCATGAACAAGTCCCCACTAATCACTCTTGATGAGTTTGATACCTGGTGTTTGAGAATGAAAGGTTTCATCAGGTCTCTTGATTCAAGAATGTGGGAGTCTATTGAGAATGGACCTTCATAGCCAGCACCCCTTCTGCTACTGGTGCTGGTATGATCCCCAAAGATGTGGCTAACTACTCTGATGAAGATAGGAAGAGAGTAGAGATAGACAGAAAAGCCATGACAGCCCTTCAAACTGCCCTTCCAAACTCTGTGTACAGAGGTTTCAAGAAGTGCAAAACAGCCAAGCAGTTGTGGGATGCACTGAAACTTATGTATGAGGGTTCCTCTGAAGCCAAGGAGAACAAGAAGGATCTCCTGAAGTAGCGGTTTGAAAACTTCACCTTCAAAATAGGTGAAACCATGACTCAGCAGTATTTCAGGTATGTTAAGATTGTGGATACCCTAGTGGATGGAGGAGTTTCTCTTGAAAACAGAGACATTGTAAGGAAGTTCATGTCCTCACTTCCTAGGAAATGAACACACTACTATGTGGTGATCAAGAGAACTGAAAATCTCAAAACTCTTACTCTGATAGAGTTATATAGGATTCTTAGTGGCTACCAGATGGAGATGAACATGCAAGGTTCATCTGGCAACTCCAACAATCAAATGGGTTCAGCCCTACATGTGGTTGAAAGGGATAGCATAGAACCCAAACATCATCTCTTATGCTACCCTGACAATTCACCAAAGGGTCCTTTCATCACCTTCCCAGAGACACCAAGGGAGAACTACACTCAAGGAAGCCCATTCCAAGAGACAAGCTCTTCTCAAGCTTTTATGTCTTCTGATAAAAGCTGTGACAACTCTCTTTTCACTCTTGAAGACCTGGACTGTATCCATCCAGATGATCTGGAATACATGGAAATAGTCCAGCAGATGGCTCTTTTCACTCACAGAGCCAAGAAGTTCTACAAGAGGACTAGAAGGAAGTTTCCAAACAATGCAACCAGTGGAAAGTTTGGACTGGACAAAGGCAAAGTCAAGTGTTACAACTGTAACTTGATGGGCCACTTTGCCAGAGAGTGTAAGGCACCTAGAACAAATGGTGGCCAAACACAATCCAGACCAAACTACACTGACAAAGCTCTCCAGAATGAGAAGTCAAAGCAGCAAGCTGCTATTGCTGTTGAAGAAGGAGGCTTTGACTGGAGCTTTCAGGTGGAAGATGCTTCTCCAAAGCAAGCACTAATGGCAGATCATGATGAAGCCAAGGTATTGGAACATCTTTGTACTCCTGAATGCATTGCTAAAGTTAACAGATACAGGTCCTATAACTTGGAAATGAGATCTGACCTTGAGTCCTTAAACATTTTAAAATTTGATTTTTAGAAAGTCTGAAAATGATTATAAACTGAAGATAGAGGACTTAGAGAAAACCAATTTCAGTTCTAAAATATGAACACACAGATTTTCGGACTCAAATCAAAGATCTCAAAACTAAGTTAACTAAGTGCCAGGCTGAGCTTGTGATCAGCAAAGCCAAAGCAGAAAAGAGTGTTTTTGAAGAAGAGACGTTCAAGAACATGATATCCTCATCCCTGCACAACAAAGTGTGCTATCAAAACAGGCAGGGAATGGGATCCAATGAGATAGCTCCTCCACACACAATCTTGTCAGTAAGATCTCCTAGGTGTGGAGCTTGTGAAGATGAGCTTCCTCTCATAGATCCTATGAGTGAAGAGGATGAAGAAGAGATAGTGAAGAATCCCTCTGAGAAGAGTGAAGAGGAGGATTCCAAGAAGGGCCACTATCCTTCTGAGGAGAAAAAGAAGATTGTGATGACCAAGTCCATGAGAAAGAACTTAATCAGAAAGAGCAAAAGAAAGGAAAGGAAGGCTCAAGAGATCAAGACTACTTTTGACTCTAAGCATAAACAAGTTTTTATCTCTGCAGGGTTTAAAGTGGTAGGGACTGAAGACATTAACCAAAACTCTTCTGCTAAGAGTTCTGGTTCTTGTTCAACTCATCTCAGTAGCAAGAAGACTGATCTGCTGTGTACCACTGTTGCACAGCCTGGACCATCAATTTTGTGTATCTTAATTTTGTGATCAGAGTCATAACATGCTCTTTAATGAGCATGAGTGCATTGTTCTTAATCCTGGTGTGGTCATTCCTCATGAGCATATCCTGCTAAGAGCCCTCAGGAAAGGAAACATGTACAAGATGGATTTGCAAGAAACCTCTCCCTCTGGAGAAGTTTTATGCTTTCTGTCTAAAGCTAATAGTGACGAGTCTTTCCTATGGAATAAAAGAATGTGCCATGTAAAATTTAAGAACATGAACAAATTGATTAAGCATGATTGGTAACTGGAATACCAAAGAAATAGTTTACAAGTGATGACCATTGTGTTGCATGCCTGAAAGGGAAGCAACATAAGGTATCTCACAAGCCTAAGGAAAGGAACTCCATCACTACACCCCTACACTTGTTACATATGGATCTCTTTGGCCCCACCAGTGTAATGAGTTTAGGAAGGACCTTATACTGTCTAGTGATCACAAATGACTTTACAAGATTCACTTGGGTTTTCTTCCTTAGAACTAAGGATGAGACTTCTGAGATTCTGAAGAATTTCATCTTAAAGATTGAGAATTAGTCTGATCACAAGGTCAAGATCATAAGATGTGATCAAGGAACTGAATTTAAGAACCAAATCCTTGATACATTTTGTGATGAAAAGGGTATTACAAGACAATTCAGTGCTCCCAGGACTCCTTAGCAAAATGGTGTTGCTAAGAGGAGAAACATGACACTGATTAAAGCTGCAAGAACCATGTTGTCTAACTTTAAGCTGCCCATCACCTTCTGGGGTGCAAAACAGAGTTTTAGTAGTTAAGACTCATGGCAAGACTCCTTATGAACTTTGGCACAAGAGGAAACCTTTCATTAGTTTTCTCAGGTCATTTGGATGTCCTTGCACCATCTTGAATACCAAAGATCAAATTGCCAAGTTTGTTGAGAAATCAGATGATGGACACTTTATTGGATACTCTTCCCAAGCTAAGGCTTATAGAGTGTATAATCTCAGAACTAGAATTGTTGAGGAGTCAGCCAATGTGACTTTCAATGAACACACACCCTGTGTTGCTGGTTCTGGTCCAGATTGGTGATTTGATCTTGATTTGGTTACCAACTGTTTTAACAAATCTTGTGAGAATGTTTCACGATCTGCTGAAAATTTAAATACAGGTGATCCTGATCCAAGATTTGAGCTAGGAAGACCTTCAAGTCATACATCTTCAGCTCCAGTTGGAACTACTTCTGCAAATGAGGTTTCTATCAGCATAACAATGACAAACTCAGTTGATACATCTGGTATGCCTTCAAATTCCAGCTCAGAGGTTCTACTACCATATAAGAACACCTCAATTGTGGAAGATAACAATAGTGGTGGTGACAGTGACCAAGAATTTCTTGATGCCACTAACCACACCACAGATGAGAACATCAATGATATCACACACTGCTTGGATCAAGTTTCACTTGAGAAGTGTGCTGATGTGGTGGGAGAAACATCCATGCCAGATCTAAATTTCTCTAATTTATATCTCTCTCAGCAACTTGATGTGATCCCTCAGCTTAGGATCCACAAGTCTCACCCTACCATAAACATCATTAGAGATGTTGTCTTAGGGGTAAAGACAAGAGGACAAACCCATAAAGAAAATGTTTGTCTTCACTCTTGTTTTCTATCCTAAATAGAGCCAAAGAAAATTGATGAAGCTCTAAAGGATGGAAGTTGGGTTGAAGCTATGCAACAAGAGCTGCTTCAATTCATAAGGCAGAAAGTTTGGAACCTTTGTCTTCTTCCTTCTAGGAAGACTACCATTGGAACCAAATGGGTTTTTAGGAACAAGAAAGATGATAGAGGCATCATCATCAAGAACAAAGCTAGACTGGTTGTTCAAGAATACACACAAGAAGAAGGGATTGACTACACTGATGTCTTTGCTCCATTGGCAAGATTAGAAGCTATTAGGATATTCCTGGCATTTGCTGCATCCAAGAACTTCAAGGTCTTTCAACTTGATATGAAGTGTGCCTGTTTATATGGAGTGATAGATGAAGAGGTTTATGTCAAACAGCCACCTGGCTTTGTAGACCCTGATCATCCTGATTATGTCTGCAAGCTTGACAAAGCTCTCTATAGGCTGCATCAGGCACCTAGGAAATGGTATGAGACACTATCTGAGTATCTTTATAAACATGGATACATGAGAGGAACTATAGATGGAACTCTCTTCATCAAAGGACAGGGAAATGACATACTGCTAGTTCAAGTGTATGTAGATGACATCATCTTTGGTTCAACTAATCCAAAGCTCTACAAAGACTTTGAGAAGCTGATAAAAGACAGATTTGAAATGAGTGCCATGGGGGAACTCAATTTCTTTCTGGGAATTCAAGTGAAGTAAGTTGAAGATGGCATCTTCATAAGTCAGTCAAAGTATGTTCAGGACATACTTAAGAGGTTCAACATGACGGAATGCAAGATTTCAAAGACACCCATAGCTAGGAACCACTCCTTTGAACCTGATCTTGAGGGGGAGTGTGTAGATGAGCATTTATACAGGGCTATGATTGGGTCTCTTATGTATCTTACTGCTAGCAGGCCTGATATCATGTTTGCTACTTGCATCTGTGCAAGATATCAAGCCAACCCTAAGATGTCTCATCTTATCACTGTCAAGAGGATTCTAAAATACCTCAAAGGTGCATCAACACTTGGCTTATGGTATCCCAAGAATTCTAACTTCAATCTGTATGCCTATACAGATAGTGATTATGGTGGTTGCAATATGACTGCAAAGTCTACATCTAGGGGATGTCAATTTCTTGGTGGAAGGTTTGTCTCATGGCAATGCAAGAAACAATCCTGTGTCTCTGCATCAACTGCTGAAACTGAATACATTGCTGCTGCAAGCTGCTGTGCTTAAGTACTTTGGATTCAAAATCAGATGTTGGACTATGGGTTAAACTTCAAGGAGACTCCCATTCACATAGACAACAACAGTGTTATCTCAATCACAGAGAACCCTATGCAGCACTCAAGGACAAAGAACATCAATATCATGTATCATTTAATAAGAGATAACTATGAAAAGGGATTAGTTAAACTAGTCAAAGTTCACACAGATGAACAATATGCTGATTTGTTTACAAAGCTTTTGATGAATAGAGATTTAAATATCTAATATCAGCTATTGGGATGATAAACTTTGAGTAAGCTTTTCTTAAAACTAATTCTTATTATTTCTTAAAAATATGTGTGTCCTACGTTGTCTAGTTCATCACTTTCATAAGCTCATGTTTTTTTGGATGAAAATTTCTTTTTGAAGACTTTCCTTAGATTTTTGAGAATTTCTGATACTTCGGAAGTTATGCTTTTAACTTCGGAAGCAAATCATGCCTTCAAAATAAATAATTGTTTAAGAAATTTACCTTCGGAAGAGCTTTCAGATTTATCTTCTAAGCTTAAATACTTGTCTCAGACACTTACTTATTTTCAAGGACCATTTACTTCCGAAGCAAAATTAACTCTCGGAAGCTTTGTTGTTTTATATACAAAGCAAACAAGTTTTAATTTCTCTTCCGAAGCAAAATTCTCAAAACTCTCAGGAAATTCTTCAGAAGTCATTTTAGCTTCAGAAGCTTTTTAATTAAAACTTCCGAAGATAATTAACCTTCAGAAGATTTTTGACTTCCTAGAAAACTACTTTTTGAGCAAAAGTAAACTACTTTCTCAGAGGTGGGACCGACATTCGGATTTCAAAGTTTATCCTCTTTCATTAAACTTTATCTGAAATCCTTCTCATATATAAACCAACGGTTTCCCCTCTTTCTATCATCTGTTCTTCCTCCAAACCTAAAATCCTAAATTTCTCATTGAAGTTTCTTTCTCTCTTCTTTCTTCATTCTTAAGCTACCTTTAAATGGCCAACCTTGCTCACAGAAATGATTCCAACTTTACCATGCAGCTACACAGACAACACAATCAGATTGCTCTGTTAAGCTCTGAGAAAGATCCTCATTTCTCAGAGGTTTGTCGTTTCTTAGCTCTGTCTAACTATTTCACCTCCCTAACCATTGATCCTCCACTTTATGAGGATCAGCTGCTTGAATTCTGGAAGACCTGTCAAGAGGTCATTATGGATGGGGAGAAGGCACTGTCTGCCACAGTGCAGGGGAGAACAATCATCACTCCAGCCATCATCAATAGGCATCTTCAGCTGGATGATGAAGAAGGTGAGGTGTTTTTCCCAAAGGAAGTTGTCAATCATTCTTTTGAGCAGATGGGATATGAGGGAGATTTCTCTGTAAAGACCTTTAGTAAAGGGAAAGTCTCATCCCAATGGAGATTCCTACTCCATGTGGTCATCCATAGCTTATCAAACAAGCATGGTGGATGGGACCAGATTTCTGAGGATCTCTCCTTCATAATCCATGGAATGGTTCAGGGGGGTCAAATTCAGGTATTCCCAGTTTGTTTATACAAATTTACTTGCTAATTTAGACTCCTTAGAGTATTACATGTTTCCTAGATATGTCCAGTACATTCTTAACTGTGAACTGGGCTCACAGTTGAGGGAAACAGGTAACATTCTTAAATTGGGACAGATGAAGCCCGGTATCTTTAAAATTCTGAGAAAGCCCATTATTGGATTCTCTGGGGTAGAAACAGCCCTAGTCCCAAAAATGTTAGAGCTCATTGCTCAAGGTGACAACCTAGCAGCACAAGCTAGTGTTGAGCCCACACCTGCTATCTCCCAATCACCACACAGCCTCAAATCACCATCACTTAACAAAGAAAATCCAAACGAACCCCTGCTCAGGCTATCAGTCTGTGGAGGCCCCCATATACTCACACATATAAGAAGAAATGGACACTGGAGCTCCCACTTCTCCTAAGGAGCAGACCACTCCCATCTCTTCAAGAAGCAGTGCTGAGGTTCCTCATGCTCCGCCTGATGAGCTCATTAGCCCAACTGCCTTAAGCCATCACTCTGAGTCTCAACACTCAAGTGATCAACCTTCAGGGGATAGTTACCATCCCCAGCCTATAGATCTTAACCAACCAATTCCCCACCTTGACTTTTATACCGATGAAGATCTAGGTTTCAGTGAGTATGAGTCTATCTTCTTTACCCCTACTCAAAGAGAGATGAATGCTCCTGAGTCTCCTACGTCTATCCCACATCAGTCACCTACAACTAAGGGGGACACTTCTGAACCTGTTCAGGATGTCCATATGGAAGAGGCTCTCACTTCTGAAAGTGATTACATCATTAAGACCTCAACCATGGCAACTCAGCCCACTGACATCTCAACTGAGATTGCCAGTGAACAGAGGAAAACCAGCAGCCAAGAACCTCAAGCTGGTGGTGAGAAAAAGGACTTTGGTTCAATTATCTCATCCCCCAATGAGTCTTCTGATGAAGATGAGGGGAATCTGAGACTACTGGTGCAAAAACTATCTAAAACATGCATTTACTTAGTCACAAAGGTCAGTCACCTTGAATATCAGGTGACTACCTTACACAACAGGATCAATGATCAGCAACTTGAGATTTCATATCTTAAGGAAAAACTAGCTGGGAGACCCTTAAGAAGAGCTCAACCAGAAACACAAGAACCTATGGATGTGATTGACCTATCCTCCAGCTCAACTATGCAAGTGGGTGATGCTACCAAAAAGGGGGAGAAAGTCATTACAGCCACAGAACCTGGGAGTTCTTCAGAAAGAATGGACATTGAGGATTCACCATCCTCACTTGCAATTGTGCATTCTCAGCAACCTCCTCAAGTTCACATTGATGTGGATTACACAGACTCCTTCATATAGAGTCTGTTTGAGGATGGGATACCAAGGTGTATGTCATCTTCATCATCTTCCAATCACATCATTGGGTGGAGGTATGACAACATCAGGAAAGCCCTAATCATCATTACAGTTCAAGGACAACAGAAGTCTTCAATTTTCAGACCTTGGACTACTATGAAGGTTTGGATCTAGTCAACATGCCACTTGTCAACCCAAGCCAATCAAGACAAGCTGACAGACTGGCTCGAAGAATCCAAGACAGGATCACTATAGAGTTCAGCTTAAGAAGGAGACTCAGGCAATCAGGCATGCCATCGGTCAACTGGATGTTGAGGCAGACCCTAAGATTAGCTTCATAGGGGAAACCTTGACTGAAGGCCCAGTGGCAGAACCTGAGAGCCCTGTCTCATCATCATCAACTGCTGCGGAGATCCACTTTCCTTTTGAGACACCTGCTAGTGAAGGTGCTTCTCAACTTCTCTCTGGCCCGAGCTCAGATGCTGCAACAAGCAATGAAGGCCAAAGCTCTCTCCACCCTGAGTCACAAAGGTCTGTGAGTGACAAAGGGAAAAGAAAAATGACAACTAAGGAGATTGAGGAGGAGGAGAGAGAGAGGAAAATGAGACTAAGGGGAGAAAGTTCCTCTACTGAGTCTTCAAGACTCATGGAGTCTGCCATCAGGGCTGCCCCCAGACCAGATACTCAGAATGATGAGTTAAGGGCAGTCAGGATAAACTATTTGCAGACTAGGAACTATGACATAGACAATGTCATTTCTCTCCCCTTGGATGAGTTGAATGAACTAGTTGACCTGGAAAGGTCAAAGGAGAAGAAGGAGGCAGAAGATACAGAACTCCTAATACAAGTCAAAGAAGAGAAAAGAAGAAAAAGACTGTACAAGGATATGCCTACCCTCTCCCCAGTTCAGGAAATTCCTGCACAAGAAGATGTGGTTCAACAAGAACCTTAGGTAGACAAAGAAGAAGAGAGGATCAAGATGATCAACTACCTGAGTGCCATAGGCTTCTATCAGGCAGATGCACTCCTTCCCTTGTCTTATGACTATGTTGAGTTTGAGTACTTAAAACAACTTGAACTTGAGATAATCAAGGACAGAAAGAAGACTAAGAAGAAACTAAGGGAAGAAGCTGCAAAATCAAGAGCCATCATCCAAAAAAGCATGAAGAAGTCTGCTGATAGGCAGAGGATGATGAGCTTCTTAAAGCTATATGGATTCTCTGGAAGGAGACTTGGCCCCATGTCTCTATCCACTATGGATGAGCATATTAGGGTGATCAAGCAGAAGATCAAAAGTGGAGAGCTCATTGACTTACACTCCACTCCAAGTCAAGCCCCACCTGAAGTGGAGGTTAAGGTTGAACACCCAGAGACAACATAACCTGGACCTCCTACTGAAACTCAACAAGCTTCATCTTCTGATCTACAACAGGGTCAACCTCCCTCTCCTTCTGAGCCTGAGAGAGAGGAAGCCCCAACTGAGAAAGACAGTGAAGATCAATCTGGTGCTACAGGCAAGTCTTCTCAGTTAAAATCTGGTAAGAGAAAGAAGAGGATGGCTTCTAAACCAAAGTCTAAGAAGAAGAAGTCTGCACCCTTTTCTAAATCCCAGGATGAGTTAGAACATCTTGAGATTGTGCAGCCAGAGGATGCTACATCAACTCCAATTCAAACAGCTCCTCTAGCATCTGGAAGACCCATCTTGTCTTGGACATACACCACAAATCAAGAAAGATGGCATGTCATTAGAGATCAATACACTGAAGACATTTACACATGGCAAGATATGTTTCAATTGCCTCTGCATGACCTCTTTGATATGAGAAGATACTTTGATGGTCTGAAGGATCCTGATCACCTTATGAAGAAAGGATTGGTGATCATCCTAAGGAGGACTATTGACATCTAAAGTCTATTAAGTGTTTTGGTAGAATCAGCCTAGGGGGAGTTTGTAGAGATTAATGAAGAGGCTGATACAACCTACACATCTTAAGTCCATCCTGCATGCTGCACAAGTACTTAAAAGAAGAAGCTTAGGAAGTTTCACACATGAAACAGAAAAATACTCTAAGTGTGAAATCTTCCGAAGCCAAGACCAATATCTTCCGAAGTCAAACATGAAGTCTTCCGAAGCCTCAGAGACAAAGTCTTCCGAAGCTTCAAGTTCATGAAGACAGATTTCTTCCGAAGACTTTTGGTAACATGCTTTATCTGATGTACTGTTCCATAAAGCTGGACACCTTTCCACTGTATCTCTACAAGTCACCAACTTACATGAGTTGGTGAAAAGGTCCATGCTTTTGGTAACTGTACATTGAGGTCTTGAGTCTGTAACTTTCTACTTTATGTACTTTATCCTTTTTGTAATAGATAAGGTTATGAGCTATGGCATGTCATAGTCACAAGTCAAAAGGCAATCTGCCTTTTGACTCTACAATTGATTTTGTTTGTGTCTAGTCAATTGTATCCAGCTGGCTTTCAAAGTATATCCGGCTGTAGGATGTAGTATAAGTATCTCATGTTCTTGTATCTTTCATATATGCTTTGTAACACTTGTAATAGAACATAAAGAAAGCAATATACTGCATTCTTGAAAACCATACACTTGTGTTCTTTGTGTTTTGTCTCTTACATTACTTGTGTTCTTAGTATCTCTACTTGGTTAATCCAGTTACCGTTTGATTAAAGCTTAGTTAATCTCCTCTTTGTGTTGTTGTGTTGTAACTTACACCCTTCAACGATCCTGCATAGATATTTACAAAGTGAAGAGTAGTATTTTGTTCATGTTAGTATGTGCTTGACGAAATACTATTCTTATGATTCTTTGTTTGTAAAAGCACTATTTTTAACAAGTAACTTTTGTGGATGAATATACTTATATATAAGCTTGCAGATGGAAAAATACATGGTAAAATAAAAGATATATAAACAAATAGGAAGAGCTCTCATTTAAAGTATGCAAAGGATAATGAATGAGTTGTGTAGGATGCTTGAACACTCTAAAAATCACTTGGTCTTCAATTATGACACATAGAACATACTAGTTTTGTAGTAAAAGTTCAAAAATGTGGAATCGTGGTGAAGGTGGATTGGCTTATTTAAGCGAGAAAGAAGAAGAAGAAGGTAACGCGTGTTGGTGAAAACGAGAAGTAAGATGTTATCTTGGTCGTCTTGTTGAGTCTCAACCATAAAATCTTTTAGGCTTGGGCCTGTTTGGTTTCACTTTTTTCTTGATTTATTGATGGAATCTTCCTTCAACAAATCTAACATCATCGGACACGATGATTTTTTTCTTGACCGGATCATAAATTCGATAAGTGTTGATCCGGGGTTAACTTCCTAAGTGGATCATGGATAAGGACCGATCATTGAACTTCTTCTATCCTATACCAAGTGCCTTAACAAATTTAAAACAACCGAAAACCTTAACATGGGACTAATTTGGTTTATACCCTTTGAATCTTCGGTTGGGGTTGCCTCTTGTAATGCCTTCAAAAATATGCGTACCTATAAGCGGACACTCACCCCAAGGGTTCCCAGGTAAGGTAAACAGATCCATCGGTTGATTTGGATTTATATGAATACCTTACCTAGATAGAACACCTCGAGATACAGATATCACGCTCTTCCAGCATTACATGTTTCAAGTTATAGGACATAGACTTTGACGAGACTTGAAAACCACGAATAAAGATTCAAAGCTCATTTTGAAAATCATTTGATTTAGGCACATAATGCCTTAGAATATGATTTAAGGTTCGTGTGTTCATTGATAAGATTCAAAGTATAAGAATAAGCATATAAGGCATAAAACCACATGATCAAGTATAAACACATAAGGCACATAATATCCTATCAAAACATATAAAATACATGAGAGGACTCATGTGTAAGGGTACTTAGTTATAGTCTAGGTCATTCCATTTCTAATAACCTAATTCCCTATAACCATGGCTCTGATATCAATCTGTCACACCCCGACGACGACGGAATCATCGGGGCGGACGAATGTGAAACGATTGTTCATAGCACATGGAACTAATAAGTTGAAATAATATTAAATATCATTTTTATTGAACATTAAAAGACAATTAAATCATTACAATACAAACAAGATATAACCAATAACATAAGATTTTCAATTAAACTAAGTCCAAGTCCGATATGAGCACGAAGAGATCCTCAAGTATCAACCTGAAACATGTTGAAAACAAAAGGTCAACTTTGAAAGTTGGTGAGTTCCCATGGTTAAACATACATATATAAAATATTTACAAGTAGCAATTCATGTCAATGGTTATGAATTATGCAAGTTTATAAAACACATATAGCTACAATCAAACCTCGACTTAATTACAAGTTTATATGATTGGCTAAGTGTACTTGGTTCCCATGATGAACAAGTCATATGTCATCGGGAACAACCAATACATTGGCTTTAGTACCAAATAGGTTTGTTAGGCGTATAGATCTAAGACGTCTCCAGGCTAGCAATAGTTAATGATTGTAAACAAAATATTTATCTCATATAACACTTACAATAATACCAATAACCATGACAAAAAGGTAAAGATGAATTGCATGTGAATTTACAAGTATCAAGATGTTTACAAGTGTAAGCTTATAATATTAACATGTTTCATCCCAAAAAGATGTGAAATAAAATAAAATGGGGCATGGAAAACTCACATGGAAAACTCACAATAATAGTGATGGTTGTACAGTACATAAGAAAGCTTGGATGTTCATGAGTCAAAGATGATGTCCTAAATGATAAAAAAACAATAACTTGAGTTTGGAATACATTACAAGAAGACAGGACACTTAGGAATGCCAATAAGAGAAAGGTATATTGATAAACGATTATTGTACCAATTTTAGATTCTGGACCGAATGTTTCGTACATGTTTGAACAGGTTTATAAAATAGTAAACGGTTTCATAAAATTATACAAATTTATATTGACTAGTTCAAAGTCTCCCGGACAACTTTCATTCAGCACAAGACATAATGAGCTGATATGCGCACTTATCTTGTGAAGGCTATTGTTGAGTCGTGTAACTAAGTTTGTAAACGTATAAACTATCGTTGAAAATTTAATTCAATGAACTTAACATTGGAGTGTGAGTTTTCTCAAATTTAGTTTGTTATGATCAAGGTATGGTCGGTTGAAGTAAGATTATATTCTGCCAGAATTGTAGTAAGACACTTATATGCACTTTTAAAATCGTTAAAGCATTAAACGGGTTAGAAAAATTTATTATGTCAATATATGATATATTAGTCTTAATTTGAGTTATAAAAATATTCTAATACTTTGGCATAGCCATCATTTAGAAAAATAATCTTGTAAATAACCGAATGCGGCGGCATAGCCGTCCATTTGCAAACAGGATTCTTTGTTTATGTTAGTGTGTTGTTAGATTGATTTATGAACGTTAGTGATTGTTATAAGGTTAGTGATTAAAAAATGTTAATGATCAAATGATAATTATTAAAATCAAAAGATATTTGATAGAAGAAAAAATAATAGTAAGAACATAAACTCATAAGATAATTGGATGTGAGGATGATTGAAAAATATAATATAAAAACAATAAAAAATTACCTTAGTATTAAGAATTTTGAAATTTCTTGTAAAATAAAATTTTTCAAATTGATCATAATCAATGGATGAAAAAAAATATATGAGAGTGAGATTTTTAGAGAATGAGCAACTGAAAAGTGAAGTCTAAGACTTGTTTTTATAGTTGAGGTTAGGAGTAGGTTATGAATGGTGTTAATGATGAGTTATAAGTCTTTTAAAAGAGGGTTATGATTGGAATTGAAATAAATATGAAATTAAATAATTTAAATAAATAAAAGAGTAATTACAATTTAAACTTTAAATTTATTAAAACTTTAATTTTAATTTAACAACTTCTTTTTTACAAAATCTCTGTAGACTTTATAAATCTAATAAGAACTTGTAATTTGATTATTTATTTTAATTGAATATTTAAAATCTTATAAATATTAATAACATTTTATAGACCATACATATTTGCAAAAATAATGATATTGTATTTTAATCTTTTATTTTAGTTTTATAATTAAAGCTCAGAAATGATAAATAAACTTCATGAATTTAGAAAATTTTATTCTATAAATCATAAAAATTACCATGAATTGATTTAATAAATGGAATTTAAATAAATAGTATTATTATTGTTTTTGAAGTATTAAAATAAATTAAATTTCTAACTAATGTATTTGATTTTCCAAAAATTAACCCAAACATATTCGTGTTTGGGTTTCTATTTTCCAAAATGGAAAAATGTTACAGTCTCCCCTACATTAGAAAATTTTGTCCATGAGAAAATTAATTTCAAGGTTATTTGAAAACTTAGATTTGATTTTGTGTTTGCAAGGGAACTCTTGGGAGCGTTTAATTTCAATAAGTTTAATTATGATATTTCGCTACGCTTAAGTTGTTTAATTCCATGATTTGAGGTTTCATATGTTTCTTGACAAGGTGAATAGATCAACAATTTGTTTAGACCTTTTGGTTGACAAGCTTTTGCATTTTAGACGTACATAACAACTAAGAAAGTTTTGTCACGTGTGAAGCACCAAGTATCAGATCAATACGAGAGTCGACTTGATGAATACGAGAAATATTCTTAAGACACTTTTCGAGGAGATATGAATTCATAAGAGCTCCTCAAAGCAAATAACTTTGATAGATTCTTAGATGATCGATTCTTGTTTACTATGTCATTGAGGTTTCAAAGTTACATTAGTTTGAAGTCGTATCAAAATCGTGTTTGTTAAGATTAATGGTTCAGTTCAAAATAAGAGTATCATTGAAATGAGTTTTCATATTAAGTGTGGTTTTGAAGGGAAGACATTCAAAAATATTATTAAGGGTCATTATGAGAATTAGGTAATGAGTTTTAAGTTTCAAGAAGACAAGATCAATGATAAGATGATTCAATATAACAAGATGTTTCGAGAGTAACGTTCGATTTACAAACCAAAGCAATACATTAACTTATTAAAGTATTATGTCAACTACAACCTTAATAAAGACATGCGTACCTATAAGCGAACACTCACCCCAAGGGTTCTCAGGTAAGGTAAACGGATCCATCAGTTGATTTGGATTTATATGAATAACTTGCCTAGACAGAACATCTCGAGATACAGGCATCACACTCTTCCAACATTACATGTTTCAAGTTATAGGACATAGACTTTGATGAGACTTGAAAACCACGAATAAATATTTAAAGCTCATTTGAAAACCATTTGATTTAGGCACATAATTCCTTAGAATATGATTTAAGGTTCGTGTGTTCATTGATAAGATTCAAAGTATAAGAATAAGCATATAAGGCATATAATCACATGATCAAGTATAAACACATAAGGCACATAAAATCCTATCAAAACATATAAAATACATGAGAGGACTCATGTGTAAGGGTACTTAGTTATAATCTAGGTCATTCTATTTTTAATAATCTAATTTCCTATAACCATGGCTCTGATACCAATCTGTCACACCCCGACCGACGGCGGAATCATCGGGGCGGACGAATGTGAAACGATTGTTCATAGCACATGGAACTAATAAGTTGAAATAATATTAAATATCATTTTTATTGAACATTACAAGACAATTAAATCATTACAATACAAACAAGATATAACCAATAACATAATATTTTCAATTAAACTCAGTCCAAGTCCTATATGAGCATGAAGAGATCCTCAATTATCAAACCTGAAACATGTTGAAAATAAAGGGTCAACTTTGAAAATTGGTAAGTTCCCATGGGTTAAACATACATATATATATAAAAGATTTACAGGTAGCAATTCATGTTGATGGTTATGAATTATGCAAGTTTGTAAAACACATATAGCTACAATCAAACCTCGATTTAATTAGAAGTTTATATGATTGGATAAGTGTACATGGTTCCCATGATGAACAAGTCATACCTCATCAGAAGTCGGCAATACATCATCTTTAGCATCAAATAGGCTTGTCAGGCCTATAGATTTAAGACGTTGCCAGACTAGCAATAGTTAATGATTGTAAACAAAATATGTATCTCATATAACACTCATAATAATATCAATAACCATGACAAAAAGGAAAGATGAATTGCATGTGCATTAAAAGTATCAAGATGATTACAAGTGTAAGTTTATAAGATTAACATGTTTCACCCCAAAAAGGTGTAAAATAAAGTAAAAAGGGGTATGGAAAACTCACATTAGTAGTGATGGTTGTACAGTAAATAAGAAAGCTTGGATGTTTAAGAGTAAAAGGTGATATTATAAATGATAAAAAAAAATAACTTGAGTTTGAAATACATTACAAGAAGTTAGGACACTTAAGAATACCAATAAGTGAAAGGTAGATTGATAAACGATTATTGTACCAATTTTAAATTCTGGACAGAATGTTTCGTATGTGTTTGAACAGATTTTTAAAATAGTAAACGGTTTCATAAAATTATAAAATTTTACATTTGAGTAGTTCAATTTCTTCCGGACAACTTTCATTCAGAAAGATTTTTATGAATATATCAGTAAATAGGTCAAACAAGCAGCACAAGACAGAAGGTTCTAAAATGCGCATTTATCTTGTGAAGGCTATTGTTGCGTCATGAGATTGAGTTTGAAGACATATAAACTGTCGTTGAAAAGGTAATTCAATGAAATTAACATTGGAGTCTAATTTTACTCATATTAGTTTGTTATGATCAAGTTATGGTCAGTTGAAGTAAGATTATATTCTGTCAGAATTGTAGTAAAGTACGTATATGCACTTTTAAAATCGTTAAAGCATGAAACGGGTTAGAACAATTTATTATGTCAATATATGGTATATTAGTCTTCATTTGAGTTATAAAAATATTCTAATACTTTGGTATAGCCATCATTTAGAAAAATAATCGTGTGGAATAACCGAATGCGGCAGCATAGCCGTCCATATGCAAACAAGATTCTTTGTTGATGTTAGTGTGTTGTTAGATTGATTTACGAACGTTAGTGATTGTTATAAGGTTAGTGATTATTAAATGTTAATGATCAAATGATAATGATTAAAATAAAAAGAGACTTGGTAGAAGAAAAAATAATAGTAAGAACATAAACTCATGAGTATAATTAGATGTGAGGATGATTGAAAAGTATAATATAAAAACAATAAAAGATTACTTTAGTATTAAGAATTCTTGAATATTTAATATAAAAAATTTTAAATTGATCATAACTAAGGGATGAAAAAAGATATGAGATTGAGATTTTTAGAGAATAAGGAAATGAAAAGTGAGGCAAAAGGTTTGTTTTTATAGTTGAGGTTAGGAGTAGGTTATGAATGATGTTAATAGTGAGTTATAAGTCTTTTAAAAGGGGGTTATGATTGGAATTTAAATAAATATAAAATTAAATAATTTAAATAACTAAAAGAATAATTACAATTTAAACTTTAAATTTATAAAAACATTAATTTTAATTTAACAACATCTATTTTATTAAATCTTTGTAGGTTTTATAAATCTAATAAGAACTTGTAATTTCATTATTTATTTGTAACACCCGGTTATTTATTTATTTTGAAGCCGACGATAGAAGAAAAGAAATAAAGTCCTAAGTCGAGGGATCAAACTCGCCAACGAAAGAAAGATGGTGAGTGGGGGTATATAAAGGAGAGGGCAGTCCTTACCCACTCCCACACCAATATTTTAGCTAAAAGAAAGAGGAGAAGAGTGAAAGAAGAGAAAAGGAGAGAAAAAGGTTGGTTCGGGTGGTTCGAGTGAGCCAAAATCGTCGAGAAGCGAGTCAAACTGAAGCTCTACTTCTCGGTGTCATTTGTGTGAGTTATAAGACCCCACTTTTACTTGTTTTCAAACGATTTTGGGGCTGGAAAGCATAGAAAACCTGTTTTTGTATGTGTATGTGTTTGACCCATTTGGGTGTGTTGCGTGTGATGCGTTTAGAGTTTGTTTCCGGGCTTGTGTGTGCTTGAATGGTGTCGTGGTATGCATCCCTCAGGTTTAGGATGGTTGATTTGGGCTTAGAATGGGTTTAGATGAGTTTGGAAGTTGAAAAGGGCAGTTTGCGTTTGGCTGGAACTGCATTCTGCATCTGCTAGGGCTAGGCGACCGACTAGAGACCGAATGGAGGCCATACGGCCGAATAGGGTGCGATTGGGGTCCATTCGCATGATTGAGGTCCATTCGCACGATTGAAAGTCCAGTCACATGGAGGTCATGCGATTGAAGGTCCAGTCGCATAAGTGCTCATCCGCATTAGTCCCATTCGCATGAGGTCCATTCGCATTAGTCCATTCGCACGATTGGGTGTTCATTCGCATGAGTGTTCATCCGTATTGGTTCATTTACATGATGTTCAGTCACATGGAGGCCATGCGACTGAAGGGTGTCCATACGCCCGATAGGGCTGTTGCACCCGAAGGAAAGTGTAGTTTAACTTCTGACTTTCGGGGGAAAGTACAGATGTAAGTTTTGATGCAAAGGTACCTGTAAGAGCATGTAAGATGACGATTGGGGCCTTAAAGAGCATGTTGGGCATGATGATGTTCCATGTTTATGCATGTTATGTATGTATGATGTTACCCTGTATGATGATGATGACTGTGTATGTTATGTTCCTTGTTATGATGTATGTTTATCTTTCTTGTGGCTTTACGTGTCATGTTAATGAATGAATGAAGTATTATGTAACGGAAAGTGAAAGATAATGAAAGAGGAACATGAAGTAAGAATGCATGCATTATTGAATGATGAATGAACGAAGGAAAGGCTTGCAAGCACATATATGAGGTGAGCAACCCTGTTGTTGCAACAGACTCGGACAGCATGCAATCGTTGAGATTGCCTATGAAGTGAGCAACCCTATGGTTGCAACAGAATCAGCTAGCGTGTTATCGTGAAGTTTCCATGAGGTGAGCAACCCTGTTGTTGCAAGAGACTCGGATAGCGTGCTATCATTGAGATTGGCAATGAGGTGAGCAACCCTATGGTTGCAGCAGACTCGTATAGCGTGCTATCGTTAAGATTGGCAATGAGGTGAGCAACCCTATGGTTGCAACAAACTCAGATAGCGTGCAATCGTTGGGACTACTAATGAGGTGAGCGACCTTGGAATGGCGTCCATGTTTTAACGATAGAAAAGTATGTTTTATTATAAAACTAGAACTCGCTCAGCAACGCTGACTTTTATGTGTTTCCAGTTGGCAGGTAATAGTTGCTGAGGATGGCACGAGGCGGCTCTCTTTTGGAATGGTGTCCATGTTTATAATGCTTTTGTGATGTAATGCAACATGGTTTTTGTAATCGAATTACGATGTATTATTTTGCAAAAGCTTTTATAATTAAATGAGATGTCTTTTTGTCATTTCCGTTGCGATGTTTTATGGAAAATATTTGTAATTATATATTTTATGAGCGATGAATGACCAATTGTAGGCTTCCCAGGAACAGGGCCTTACAAGTTGGTATCAGAGCCAAAGTTTAAGTGAAATGGGTAAATTTTCAAAATAAACCTTAACATAAGCTAAGAATGTGTAAGGCCCCGTTCCCGGGCACCTCACAGCTGGTGGTTCATCGCACTTAAAACATTATAAAATATACATTAATTTTGCAGCGGAATTTAAAATATTCATTAATAACTAAAAACATGTCAATTACAGTCATTAATTTTCATCTCAAAATACGTGACATGTCAAAATACGGATGCCAGCCTCAAAATGCTCCCAGTAGCTTATGCATCCATGCCTGCAACTCCTCAGCATCAACATATACCTGCCAACTATCATGCATACAAAAGTCAGCGACGCTGAGTGAGTTTTAGTTTTAATAATAAAATACTTTACTTTCGTTAAAAATTGTTCTTTCAAAACATACTATACTTTACGTCATTCGTGATCATGCATCATACGTACATACAGATAATATCATTATTATCTTCGTCATTACGTTCATTAACTTGTTCATTCAACGTATTACATTATCGTTCACTTCTCATTCTAGATCCGGTCAGACTTTACCCTCTTCGTGGCACCCAGCCACGATTACTGAGGTCGAATGACAGGGATCCTGTTCTGTACATTATTACGATAATTCATTTACGTTCATTCATACTTCGTTCTTTCATACATTATCTTTCGTTCATTTCTCTTTATTACTCGAATCTTGTCTCTTGCATTATCTCATGTCCAAAGACTGATGCTGTGCCGGGGCCAGCTCACAAACCCCCGACTCATGTCCGAAGACTGACACAGCACCGTGATACGCGACAAATATCCCATACGAGTCAATCACAGAGATTGAACTCCATCCCGAGTCTGTTGTAACACAAAGTTGCTCACCTCATCATCTCGTCTCATGCAATATCCCCGACTCATGTCCGAAAACTGATACTGTGCCGGAGCCTGACACACAAACCCCCGACTCATGTCCGAAGACTGACACATTACCGGGATACGCGACACGGATCTCATCATCCGTCACTTTGGTCATATGCAATACTCCCGACTCATGTCCGAAGACTAATACTGTGTCGGGACCTGCTCACAAACCCCCGACTCATGTCCGAAGACTGACACAGTACCGGAGTACGCAAATTGTATCTTGTCTCATGCAATATCCCCGACTCATGTCCGAAGACTGATACTGTGCCGGGGCCTGACACACAAACCCCCGACTCATGTCCGAAGGCTGACACAGTACCGGGATACGCGACAAGGACCTCTTTCGAGTCTATTGCGACACAGAGTCGCTCACCTCATACATATGCTCGGCTTTATGCCACACCCCCGAAGTTATACATAACTCGGGTAACAACACCCCTACCGAAGTAGGTAACAACACCCCTACCGAAGTAGGTAACAAACCCCTACCGAAGTAGGTAGCAACACCCCTACCGAAGTAGGTAACAACACCCCTTCCGAAGTAGGTAACAAACCCCTACCGAAGTAGGTAACACACCCCTACCGAAGTAGGTAGCAACACCCTACCGAAGTGGGTAGCAACACCCCTACCGAAGTAGGTAGCAAACCCCTACCGAAGTAGGTAGCAACACCCCTACCGAAGTAGGTAGCAACACCCCTACCGAAGTAGGTAGCAACACCCCTACCGAAGTAGGTAGCAACACCCCTACCGAAGTAGGTAGCAACACCCCTACCGAAGTAGGTAGCAACACCCCTACCGAAGTAGGTAGCAACACACCCCTACCGAAGTAGGTAGCAACACCCCTACCGAAGTAGGTAGCAACACCCCTACCGAAGTAGGTAGCAACACCCCTACCGAAGTAGGTAGCAACACCCCTACCGAAGTAGGTAGCAACACCCCTACCGAAGTAGGTAGCAACACCCCTACCGAAGTAGGTAGCAACACCCCTACCGAAGTAGGTAGCAACACCCCTACCGAAGTAGGTAGCAACACCCCTACCGAAGTAGGTAGCAACACCCCTACCGAAGTAGGTAGCAAACCCCTACCGAAGCAGGTAGCAACACCCCTACCGAAGCAGGTAACAACACCCCTACCGAAGCAGGTAACACACCCCTACCGAAGTAGGTAACAACACCGAAGGTCAGTCACAAAGACTGGAACCCTTGCGTGCACACTTTAGCTCAAAGCGCACCTTCACATCATCGTACCCAAAGTACATATCGCACGGATTGCACACCTAGGGAAGCCAGAATCGCATGTTATCTCATGGGTTAGCCAAGATCGCACGCTATAAAAACCACATGAGGCAGTCAAAATCGCACGCTATCCTTATGCCGTCCATCGCACATATCGCACCAATCGCACCATCGGAGTGGTCACGAAGACCGACTCCCCCAGTGTGTGAGAACTCTCGGGGTTTAGCCAGAATCGCACGCTATAATACACACACAGTTGAGCTAACGACTCTTAGTGAGTCGTGAACATCCTTCCTTTCTTCGCAAGCCATCCTATCTCTAATTCATTCGTTTATGCTTGCATTCATTCATTACGTTCCTCTTTTCATTATCTTCCACTTTATGTTACATAATACTTTCATTACATTCGTTAACGTTCAACGCAAAGCCAAGGGAAGACATACATATATAATAAGGAACATACACATAAACATATGCGTACACCAATACAGGCACATCATACATGCATAACACACATAATCCATCACATCATAACCAGGCCTATCTCCCCATATTACCCCTTAAAAACCACTTGGAAAACCTCAAGTCCAAAGTGGGCGCATGGGTCCTTCCAGGCGCATGGGTATAAAAATTCTAAGTATAAAACAGTCTGGGCGCATGGGCACTATTTGGGCGTTTCTGCCCTGTTCAGGCGCATCAACACTTAACATTTCACTTGGGCGCATGGGCACTGCTTAGGCGCATGGCCAACACTTAGCCGTTTCGATCTCTGGGACGCATGGGCACTATTTAGGTGCATGGTGCCTTTTCTTCACTTGGGCGCATGGGCACTATTTAGGCGCAAGGCCACTCTTGGACGCATGGCCAACACTTAGACGCATGGGCCAACATGTTGGGCGCATGGGCCACTATTTAGGTGCATGACCCACCCTTGGGCGCATGGCCAACACTTAGGCGTCTGGTCACTCATGCTGGACGCATGGACAACTATTTGGGAGCATGAACCACTGTTCATTTTCATCAGACATTCTGAAATCTTTTCTATGCTACCCATTTCACCCGATAATCATTCTAAGCATACACAAACATAGATCTAACATACTAAGGCCATCAAAGCATGCTAAACATCATCTATAACCCATAATCATCACTACAACATGCATACATACATACATACAACATTCGGACATAAATCTGTAAATCCACAGTTTACATGAAAACATCACTTTGTATGCATAATAGCCCCAAATCAGTTGAAAATCCGTAAAAGAGGGGTTCTCGAAACTCACCTTTAGCAGCTTTTGAGCAGCACTCTTCCCGTTCGAGTCCCACCTTTGATTCAGCTCTTGAATCCCGAAAACAAACACTAAACAACCAAAAATTCGGTCAAGATCTCGAAACCCAGCTGAAACCGAGCTCATAGAAGAAAAGACTTACCTTTTTTAGCTTCTTCTTGCTCTTTCTCTCTCTAGAACCGAGCTCTCTCTCTCTCTTCTTCCTTTTCAGCCGTGAAGAAGATGATGAAGAAGGGATAATAGGCAACCATGCCCTTTAATATCTTAAAATATAAAAAGTGTACTTTGTACACTTTTTCCCCTCCATTTGTGCACAATTTCCATTCCTTCCACTTACTTTTCTTTTCCTTTTGTTTGAATAAAATGTCGGGGTGTTACAAGTCCACCCCCCTTAAAGAGGTTTCGTCCCCGAAACCTGTCGCTTCTCGAACAGTTACGGGTAACACTGGCTCACCTCTTCTTTGAGCTTACATTTAAACTCAGATCCCTTTAGGCTTCACTGAACCTGCACAAGGGAACCATCATCCTCCTTAGCCTATTCTCTTCCTCTTATTAGTAATGGTCACCAGTTGCTCTTTGTGGTTGGATACTCTGTCCATCTCAGTATTCTCTAGTAGCATGATCATATTCTCATTGGTTGAGCTCTTTCTTAGACGAGATGCATGGATCATCAGATGAATTCCACTTAACTCATCGGGTAGCTCCATTCAATGTGTCACTTCTCCTACTTGAGCAACAACTAGGAATGACCCTCTACACTTTAATATTAGCTTTACTTGATTTCAAATCAAGCAATCCACTCTCCTGGTCGAAGCCTTCCTCATACTTCATTGTCGTAGGTCGTCACCGAACTGGTTTATGCACGGTTGAGCAATCCATCTTTTGCAACCCTTGGGGTTTGAGTCGTAGACCACTGATCAACTTACCCGAAGATGCATGTCTACCTACCTATGTCTGTCTTGAACAGCCTAGCAGGAACAAGCGCTCTCTCTCATTTTTGTCACGCAATCCTCTAGGGTATTAGGTAACCTGGTAGACTTACTAACAGCAATTATTACATCAAAGGGCTCATCGATCTTCCTACCCCTATCGTGCAACTTACAACCGAAAGTAGTAGGAACGAGACCACTAGCATCGTATTCAAATCATAGATGCACAAAATCTTAAATTACCAGAAATGTACCTGGCGTCAAGTCGAAGTCCGCTCCAGCCTCCTCTCGGTCATAGCAAAGGCTCTAGCCCTCACCCTCTGTTCTCCTTCCTCGTACCGGAGCTTCTTCCGATCTCTTTTCGTTCCCGAACCTTCTGCTCTCGGCTCCTTGCAATCCCTGCTCATGTGACCTTCCTCACCACAGGAATAACACCTCCCCATACCGCAGTTCTTCGCCAGATGTTCGGTACTCCCACATCGGAAACAGACATTGCCCCCAGCCTGCATTCCTCGGGGTGCCTGTGTCCACACTTGTCACACCTTTTCGACCCCGCACCAGTTATGACCACACGCTGATCATCCACTCGTGCACCTTTGCCACCTGGAGCAGTTCTGCCACGTTCCAATCACTTCCCGTTCCATCCTTGATCACCGTCTCCTTTCTTGCTACTTTCAGTCGCCATCACAGATCTTTCATCATACAATCTTCCCGCCAAATCGACCGCCGACCTAAACGTGCTCGGTCGGGCAGCGATCATGTGCCTACGGATGTCCGCCGGCAAGCCCTGAATGTACCTCTTGATCTTTCGCGAAAGAGGTGTCACTTGATCCAGCACCATACGTGCCATCTCGTTGAACTTCGTGGTGTACTTTTGATGTGTCAGGGTTCCCGCCTCCATTTGCAAGAATTCCCTTTCAACTTTATCCATCTCACGATGAGGAAAGAATTCCTCAATCACCAGCCTTTTCAACTCCGGCCATCGCATCCTTCCAATAGTTCTGCTACCCTCGGCTTGGACTATATTGTCCCACCAGCACAGAGCCGAGTCCACAAAAGAATGGACAGCAAACTTCACCTTCTGATCCTCCCGGCACTCGCTGATATTCAATACAGCTTCCATCTCTCTCACCCATCGGTGAGCAGCAGTAGCAGTGCCATTTCCATCAAAAGTTGGGGGCTTGCATCGTTGAAACACCCTATAGTTACAGCCTTGTGCCGCTTCCGGCGCAGGCTCTTCCTCTTTGTCCCCTTCGTCATCAAAGAAAACCGTTTCAGTCTCGGGTCGTCTCTTTTCGCCCGAAGATCTACCCCTTCCTGTCTCTCCCCATCTTTAACAGCCTTCATAACTTCGATCACCACAGACGGTAGGATCGTCTGCATGGCCATACACTTCCTCCCTGACTTCCTCTCTCATCGAGGCTCTCTGATTAGCGTTCTTATCATCGCCGTCCTGATGAGGGGTCTCGGGTTCCTTATGGGCTGCTCCTTCAGCCCTAGACTTTCCTCTTGTGACCCGTGGTTCAGCACCACGTCCACCACTACTTCCACCTCGTGAAGCTTTCGAAGATCTACCGCCAACCATCTTCTAACACACTATAAGATTCAAACACTAACACGGTCATTCAAGGTAATAACTCAGTTTATGTCAAGTATAGTAAATCCCTAATTACAGTGGCCAGTTGTGATTAGCCACTTACTTTACTCTTTATACCCCAAGGATTTCCCATCCTAACATAATTAGTATCTAAATCTACACAAAAGCACAAACCACATAACATGCGCATATAATGCCGGTTAACATTAACTTACATAAAACGTTTACATAAAACCTTTACCTGCAGGCACGCAGCTACTAGGACTGGCATCCCTTTTTCTTTTAGTCCCATTCTTAGTTTAAGATTAGGTTTTTCAAAATATTTACCCAATTAACAAACTTTTGCTCTGATACCAACTTGTAAGGCTCGTTCCCGAGCACCTCACAGCTGGTAGTTCATCGCACTTAAAACATTATAAAATATACATTAATTTTGCAGCGGAATTTAAAATATTCACTAATAACTAAAAACATGTCAATTACAGTCATTAATTTTCATCTCAAAATACGTGACATGTCAAAATACGGATGCCAGCCTCAAAATGCTCCCAGTAGCTTATGCATCCATGCCTGCAACTCCTCAGTATCAACATATACCTGCCAACTATCATGCATACAAAAGTCAGCGACGCTGAGTGAGTTCTAGTTTTAATAATAAAATACTTTACTTTCGTTAAAAATCATTCTTTCAAAACATACTATACTTTACGTCATTCGTGATCATGCATCATACGTACATACAGATAATATCATTATTATCTTCGTCATTACGTTCATTAACTTGTTCATTCAACGTATTACATTATCATTCACTTCTCATTCTAGATCCGTTCAGACTTTACCCTCTTCGTGGCACCCAGCCACGATTACTGAGGTCGAATGACAGGGATCCTGTTCTGTACATTATTATGATAATTCATTTACGTTCATTCATACTTCGTTCTTTCATACATTATCTTTCGTTCATTTCTCTTTATTACTCGAATCTTGTCTCTTGCATTATCTCATGTCCAAAGACTGATGCTGTGCCGGGGCCAGCTCACAAACCCCCGACTCATGTCCGAAGACTGACACAGCACCGTGATACGCGACAAATATCCCATACGAGTCAATCACAGATATTGAACTCCATCCCGAGTCTGTTGTAACACAAAGTTGCTCTCATCATCTCGTCTCATGCAATATCCCCGACTCATGTCCGAAAACTGATACTGTGCCGGAGCCTGACACACAAACCCCCGACTCATGTCCGAAGACTGACACATTACCGGGATACGCGACACGGATCTCATCATCCGTCACTTTGGTCATATGCAATACTCCCGACTCATGTCCGAAGACTAATACTGTGTCGGGACCTGCTCACAAAACCCCCGACTCATGTCCGAAGACTGACACAGTACCGGAGTACGCAAATGATCTGTCTTGTCTCATGCAATATCCCCGACTCATGTCCGAAGACTGATACTGTGCCGGGGCCTGACACACAAACCCCCGACTCATGTAAGGCTGACACAGTACCGGGATACGCGACAAGGACCTCTTTCGAGTCTATTGCGACACCAGAGTCGCTCACCTCATACATATGCTTGGCTTTATGCCACACCCCCGAAGTTATACATAACTCGGGTAACAACACCCCTAACCGAAGTAGGTAACAACACCCCTACCGAAGTAGGTAACACACACCATACGAAGTAGTAGCAATTCGGTAGCAACAACCCCTATCGAAGTAGGTAACAACACCCCTACCGAAGTAAGGCAACACACCCCTACCGAAGTAAGTAGCAACACCCCTACCGAAGTAGGTAGCAACACCCCTACCGAAGTAGGTAGCAACACCCCTACCGAAGTAGGTAGCAACACCCCTACCGAAGTAGGTAGCACACCCTACCGAAGTAGGTAGCAACACCCCTACCGAAGTAGGTAGCAACACCCCTACCGAAGTAGGTAGCAACACCCCTACCGAAGTAGGTAGCAACACCCCTACCGAAGTAGGTAGCAACACCCCTACCGAAGTAGGTAGCAACACCCCTACCGAAGTAGGTAGCAACACCCCTACCGAAGTAGGTAGCAACACCCCTACCGAAGTAGGTAACAACACTGAAGGTCAGTCACAAGACTGTAACCCTTGCATGCACACTTTAGCTCAAATCGAACCTTCACATCATCGTACCCGAAGTACATATCGCACGAATCGCACACCTAAGGAAGCCAGAATCGCACGCTATCTCATGGGTTAGCCAAGATCGCACGCTATAAAAACTACATGAAGCAGCCAAAATCGCACGCTATCCTTATGCGTCCATCGCACATATCCCACCAATCGCACCATCGGAGTGGTCACGAAGACCGACTCCCCCTGTGTGTGAGAACTCTCGGGGTTTATCCAGAATCGCACGCTATAATACACACACAATTGAGCTAACGACTCTTAGTGAGTCGTGAACCTCCTTCCTTTCTTCGCAAGCCATCCTATCTCTCATTCATTTGTTTATGCTCGCATTCATTCATTACGTTCCTCTTTTCATTATCTTCCACTTTACGTTACATAATACTTTCATTACATTCGTTAACGTTCAACGCAAAGCCAAGGGAAGACATACATATATAATAAGGAACATACATATAAACATATACATACACAATACAGGCACATCATACATGCATAACACACATAAGCCATCACATCAAACCAGGCCTATCTCCCCATATTACCCCTTAAAAACCACTTGGAAAACCTCAAGTCCAAAGTGGGCGCATGGGTCCTTCCAGGCGCATGGGTATAAAAATTCTAAGTATAAAACAGTCTGGGCGCATGGGCACTACTTGGGCGTTTCTGCCTTGTTCAGGCGCATCAACACTTAACTTTTCACTTGGCGCATGGGCACTGCTTAGGCGCATGGCCAACACTTATCCGTTTCAATCTCTGGACGCATGGGCACTATTTAGGTGCATGGTGCCTTTTCTTCACTTAGGCGTATGGGCACTATTAGGCGCAAGGCCAACTCTTGGGCGCATGGCCAACACTTAGAGCATGGGCCAACATGCTGGGTGCATGGGCCACTATTTAGGTGCATGACCCACCCTTGGGCGCATGGCCAACACTTAGGCGTCTCATGCAATATCCCCGACTCATGTCCGAAAACTGATACTGTGCCGGGGCCAGCTCACAAACCCCCGACTCATGTCCGAAGACTGACACAGCACCGTGATACGCGACAAATATCCCATACGAGTCAATCACAGATATTGAACTCCATCCCGAGTCTGTTGTAACACAAAGTTGCTCACCTCATCATCTCGTCTCATGCAATATCCCCGACTCATGTCCGAAAACTGATACTGTGCCGGAGCCTGACACACAAACCCCCGACTCATGTCCGAAGACTGACACATTACCGGGATACGCGACACGGATCTCATCATCCGTCACTTTGGTCATATGCAATACTCCCGACTCATGTCCGAAGACTAATACTGTGTCGGGACCTGCTCACAAACCCCCGACTCATGTCCGAAGACTGACACAGTACCGGAGTACGCAAATTGTATCTTGTCTCATGCAATATCCCCGACTCATGTCCGAAGACTGATACTGTGCCGGGGCCTGACACACAAACCCCCGACTCATGTCCGAAGGCTGACACAGTACCGGGATACGCGACAAGGACCTCTTTCGAGTCTATTGCGACACAGAGTCGCTCACCTCATACATATGCTTGGCTTTATGCCACACCCCCGAAGTTACATAACTCGGGTAACAACACCCCTACCGAAGTAGGTAACAACACCCCTACCGAAGTAGGTAACAACACCCATACCGAAGTAGGTAGCAACACCCCTATCGAAGTAGGTAACAACACCCCTTCCGAAGTAGGTAACAACACCCCTACCGAAGTAAGTAGCAACACCCCTACCGAAGTAGGTAGCAACACCCCTACGAAGTAGGTAACAACACCCCTACCGAAGTAGGTAACAACACCCATACCGAAGTAGGTAGCAACACCCCTATCGAAGTAGGTAACAACACCCCTTCCGAAGTAGGTAACAACACCCCTACCGAAGTAAGTAGCAACACCCCTACCGAAGTAGGTAGCAACACCCCTACCGAAGTAGGTAGCAACACCCCTACCGAAGTAGGTAGCAACACCCCTACCGAAGTAGGTAGCAACACCCCTACCGAAGTAGGTAGCAACACCCCTACCGAAGTAGGTAGCAACACCCCTACCGAAGTAGGTAGCAACACCCCTACCGAAGTAGGTAGCAACACCCCTACCGAAGTAGGTAGCAACACCCCTACCGAAGTAGGTAGCAACACCCCTACCGAAGTAGGTAGCAACACCCCTACCGAAGTAGGTAGCAACACCCCTACCGAAGTAGGTAACAACACTGAAGGTCAGTCACAAAGACTGTAACCCTTGCATGCACACTTTAGCTCAAATCGAACCTTCACATCATCGTACCCGAAGTACATATCGCACGAATCGCACACCTAAGGAAGCCAGAATCGCACGCTATCTCATGGGTTAGCCAAGATCGCACGCTATAAAAACTACATGAAGCAGCCAAAATCGCACGCTATCCTTATGCCGTCCATCGCACATATCCCACCAATCGCACCATCGGAGTGGTCACGAAGACCGACTCCCCCTGTGTGTGAGAACTCTCGGGGTTTATCCAGAATCGCACGCTATAATACACACACAATTGAGCTAACGACTCTTAGTGAGTCGTGAACCTCCTTCCTTTCTTCGCAAGCCATCCTATCTCTCATTCATTTGTTTATGCTCGCATTCATTCATTACGTTCCTCTTTTCATTATCTTCCACTTTACGTTACATAATACTTTCATTACATTCGTTAACGTTCAACGCAAAGCCAAGGGAAGACATACATATATAATAAGGAACATACATATAAACATATACATACACCAATACAGGCACATCATACATGCATAACACACATAAGCCATCACATCATAACCAGCCTATCTCCCCATATTACCCCTTAAAAACCACTTGGAAAACCTCAAGTCCAAAGTGGGCGCATGGGTCTTCCAGGCGCATGGGTATAAAAATTCTAAGTATAAAACAGTCTGGGCGCATGGGCACTACTTGGGCGTTTCTGCCTTGTTCAGGCGCATCAACACTTAACTTTTCACTTGGGCGCATGGGCACTGCTTAGGCGCATGGCCAAAACTTATCCGTTTCAATCTCTGGGACGCATGGGCACTATTAGGTGCATGGTGCCTTTTCTTCACTTAGGCGTATGGGCACTATTTAGGCGCAAGGCCAACTCTTGGGCGCATGGCCAACACTTAGACGCATGGGCCAACATGCTGGGTGCATGGGCCACTATTTAGGTGCATGACACCCTTGGGCGCATGGCAACACTTAGGCGTCTCATGCAATATCCCCGACTCATGTCCGAAAACTGATACTGTGCCGGGGCCAGCTCACAAACCCCCGACTCATGTCCGAAGACTGACACAGTACCGGAGTACGCAAATTGTTCTTGTCTCATGCAATATCCCCGATCATGTCCGAAGACTGATACTGTGCCGGGGCCTGACACACAACCCCCGACTCATGTCCGAAGGCTGACACAGTACCGGGATACGCGACAAGGACCTCTTTCGAGTCTATTGCGACACAGAGTCGCTCACCTCATACATATGCTTGGCTTTATGCCACACCCCCGAAGTTATACATAACTCGGGTAACAACACCCCTACCGAAGTAGGTAACAACACCCCTACCGAAGTAGGTAACAACACCCATACCGAAGTAGGTAGCAACACCCCTATCGAAGTAGGTAACAACACCCCTTCCGAAGTAGGTAACAACACCCCTACCGAAGTAAGTAGCAACACCCCTACCGAAGTAGGTAGCAACACCCCTACCGAAGTAGGTAGCAACACCCCTACCGAAGTAGGTAGCAACACCCCTACCGAAGTAGGTAGCAACACCCCTACCGAAGTAGTAGCAACACCCCTACCGAAGTAGGTAGCAACACCCCTACCGAAGTAGGTAGCAACACCCCTACCGAAGTAGGTAGCAACACCCCTACCGAAGTAGGTAACAACACTGAAGGTCAGTCACAAAGACTGGAACCCTTGCATGCACACTTTAGCTCAAATCAAACCTTCACATCATCGTACCCGAATACATATCGCACGAATCGCACACCTAAGGAAGCCAGATCGCACGCTATCTCATGGGTTAGCCAAGATCGCACGCTATAAAAACTACATGAAGCAGCCAAAATCGCACGCTATCCTTATGCCGTCCATCGCACATATCCCACCAATCGCACCATCGGAGTGGTCACGAAGACCGACTCCCCCTGTGTGTGAGAACTCTCGGGGTTTATCCAGAATCGCACGCTATAATACACACACAATTGAGCTAACGACTCTTAGTGAGTCGTGAACCTCCTTCCTTTCTTCGCAAGCCATCCTATCTCTCATTCATTTGTTTATGCTCGCATTCATTCATTACGTTCCTCATTTCATTATCTTCCACTTTACGTTACATAATACTTTCATTACATTCGTTAACGTTCAACGCAAAGCCAAGGGAAGACATACATATATAATAAGGAACATACATATAAACATATACATACACCAATACAGGCACATCATACATGCATAACACACATAAGCCATCACATCATAACCAGGCCTATCTCCCCATATTACCCCTTAAAAACCACTTGGAAAACCTCAAGTCCAAAGTGGGCGCATGGGTCCTTCCAGGCGCATGGGTATAAAAATTCTAAGTATAAAACAGTCTGGGCGCATGGGCACTACTTGGGCGTTTCTGCCTTGTTCAGGCGCATCAACACTTAACTTTTCACTTGGGCGCATGGGCACTGCTTAGGCGCATGGCCAACACTTATCCGTTTCAATCTCTGGGACGCATGGGCACTATTTAGGTGCATGGTGCCTTTTCTTCACTTAGGCGTATGGGCACTATTTAGGCGCAAGGCCAACTCTTGGGCGCATGGCCAACACTTAGACGCATGGGCCAACATGCTGGGTGCATGGGCCACTATTTAGGTGCATGACCCACCCTTGGGCGCATGGCCAACACTTAGGCGTCCGGTCACTCATGCTGCACGCATGGACAACTATTTGGGCACATGAACCACTGTTCATGTTCATCAGACATTTTGAAATCTTTTCTATGCTACCCATTTCACCCGATAATCATTCTAAGCATACCCAAACATAGATCTAACATACTAAGGCCATCAAAGCATGCTAAACATCATCTATAACCCGTAATCATCACTATAACATGCATACATACATACAACATTCAGACATAAATCTGTAAATCCACGGTTTTACTTGAAAACATCACTTGGTATGCATAATAGCCCCAATCAGTTGAAAATCCATTAAGAGGGGTTCTAGAAACTCACCTTTAGCAGCTTTTGAGCAGCACTCTTCCCGTTCGAGTCCCACCTTTGATTCAGCTTTTGACTCCCGAAAACAAACACTAAACAACCAAAACTTCGGTCAAGATCTCGAAACCCAACTGAAACCAAGCTCATAGAAGAGGAGACTTACCTTTTTCAGCTTCTTCTTGCTCTTTCTCTCTCTAGAACTAAGCTCTCTCTCTCTCTCTCTCTTCTCCCTTTTCAGCCGTGAAGAAGATGATGAAGAAGGGAGAATGGGCAATCATGCCCTTTAATATCTTAAAATATAAAAAGTGTACTTTGTACACTTTTTCCCCTCTATTTGTGCACAATTTCCATTCCTTCCACTTACTTTTCTTTTCCTTTTGTTTGAATAAATTTTCAGGTGTTACAGAATGGGACAGAAAGGGAATGGGATGCCAATCTGAGTAGCTGCGTGCCATCAGATATTTTCGTAAAATTAACCGGTTTTATGTGCGCATGGTATGTGGTTATGTGATGTATGTAGATTTAAATACTAATGTAGTCAGGACAGGTAATGCTTGGGGTATGAAGAGTAGTAAGTGGCTAATTACAACTGGCCACTGTAATTAGGACTTACTATACTTGACATAAACGAGTTGTTCCTTGAATGACCGTGTTGGTGTTTGAATCTTTCAGTGTGTGTGTGATGGCCGGTGGTAGATCTTCGAAAGCTTCACGGGGTGGAGGTCATGGTGCTTAACCACGACCCAAGAGAGGGAGATCCAGAGTTGAAAAGGTGGTTCCCGAAGAACCAGAGACCCCTCATCCGGAGTGTGGCGACGAGAGCGCCAATTTGAGAGCCTCAGTAAAGGAGGCTATTGTTGAAGAAGTTCATCAGGTCATGCAGACGATCTTACCGTCTGTAGTGACTGAAGTTATCAAGTTATACGAGAGGGGGAAGAAGGAGAGAAACAGGTCCTCGGAGGACGGAACAACCGGAGCCGGAAACGGTTCCCTCTGATGATGAGGAAGAGGAAGAAGAAGAGCCTCCGCCGGAGGCGGCACGAGGCTGTAACTATGGGGCATTTATGAGATGCAAGCCCCAACTTTTAATGTAATGGCATTGCTGCTACTGCTCACCCGTGGTGAGGGAAATGGAGGTTGTACTTGATATCAGCGACTGTCGTGAAGATCAAAAGGTGAAGTTCGCTACCCACTCTTTTGTGGATTCGGCTTTGTGCTGGTGGGACAACAATGTCCAAGCTGAGGGTAGCAGGACCATTGGGAGAATGAGATGGCCTGAACTGAAGAAGTTGGTGATTGAGGAGTTCTGTCCTCACCGAGAGATGGATAAGGTAAAGAGAGATTTCCTGCAGCTGGAGGCGGGGACGATGACACACCAACAATACACCACAAAGTTCAACAAGATGGAACGTCTGGTGCCGGATCAGGTGACACCTCTGTCTCGAAAAATCAAGAGGTATATTCAGGGTTTGCCAGCGGATATTCGCACATGATCGCTGCCCGACCGAGCATGTTTAGGTCGGCGTTGAATTTGGCAGGGAAACTGTATGATGAGAGGGCGTTGGTGGTGACTGAAGGTGGCAAGAAGGGAGGTGGTGATCGAAACTGGCAAGGGAAGAGGTTTGGTCGGGGTGATGCCTCGACGGGTAACAAGAAGGCACGGGTGGACGACCGCCGTGTGGTCGCATCGGGTGCTGGTATAAAGAAGTGTGGTAGGTATGGGAGAGAACATAGCGGGGAATGTAGGCTGGGGTTGAATGTCTGCTTCAAATATGGGAAGCCGGGGCATATAGCCAAGGACTGTCGTGCGGTCCAATGCTTTAACTATGGTGAAGAGGGTCACATGAGTAGGGATTGCAAGAAACAAGGGGCCGAAGGTTCCGGGGCGAAGAAGCCGGGAGGTGAAGGACCGAGGGCGAGCGCCAGGGCATTCACCATGACACAGGAGGAAGCTAGGACAGACCCTGATGTCGTGTCCAGTACGTTCAGGTGAACCAAACTTTAGCTTCTGTGTTATTTGATTCGGGTGCCAGTAAAAGTTTTATTTCTGCTGCTTTCTGTGCTAAGCTGCTTGTTAGTAGTAGACGTGTTGATGCGCCTTTGATGTAGAAACTGTCATAGGTAAGTCTACCAAGATTTTTAAGATGATAGAGAATTGTGATATGGAACTTGAGGGTCATAAGTTCCTGTTAGACCATTTGTGATGACCTTAGGTGGTTTTGAATTGGTTCTTGGGATGGATTGGTTGGCGGACTTCAAGGTGAACATTGTGTGTCACAAGAAGATGATTCATTTGATAGCGCCTGACGGTAGTTCAGTGACGGTTTATGGTGATCGGGTTACTACAATCCCAAAGGTAATCTCAATAGCGGTGGCGGGAAAGTGTATGAGGCATGGATGTAGTGCCTACTTGGCCTATGTAAAGGATGTGGATACGCCAACACCACAACTATCCGATGTATCGGTTGTGTGTGACATTCCAGACATATTCCCAGAAGACTTATCAGGAGTGCCACCTGACCGTGAGATCGAGTTCTAGATTGACTTGATACCGGGTGCCCAACCTGTTGCTAAGGCACCGTATCGATTGGCTCCGACGGAGATGAAAGAGTTGATGGAGCAGATGCAATATCTGCTTGATAAAGAGTTCATTAGACCGAGTATCTCTCCTTGGGGTGCTCCGGTCCTATTTGTAAAGAAAAAGGACGGTAATATGAGGATGTGCATTTACTACCGCGAACTGAACAAGTTGACAGTGAAGAACCGATACCCCTTACCGAGAATTGATGATTTGTTTGATCAGCTTCAGGGTGCCAGTTGGTTTTCAAGGATAGATCTTCGATCTGGTTACCATCACTGAAGGTGAAAGAACAAGGTATCCCTAAAACAGCTTTTCGCACGCGCTATGGTCACTACGAGTTTCTTGTCATGTCTTTTGGTTTGACCAATGCGCCAGCTACTTTTATGGATCTGATGAACCGTGTGTGTCGGCCTAAGTTGGATAAATAAGCTATTGTGTTTATTGATGATATCTTGATTTATTCGAAGAGTGAGATTGAGCATGCCAGTCACATTCAGGAGGTTCTGGATACGTTGGGATGGAGAAGTTGTATGCAAAATTCTCCAAGTGCACATTTTGGTTGCGTGAAGTTCAGTTCTTGGGTCATGTGGTGAATCCTGATAGGATCATGGTGGACCCGACAAAGGTGGAGGCGGTTACGCAATGGAAGTCACCGAAGACGCCATCCGAGATTCGTAGCTTCTTGGGTTTGGCGGGCTACTATAGAAGATTCATTCAAGACTTTTCCAAGATCGCTTCTCCACTGACTAAGTTGACCCGAAAAGATGTAAAGTTTGTATGGGGTCAGGCTCAAGAGAAGGCGTTTGAAGAATTGAAGGCGAGATTGACTCAAGCTCCTGTTCTGTCATTACCCGATGGAAGCGAAGATCTGGTGGTTTATTTTGATGCTTCCTACTCGGGGTTGGAATGTGTGTTAATGCAAAGAGGAAAGGTTATAGCCTATGCATCCCGACAGTTGAAGGTTCATGAGGTCAATTATCCTACTCATGACTTGGAGCTAGCAGCCGTGGTCTTTGCACTAAAGATTTGGAGGCACTATCTTTACGGGACGAAGTGCACCATTTTCACTGACCACAAGAGCTTGAAGTACTTCTTCGCGCAGAAGGATATGAACATGAGGCAGAGACGGTGGTTGGAACTTATAAAGGATTATGATTGTGAGATCCACTACCATCCGGGCAAGGCCAATGTGGTGGTCGATGCCCTTAGCCGAAAAGAGAGACCCGAGCCGATTCGGGTGAAAGCTTATCAACTAATCATGACCTCTGATATGATGAAGCAAGTTAAAGAGTTTCAAGATGAGGCATTAAAAGAATATCATCTTAACTCTGAGAGAATGAGAGGTCTGGTCGCAGAATTGGGTGAAAACACGCTTGGTGTTAGAACTCGATTCGGGAGGATATGAATCCCTTGTTTTGGGGATCTACGGGTGAAGATTATGGATGAAGCTCACAAGACTCGATACTCTATTCACCCTGGTGCCACAAAAATGTACCACGACATGAAGAAAGATTATTGGTGGTCGGGTATGAAGCGTGACGTAGTGGAGTATGTGAGTAAGTGCCTTACTGCTTACAGGTGAAGGCCGAGCATCAAAAGCCATATGGGAAGATCCAACCTTTGGATATACCGGAATGGAAGTGGGAGCACATTACCATGGATTCATTACGAAGTTTCCGCGTACTCTAAAAAGGTATGATGCCATAGGGTGATTGTGGACCGTCTGACGAAGAGTGCTCACTTCCTTCCGATCTGAAAGACATATTCATCTGAGAGGTTGGCGGATCTGTTCATCAAGGAAATTACAACTCGTCATGGTGTGCCGGTGTCTATTGTGTCTGATCGTGACACCGGTTTACCTCCCAATTTTGGAAGAAATTCCACGATGCTATATGGACGATGTTACATATTAGCACGGCTTATCATCCCCAAACTGATGGTCAGTCAGAAAGGACCATTTAGACATTGGAAGACATGCTTCGGGCATGTGTGATTTATTTTGGGGTAAGTTGGGATGACCACCTACCGTTAGCCGAATTCTCATGCAACAACGGTTATCATGTCAGCATTGGTATGCCACCCTACGAGATGCTATACGGTAGGAGATGCAGAACACCCATTTGTTGGGGTGATATTGGTCAGAAGGAGTTGGGGAGCGTTGAGGTAATCGAGGTTGTGACTGAGAAGCTTGAGAAGATCAAAGCCTTCATGAAGGCAGCCAAAGATAGACAGAAGTCGTATGCTGGTAAACGACGCAGACCAATTGAGTTCCAGGTAGGTGACCGGGTTATGTTGAAGGTCTTACCTGGAAGGGTATCATTCGTTTCTGAAAGCAGGGCAAGTTGATCCCAAGGTATATAGGCCATTTCCAAATCACTGCTCGAGTAGGAGAGGTGGCCCATAGATTGGAGTTACCACATGAGCTAAGTGGAATTCACCCGACATTCCACATATCTCATCTAAGGAAGTGCTTGGCAGATGAAGACATGAATGTTCCACTGGAGGATATCGAGGTAGACAAAAGGCTCAATTATGAGGAGCAACTAGTGGTAATCATCGATAGAAATAGAAGAGGCTAAGAAATAAAGTGGTTCCCCTGGTGCGTGTACAGTGGAAGCACAGGAAGGGATCCGAGTCAACATGGGAGACTGAGGAAGAAATGAGACAACATTATCCACATTTGTTCAAGGAATAACAGGTTTCGGGGATGAAACCTATTTAATGGGGTGGACTTGTAACACCCGGTTATTTATTTATTTTGAAGCCAACGACATAAGAAAAGAAATAAAGTCCTAAGTCGAGGGACCAAACTCGCCAACGAAAGAAAGAAGGTGAGTGGGGGTATATAAAGGGAGAGGGAAGCCCTTTCCCACTCCTCACACCAATATTTCAGCCAAAAGAAAGATGAGAAGAATGAAAGAAGAGAAAAAAAGAGAAAAAGGTTGGTTCGGGTTGGTTTGAGTGAGCCAAAATCGTCGAGAAGCGAGTCAAACCAAAGCTCTACTTCTCGGTGTCGTTTGTGTGAGTTCTAAAACCCCACTTTTACTTGTTTTCAAACGATTTTGGGGCTGGAAAGCATAGAAAACCCGTTTTCGTATGTGTATGTGTTTGACCCATTTGGGTGTGTTGCGTGTGATGCGTTTAGAGTTTGTTTCCGGGCTTGTGTGTGCTTGAATGGTGTCATGGTACGCATCCCTAAGGTTTAGGATGGTCGATTTGGGCTTAGAATGGGTTTAGATGAGTTTGGAAGTCGAAAAGGGCAGTTTGCATTCGGCTGGAACTGCATTCTGCATCTGCTAGGGCTAGGCGACCGACTGGAGACCGAATAGAGGCCATACGGCCGAATAGGGTGCGATTGGGGTCCATTCGCATGATTGAGGTCCATTCGCACGATTGAAAGGCTGGTCGCATGGAGGTCATGCGATTGAAGGTCCAGTCGCATAAGTGCTCATCCGCATTAGTCCATTCGCATGAGGTCCATTTGCATTAGTCCATTCGCACGATTGGGTGTTCATTCGCATGAGTGTTCATCCGTATGGTTCATTCGCATGATGTTCAGTCGCATGGAGGGCATGCGACTGAAGGGTGTCCATACGCTCGAATAGGGCTGTTGCACCCGAAGGAAAGTGTAGTTTAACTTCTGATTTTCGGGGAAAGTGCAGATGTAAGTTTTGATGTAAAGGTACCCGTAAGAGCATGTAAGATGAAGATTGGGGCCTTAGAGAGCATGTTGGGCATGATGATGTTGCATGTTATGTATGTATGATATTGCCATGTATGATGATGATGACTGTGTATGTTATGTTCCTTGTTATGATGTATGTTTATCTTTCTTGTGGCTTACGTGTCATGTTAATGAATGAATGAAGTATTATGTAACGTAAAGTGAAAGATAATGAAAGAGTAACATGAAGTAAGAATGCATGCATTATTGAATGATGAATGAACAAAGGAAAGGCTTGCAAGCACGTATATGAGGTGAGCAACCCTGTTGTTGCAACAGATGTCACACCCCAACCTTGACGGCGGAAACGTCGAGATGTGAGGGTTAAGATTGTTCACAACCACATAACGCTATAATTAATGTAAATATTAAAATTATAAGTTTCAAAAGGAAAATACAAACATAAGTATCAAACATGAAATAAGTTCAAACATAAATCAAAACATGACACAACATTTTAATTTATTAAACTAGGTCCAAGTCCTAGTTTTATTGCAAGCTTCAAAGGTCCACTTTAAACTTGGGGATTTCCTGAAACATGATAAAAATAAAAGGGTCAACTATAAATAGTTGGTGAGTTTCCAAGGTTTTCATACATAATAAGATAAAGTTACAAGTAGCATTCATGTCATAGGTCATAAGCAAGTAAGGTTATAGAACACATATCGTTACAACCAAACCTCGACTTGATTACAAGTATATAAGATTGGCTAAGGTATTTGGTTCCCATGATGAACACGCATACGTCATCAGGAGCCGGCAATACCTCGGCTTTAGCACCAAATAGGCTTGTCAGGCCCAAAGATCTAAGACGTCGCCAGGCTAGCAATAGTTAATGATTGTAAACAAAAATATGTATCTCATATAAACACTTACAATACACAAATAACCAAGACAAAAATATAATTGCAAGTGTTTTACAAATCTAAACGTTTACAAGTGTGTTAAGTATAAGTAATCATGTTTCACCCCAAATTAATGTGACAAAGGTAAAAAGGGGGCAAGGAAAACTCACATGTCAAATAAGTATATAATGAGAATCAATAAGAATAATATACGTCGTTCCAAGATAAAACGTCACAAGGCACCTAAATATATAAATATTACAAGATTTAGGTTAATATAAGATTAACGTGTTCACATGAACTAGGGTAGTAGAATTTTGGGAATTTTTATAAAGTTAATAAATTCTTATAAAAATACCATTTATGAAATTTATAAAATTTATTTTTAAGGAACTTGATCCTTTGTAAATAACTTGTGATTTTATTTATAAAATTATATTTAAATTTATAATTATCATGTTAAATCCTTAAACATAAGGTCTAATATTAATTTAATACCTTTAAGTATTATATAACAATATAATTTTTATAAAAAATGTTAATTATAACTTTTGTAAATAATTTTAAATTAAAATATAAAAATGTTTTACAAGAATAAATTTTTAAAAAATATTTAGATGACTTAAAAATATTTAGGGTTTATAAAAATCATTTTTATAATTATTATAAATTTTCTATAATTAATTTAGAGCCAAAAAGGCTTTAAAAAAATTACATGAGGTGCTCGGGTTCGAACCCGTGACCTCTGTTTAAACAGTGAACCAGGCTTCCAGCCGGTTATAACCTTGTTTTAAATCTTAAAAACCATTGCGAATGAAAACCCCAATTCCCATATAAACCCTAGAATCATTTGATTCTAAATCGAAGTGTAATTCGATTTTGTAAATGCTTGAAATCATGGGGCTTTTGTTCCCATGAAAAACCGAGCATAAGCATGTGTTTAACTTACTCGATTCGTTCGGTATTCGATGTTCACGTTATGAACCTAAGTTGCGATCGAGGAGAAACTGATTCAAGGTGCAATCGTCGATAAGATTCGAATTCCTTTTACAGTAAGCTTCTAGTGACTCTAACAATGAGAAGCCCTCTGTTAATTGCAAGTTAACAAGCTCGAGATGAGGTCTACGGGTGTTGCAGGTTGTGACTTCGAAGGGGTAATCGAAAGTGATTCTTGTGTTGGTTTCAGGTGAAATTGAGTGTTGAGTTCGATTAGGAATAGGTATATGATCGTTCATGTTTGATTAATTAGATTATATTGAGATTTAATGCCGAACGGTTATGGGTTTATGATGCTACGGTTACTCACTCGATTGGTATCATTCGGCGTTTAAACCCCAATTATTAACCGCATTAAGGTTCGAATTAAGTTCACGTATGATTCGAAACGGGTTTTGGGTCATTTTATCATTTTATGTATAAACCTATTAATGAAAGTTTCTAATTTTGCAATTAAACCCCCAAACTTTAATTACTTAAAGTTTTAAAAACTTTATTAAGTTTTGTAACTATAAATTTTTGTTATAACTAACAATATTATTTATTATTATTATTATTACTATTGTTAGTGTATTATTATTACAATTTTTAGCTTTATCATCACTTTGTATAATTAAAGACAAATAAAGAAATAAGCTTGCATAATTCATGAGTTTTATAAATTACAACAATGAACACTATAAGAATAAACGAGGTAACTTTTAGTTAACAGAAATACGAGATGTCACAGTCTCCCCAACTTAAAAAGATTTCGTCCTGAAATTAAAAGAAATGAAACTATACAAATAAGAATGGGTATCTTTTCTTCATGTGCTCCTCACTTCCCAAGTAAATTCAGCGCCACGTTTATTTTCCCAACGAACCTTGACAATTGGGGTGTTGTAGTTCTAGTCTTCTTCATTATGCGATCCATGATTTCAACAGGTTTCTCGACGAAATGCAAGGACTCGTCGATCTGAATGTCTTCCAGCGAAACATACAGACTTTCGTCGGCCAAACACTTTCTCAAATTTGAGACGTGGAACACATGATGAATTCCACTAAGGTCGGAAGGTAGTTCCAGTTTATAAGCCACTTTCCCAATCCTTTTCAGGATTTCAAAAGGTCCTACAAATCTTGGAGCCAATTGCCCTTCTTTCCAAAGCGAACAACACCTTCCACGGTGAAACCTTAGAAGAACCATCTCCCCAACTTGGAATTCCAATGGCTTGCGTCGCTTGTCAGCATAACTCTTTTGACGACTTCTCGCCACTTCAAGGTTTGCGGATAACAGAAACTTTATCGGTCGTTTCTTGTATAAGTTCAGGACCAGTGATGAAGTTTTCACCAATCTCGGTCCAACAGATCGGTGAACGACATTTACGACCATAAAGTGCTTCAAACGGTGCTATCTTGATACTTGAGTGATAACTATTGTTATACGAAAATCCGCGAGCGGTAGATGCGTATCCCAATCACCACCAAAGTCAAGAACACAAAGGCGTAGCAAATCCTCCAAGGTTTGGATCGGTTCGCTCGGTTTGACCATCAGTTTGAGGATGGTAAGTCGTGCTTAGGTCCAATTGAGTACCCAAAAGTTCTTGCATAGACGACCAAAAATGCAAAGTAAAACGAGCATCTCGGTCGGATATGATGTGCAGAGATACCCCATGACGACTTACAATCTCATCAACGTATATATGAGCTAACCTTGATGTCTTGTAAGTGTCACGTATGGGTATAAAATGTGCCGATTTGGTCAATCGATCAATGATCACCCATATGCTATCATGTCCTCGAGAGGTTCGGGGTAGCTTGGTTATGAAGTCCATGGATATGTGTTCCCACTTCCACATTGGGATCTCGGGTTGCTCAAGTAATCCACTCGGACGTTGATGTTCGGCTTTGACCTTCGTACACATGAGGCACTTAGCTACATATGTCGCTATATCTTTCTTCATTCCAGGCCACCAATATTGACCACGTAGGTCCATGTACATCTTATCGGAACCAGGATGAATAGAATAACGAGTTTGATGAGCCTCATTCATGATAAAGGTACGAAGGTTATCACGATTTGGAATCCAAATTCGATTTGCAAAGTACATCAACCCATTGGGTTTCGTTTCCAATTGGGTTAAAAGATTAGGCTCTAGTTCATCCATCATTCTTCCTTCTTGTTGCACCACTTGTTGAGCCTCCAAAATACTAGACTTGATGTCACTATCTATTCTCAAGTTTTGTAGCAGTACGGTAGTCTTGTTGACATCTAGTCGGATCTCAGTATTGAACTCACCCAAAGTGTCAAACCATTGACTTCAATCGCGAATTTCTTGGAATGAGATCATCTTGTTGTGAATCTTTCGGCTTAGTGCATCGGCTACAACATTTTCTTTACCAGGATGGTAACGAATGTCACAATCGTAATCACTAATTAACTCCACCCAACGACGTTGTCTCATATTGAGATCTTTTTGATTGAAAACGTGTTGAAGGCTTTTGTGATCGGTGTAGACTATGCATTGTGTACCATACAAGTAGTGTCTCCAAATCTTCAAAGAAAATACAACAGCACCAAGCTCGAGATCATGAGTTGTGTAATTCACCTCGTGAACCTTCAATTGTCTCGACGCATAAGCTATGACCTTCCCTCGTTGCATAAGAACACAACCAAGGCCTTGTTTAGATGCATCACAATACACGGTGAAGTCGTCATTTCCATCGGGCAGGGTCAAGATAGGAGCATTGCACAACTTGTGCTTTAGCGCTTCAAAAGCTTCCTCTTGCTCGGAACCCCACTCGAACGGTTTATTCTATTGTGTCAAAGAAGTGAGTGGTTTCGCGATTCTTGAAAAGTTGGTAATGAATCGCCGATAGTAACCAGCAAGACCAAGAAAGGAACGAACTTCGGTAGGAGTAGTAGGAACACACCAATTCTTCACAGCTTCCACCTTTGCAGGATCAACGTGAATTCCTTGGCTATTCACCACGTGTCCTAGAAATTGAACCTCCTCGAGCCAGAAGTCACACTTCGAGAACTTCGCGTACAATTGCTCTTTCTTCAACAACTCAAGAACCAATCTCAAATGCAATTCATGATCGGCGTTGGATTTAGAGTAGATAAGTATGTCATCAATGAAAACGATCACAAACTTGTCTAGATAAGGCTTGCATACTCGGTTCATGAGATCCATGAAAACAACAGGAGCATTGGTTAAACCAAAAGGCATCACCATAAACTCATAGTGCCCATAACGAGTACGGAACGCGATCTTTGGGATGTCATCCTCATGAACTCGTAATTGATGATATCTAGAGCGTAGATCAATTTTCGAGAATATGATAGCTCCTTGAAGTTGATCAAACAAGTCATCGATGCGAGGAAGAGAATAACGATTTTTGATGGTAAGCTTGTTAAGCTCCCGATAATCGATGCACATACGAAACGATCCATCTTTCTTCTTCACGAAAAGAACAGGTGCACCCCAAGGCGAAGAACTAGGACGGATGAACCCTTCTCGGATAGCTCTTGAAGTTGACTAGAGAGTTCTTGCATTTCAGATGGTGCAAGTCGATATGGTGACTTAGCCACGGGGTTTGCTCCCGGTATCAAGTCGATTTTAAACTCAACTTCGCGCACGGGAGGTAAACCACTAAGGTCATCGGGAAATACTTCAGGAAAGTCTCGTATGATAGGGACATCCTTAAGTTCTTTCCCTTTGACTTCCGTGTTGACCACATAAGCCAAGAAAGCCATATACTTCTTACTTAAGCATTTTCGGGCTTGAGTGCAAGACATGAGTTTAAGTCCTTTGGAAGATTTTTCACCGAACACCTTCAAAGTATCACCAGAAGGTAACGGTATACGGATGCACTTCTCGAACAAATGATCTCGGCATGGTGTGTGGCTAACCAATCCATACCAATGATGACGTCAAAGCTTCCAAGTTTCATAAATAAGATCGATAAGAAAATCATGCGTGTCAAGACTTAAGATGCAATCACGAATGATGACGTCAACGGTGATCGGTTCTCCATCGGCAACTTCAACAGTAAGAGGTCTTTCTAGTTTCGTATGTGGCTTAGCAAGTATGGGTTCAAACTCTAATGAAAAAAACTCTTATTGGCTCCAGAATCAAATAGGACATAGGCATAAGTTTTGTTAATAAGGAACATACCTGTTCAATTTTTAAGGTATTTAACGATATAGGTAAAGTATGAAAAGAATTGGATCACAAAAGTTAAAGGTGAGTTAACATACCATTCACCACATCGTTGTTCGCTTGTGCTTGGTTAGCGTTGATGTTGAAAGCACGTCCTCGGGCTTGTGGAACATTACCCACAAGACAAGGGCATTGTGGGCGAAAATGACCAGGTTCCCCACAGTTGTAGCAAACACGGTTTGTGATCACGGCGGCATTGTTAGGTGCACGGTGGCAAGTCGCCACCAAATGACCATATTTACCACATAAGGTGCAGATGCGGCATGGTTGATTCCCCGGATGATGATACCTACACGTGTTGCACATAGGCTGAGGACCAGCATAAGCCCTAGCCCCAGGCACTTGTGCCACAGGTGTAGCCGCAGGTACAAGTTGTCTTTGGGGTTGTTTGGGTGCAGCCACAGCATAGTTACGCGCCGATGTGAACTTGCGCTTCTTGTTGTTGTTGTTGTTGTTGGACGGTTTAGCTTTGGTCTCCTTAACGGCCTCGGTAGCCATCTTTTCCACCTTTTTGGCACCCTTCACAGACATGGTGCCCGCTCGTATATGGTTCTCGGTGAGTTGAGCGGTGATAGTAATGGCTTCTTCCAAAGTTGAGGGTCGGCTACCCACCACAGCATCTTGAATTTAGGGTGGTACACCCTTGATAAACTTCTCGATGTTGCGTGGGACAGTGTCAACCATATGGGGCAGCAGTATACTCAACTCATGATGCCTAGTTGAGTAGGCCAAATGATCACCATTGTTTTGTTTCAAATTCCAAAATTCCTCCTCCAGCTTTTGCAGTTCGCTTCTTGGGCAGAACTTCGCGATGGCGATGTTCTTGAACTCTTCCCATGTAAGTGCTAGAATAGCATCGGCCCACGATTTCTCCTCTCGCTATTCACCAGGTGAGAGCCCTTTGTTGGAACATGCTAGTGGCATAACGAACTTTGAGTGCCTCGGGACACTCACAGTTGACGAAGGTGTTCTCCATGCTCTCGAACCACTCAAGAAGACCAGTGGCTCCTTCCTTGCCACTAAAACTAGTGGGTTTACATGAGCTAAAGTGCTTGAAAGTGCAAGTTTGGTTGTTGCGCCCTTGGTTAGCACTATTTTCCCCATGACCGTTGTTGCTAGAGTTGGTCATTAAGGTGCTATTGAGTTCAGCAACCATGGTTGGGATGACAGTAGCCATTTCGGCAATCATGGCAGCTAGTTTATGATCGGAACTTCCATGCTTTCCATGATGACGAGGCATGTTGGAATATACAAAATGAGTAAGATACGAGAATTGGAATTATAAGGATTATAGTTCAACAAGGATAAGGCAAAAGTTGTAAGGCACATGGAATGGTTCCATTTGGTAACGCATTACCATTTGGAAACGTTGACACGTCAAGGTAAGTTGACCCATTCGCCTTAGGAATTTGTGTATGTTGACCATAGTTTATCACTCATCCCAGAAATCCCCAGGTAAGCATAACTAGTCCCGTAGGGTTTATGCGATATGCTTGCCTTAGCCGAGGGCCTTTTTCCAGGAAATCCAAAATACAGGTGTCCATGTGTCACACAAATTTTCTAGGTTCATGAAATCAAAACCATGATGAGATTTACATAGATTAGACATAAGTCTAAAGATTCAATTCTTAAGCATAATATACGATTCCACGTGTTGACGAGAATGAGATTAAGAAGTTTCATTTGTCGGGGAGAGTCAATGAGTCAAATTTAAGTTTAGGGAGACACATAACAAAATTTAAACAATTACAAGGCAACCTATGCTAAGGCATCAAGTTGCACATAAGTATGGCATAGCATTATGTAGCATGTAAACAATATATATATTTCCATTCCAAGATTTAAATATTATTCTATGGGGTTCATGCATAAGCTATAGTCTAGGTCACCATTTCTAATAACCTAAATCCCTATAGTTATGGGCTCTGATACCAATCTGTCACACCCCAACCTTGACCGCGGAAACGTCGAGATGTGAGGGTTAAGATTGTTCACACCACATAACGCTATAATTAAATGTAAATATTAAAATTATAAGTTTCAAAAGGAAAATACAAACATAAGTATCAAACATGAAATAAGTTCAAACATAAATCAAAACATGACATAACATTTTATTTATTAAACTAGGTCCAAGTCCTAGTTTTTTGCAAGCTTCAAAGGTCCACTTTAACTTGGGGATTTCCTGAAACATGATAAAAATAAAAGGGTCAATATAAATAGTTGTGTGAGTTTCCAAGTTTTTCATATATAATAAGATAAAGTTACAAGTAGCAATCATGTCATAGGTCATAAGCAAGTAAGGTTATAGAACATATCGTTACAACCAACCTCGACTTGATTACAAGTATATAAGATTGGCTAAGTGTATTTGGTTCCCATGATGAACAAGCATACGTCATCAGGAGCCGGCAATACCTCGGCTTTAGCACCAAATAGGCTTGTCAGACCCAAAGATCTAAGACGTCGCCAGGCTAGCAATAGTTAATGATTGTAACAAAAATATGTATCTCATATAAACACTTACAATACACAAATAACCATGACAAAAATATGAATTGCAAGTATTTTACAAGTCTAACGTTTACAAGTGTGTTAAGTATAAGTAATCATGTTTCACCCCAAATTAATGTGACAAGGTAAAAAGGGGGCAAGGAAAACTCACATGTCAAATAAGTATATAATGAGAATCATAAGAATAATATACGTCGTTCCAAGATAAAACGTCACAATGCACCTAAATATAAATATTACAAGATTTAGGTTAATATAAGATTAACGTGTTAACATGAACTAGGGTAGTAGAATTTTGGGAATTTTTATAAAGTTAATAAATTCTTATAAAAATACCATTTATGAAATTTATAAAATTTATTTTTAAGGAACTTGATCCTTTGTAAATAACTTGTGATTTTATTTATAAAATTATATTTAAATTCTATAATTATCATGATAAATCCTTAAACATAAGGTCTAATATTAATTAATACCTTTAATATTATATAACAATCTAATTTTTATAAAAAAGTTTAATTATAACTTTTGTAAATAATTTTACATCATAATATTAAAATGTTTTACAAGAATAAATTTTTAAGAAATATTTAGATGACTTCAAAAATATTTGGGGTTTATAAAAGTCATTTTTATAATTATTATAAATTTTCTATAATTAATTTAGAGCCAAAAAGGCTTTAAAAAAATTACATGAGGTGTCCGGGTTCGAACCCGTGACCTCATTTATGGGGGAACAATGTCTTAACCAGTGAACCAGGCTTCCAGCCGCGTTTGTAACCTTGTTTTAAATCTTAAAAACATTGCGAATGAAAACCCCAATTCCCATATAAACCCTAGAATCATTTGATTCTAAATCGAAGTGTAATTCAATTTTGTAAATGCTTGAAATCATGGGGCTTTTGTTCCCCATGAAAAACCGAGCATAAGTATGTGTTTAACTTACTCGATTCGTTCGGTATTCGATGTTCACGTTATGAACCTAAGTTGCGATCGAGGAGAACTGATTCAAGGTGCAATCGTCGATAAGATTCGAATTTCTTTTACAGTAAGCTTCTAGTGACTCTAACGATGAGAAGCCCTCTGTTAATTGCAAGTTAACAAGCTCGAGATGAGGTCTACGGGTGTTGCAGGTTGTGACTTCGAAAGGGTAATCGAAAGTGATGCTTGTGTTGGTTTCAGGTGAAATTGAGTGTTGAGTTCGATTAGGAATAGGTATATGATCGTTCATGTTCGATTAATTAGATTATAATTGAGATTTAATGCCCGAACGGTTATGGGTTTATGATGCTACGGTTACTCACTCGATGGGTATCATTCGGCGTTTAAACCCCATTATTAACCGCATTAAGGTTCGAATTAAGTTCACGTATGATTCGAAACGTTTTTGGGTCAATATCATGGCTAAAAGGGCCGTTTTGGCATCGCCGGAGTTCGTCGGAGGCGCCGGCCTCCTCTCGCCGGAAATACGGGGAAACAGGGGGGGGGAATTTAATTTTGGTTAATTGCACATTTAGTCCCTCCAGTTTATTATTTATCATTTTATGTATAAACCTATTAATGAAAGTTTCTAATTTTGCAATTAAACCCCCAAACTTTAATTACTTAAAGTTTTAAAAACTTTGTTAAGTTTTGTAACTATAATTTTTTGTTATAACTAACAATATTATTTTTTATTATTATTATTACTATTGTTAATATTATTATTATTATAATTTTTAGCTTTATCATCACCTTTGTATAATTAAAGACAATAAAGAAATAAGCTTGCATAATTCATGAGTTTTATAAATTACAACAATGAACACTATAAGAATAAACAAGGTTAACTTTTAGTTAATAGAAATACGAGATGTTACAACAGACTCGGACAGCGTGCAATCTTTGAGATTGCCTATGAGGTGAGCAACCTTATGGTTGCAACAGAATCGGCTAGTGTGCTATCGTGAAGCTGCCATGAGGTGAGCAAGCCTGTTGTTGCAAGAGACTCGGATAGCGTGCTATCGTTGAGATTAGCAATGAGGTGAGCAACCCTATGGTTGCAAAAAACTCGGATAGTGTGCTATCGTGAAGTTGCCATGAGGTGAGCAACCCTATTGTTGCAAGAGACTCGGATAGCATGCTATCATTGAGATTGGCAATGAGGTGAGCAACCCTATGGTTGCAACAGACTCGGATAGCGTGCAATCGTTGGGACTGCTATGAGGTGAGCGACCCTGTTGTCGCAACAGACTCGGGAGAACGAACATATTGAATGAACGAAAGTTAACGAATGTAATGGAAGATAATAATTATATTATCAATGTGTATGTATATTGCATGGTCACGAATGAATGTAAAGCGCAGTATGATTTGAAAAAAAAGTAAAGAATGGTTTTAACAATAGAAAAGTATGTTTTATTATAAAACTAGAACTCACTCAGCAACGCTGACTTTTATGTGTTTCGAGTTGGCAGGTAATAGTTGTTGAGGATGGCACGAGGCGGCTACTCAGCTCTTTTGGGATGGCATCCATGTTTATAATGCTTTTGTGATGTAATGCAACTTGGGTTTTGTAATTGAATTACGATGTATTATTTTGCAAAAGCTTTTATAATGAAATGAGATGTCCTTTTGTCATTTCCGCTGCGATGTTTTATGGAAAATATATGTAATTATATATTTTATGTGCGATAAATGATCAACTGTAGGCGTCCCGGGAACGGGGCCTTACACTATTTTAATTGAATATTGAAAATCTTATAAATATTAATAACATTTTATAGACCTTACATATTTGTAAAAATAATAATATTGTATTTTAATCCTTTATTTTAGTTTTATAATTAAAACTTATAATGACAAATAAACTTCATGAATTTATAAAATTTTATGCTATAAATCATAAAATTACCATGAATTGATTTAATAAATGAAAGTTGAATAAATAGTATTATTATTGTTTTTGAATGATTAAAATAAATTAAATTTCTAACTAATGTATTTGATTTTTCAAAGATTGACCCAAACGAAATTGGGTTTGGGTTTCTAGTTTCCAAAATGGGCAAATGTTACACCAGGATACTTTCATAAGTAATGTTTCATCCATCTCGATTAGTCATAAGATTTCATTTTGAACTATGATCTTGTATCCCGCTTCATCAAGTTGCTTGAGGCTTACTATATTTCTTTTCAATGAGGTATTAGTAAACATCCTTTAGAATATTTTAGAGATTGGTTTTACCTTCTAATATAATAGTTCCTCGACCTTTGATTTGAACTCTTGAGTTGTCCCCAAATCGGACCCAACCAACTTTGGTACGATCCAAGTCAGTGAACCAACAGGGAGTTCACATCATGTGAATGCTTATCCTATTGTCAAGAACTCACATATCACCTTTGTTGGGACTCAAGGTATATTTACTTGGATCAATTTGTTCTTCGTGTAAGAAAACGCTTTCCTTGTTTTCTTTGACTATCATACCATATACAAAGCTGGATTGTCATCTTGAACTGTGTTAGCTATATCATTCTTATTCTTTGTGGGACAATCTGAGGCGAAGTGAGCTGATGTATTACACCAGAAGCACTTCAGTGTGGACCTGTCCTTTCTTGGTTTGCCATCTTGATTCCATTTCTTGAACTTTGATCGACTATTTTGAAGCGTGCTAGTTGAGGCTGATCCTTTGTTATTATTCTCATGCTTCTTTTTCACCTCCCACTGCTGCATATGTGAGTTGTGACCAAGTGATTTTGCTCAAAATATCCTTTTCCACCGATCCCTTGCGTTCTTAATATGCTATCAAACAACCCACTACATCGTCAACCCTTTGGTTTTTAGATCAATAACCTCTCGAGGGAGGCTACCATGTGAATGAACTTCCTGGCAATCCATGCATAAACTTTTTTACCATCTTCTTTTGATCAATCACAATTCCAATGGATGTTGCCATTGTTGAAATTATGGATATTCTTCTCGCAAACTCGGACACAATACTTGGTTCTTTCAACTAATATCACAATTCCAATGGATTTGGTTCTTTAATCTTGCTTTTTCCACCTTATCTGCCCTTGGTTTCATGCCTTCACAAACATCTCATATCCTTTTGGTTGACTCCTTATCCCCAATCAACATTACTAACCCCTCAAGAATTGGAATAATGAGGAGAGCCATTGCTATGGAATCTTTGGTCACATCTGGATGTTTACCTAGATCAATAGTCTCCCACACTTTATGGACTTCAATATTGCTTTCATCTTCTTTTGCCCATACGATACAGTTGATGTTTGATAATATTGGACATGGTATATTAGGTATTTGCTCCTTAGTCGTTGAATCCGTTGCTTGGTTTTCTTATGTCTCAGCCATCTTCTTTGAGTTCTAATATCTTGATTTCGTGTCTCGATTAAACTTATGATCACTAGTTTGATCACAAGTGTGCCTTTGAAAAACTTTTACCTCTTCTCTTCCTTTTGTTGTGTCTTGAGAACATGTCGCAAAAGATCACAAGTTATGCAATCTTAGCCGGACTAAACCTTACACGCAACAAGATCTTTGTTCTTTGATGTGAGCTTTTAGAGTATTAATCCGGTTGCTTTGATACCAATTAAAAAACAAATTGAAAATCGAAACAACCAAGAGAATCAAAACTCATTTCTTATTCAGGATGATAGAAAGGGTAACATTGATCTCCTATTTGTAATACTATCTGTCCTTGTAGCACAAGAAAACTATTTGATTCAAACTATGTTACTAGGTAAAAACTAAACTCAAATCCTCCTAGTTAGCAGAAGCAAAAATAATGATACTCACATTTGCTTTACTATATTAAAGTAACAATATATTATCTGATTCTACTATTAAATCAACACATTTGTTCTTCACTAGACTTAATATATCACTCATTTCGAGAAGAAACACATCCCTTTTACACTTAATATCCCTATTATATAATTATGAAATCAGATGTATATTAACGATTTATTGATTAAGAGTGGTTAACGATGGGGTCGAATACAGTTGAAACTTGAAACCTAGGGGTAAAATTACTATGTGTATTAATTTCAACACAAATAAAACATTAATTTACACATCATTTAGTCAAATACTTAATAGTGCATTAATTATAACCGTAAAAAGGTCCTTAGAATTAAACTAATATAGGCTTCAAGACAATGGGCTAGTAGTACAAGATTAACTAATTCTGACAAGGCTTATGATTTGGGGCAAAATTAGTGGATCATGTCCCCACGGCCCCACCCACCAACTTAAATATTTTAACCCAACTTTTCGAAGAGAATGATCATGTTCCTTGATTTAAACCCACTAACTCAATTAGGGGCCGCAAAGTTCTAGCACGAATTTGTTAACACGACATGAAGTTAGTAGGTTTTGTGTTTAAGCTTAACAAGCTTTGCGTCATAGATAGATTCACACATTAAGACACGATAAACATAGATTAAATACTTGTTAACCTGTTAAGACATGATAATACATGTTCAAATCTGTTTATATTTTTTACTTTGTAAACTAATTAAATTTATACACATTTATGACATATACCACTGTTGTTCACATTCAGTTTATAAAACTTATCCTTTGGCGAGCCGCTTAAATCGAATATGACCACCACAATAACTTTGACCGAGTCTTTAGCCACTGCCATTTAATGTACTTGTTTATATTATGTTATTTGTTGATTAAGGTTTATATTGACTTTTGTTTTGAATATGTCAAGGATTATCCTGCTAAGTATTATTTATTATCTAAGATTTTTATAGACTTGTGGCAAAAAAAATTTACTATATATGTGATTTTTATCTTGTCTCTTAACAGGTCTTATCGTGTAACCTATTTTCTAAACGACTTCGTGTTCGTGTTTAGGAAAAATGACATGGTTAGTTATCGTTTTGTGTTGGTCTCAACACTTATCTTGTTTGTGTCTTATTATGTTCGTGTCTTATCGTGTTATGTTTAACTTATTATGCCAACCCTAATCCCAATCGTGCTTCTGCTAATATTTCTCCACCAAGCAGTCATTCATACCAAATTGTCTAATCTAAAACCAAAATTGGATTCTTCATGTAGGGATCCAATTTAGTATGGTTACACAACATACACAAAACACATTTTACCTTCCTTCCCATCATCTCCTAGTGGTAATATAATATAATCGTCTCCTAATGGTAATGTAATATAAAACAGAATGAATAATACATATTTAATATTTTTAATCGCAAAAAGCTATTATAGAAAAATTCAAATTTTGAGGAATGAAAATCGTATCAACCATAATTTACTAGTTTTCAAAATTGTTAAACTTAAAATTTGGGTTATGATTAGGTTAGGACCTAAAACGGACTCGTGCACGCCACTAAGTCATTTTGAAGAGATCGCTCCACATGACTAGACAACAACATAAGAATAAGAATGCGTGTATGAGAGTAGTAGAAAGAGTGAGTAGATAAATTGGGGAACATAGCATAGTCTTCTCCTATGAAGAAGATAGATACTTATAATACTCATACATAGTTTCGCCCGTTGTGTCGGGGGGCATGTATGACAATTGTACGGAGTAGATTGTTTTCGGGATTTGTCATTGGCTTAGAACGCCTAGCATGGATAATGTGAGGCGCAACACATTCGTGGGTTGTTAAGTGTGAAGTCTCCATTGTATGATCTTAAAGTACTAGGGCAGTTCGTGCTCACAACTAGACATGGGCAAACGGGTTTTGGGCCGGACCCGGAACCGGGTTCAAACCGGGTACGGGCCGGCCGGTTTTTTTGGAACCGGGTATGGGTGAACCCGGGTTCGGGTACGGATCGGGTTGGGCATACTTAAAACCCTACCCGGCCTACCCGGTTAGGGTCGGGTCCAGAACCGGGTACAACCGGGTTTTTTTTTTTTACTATTATAATTGCTATAATATTAATATTATTAGTAGTATTATTATTATTATGATTGCTATTACTATTATTATTATTATTACAATTATTATTATTATTATTATTATTATTATAACAACATTAAAAAAACATCTATAACTCATTAATTTATTATTTATTTATTAAAATAACTTAAAAAATACATTAACGAATCAATAACTAATCGACTATTTTTTCCTTCGAGAGGCTTCATCAAATGCTAATTCTTCGTCAGATATACCAGAAGATACTCCTTCTTCTACCTCTTCATCGTGTACTTTACATTTGATTGCAATTTCGTCTTCAAGATTTGTTGTCTTGTATATGATCCATCGTGTCTAAGTGGTCTTTTAAACAAATGCACATCTCCACCGCTTCCGGAGTTAATCTTGTTCTCCGTAATGATAATACCCTGCCACTAAGAGAAAACGCAGACTCCGAAGCTACCGTAGAAGCTTGGACGCTTAGTAAATCACGGACCATAGCGGAAAGAATTGGAAATTGGGATTCCTTTCCTTTCCACCAAGCCAAAATATCAAATGCATGATAATCTTGAGTACTCATAGTTGAAATAAATTCGTCGTACTATATATACCAAGTTCGCTTGTTGGGGCGTTACCCCTTTGACGTTTAGCCGTCACATCCCGAATAACATTCAACATAGTCATAACGGGGTCTTTAACGAGGTACTAGCACTTGAGGTTGATTCTCTTTGCGTAGTTATATTTACGTTAGGTCCATATTTATTTAAATAAAAATTATAAATAATTTTCAAACTTTTATTAAAAACTTCTTTTGACTCGGTTGAAAAATTAGGGTTTTCGTCATGTATATCCAAATTGTCATTTATCTCGTCTATTAAACATTCTACCCCCGCAACATTTAAAAAAGGATTTAAAGCAGCGGCACAAATAAAAACGGGTCGTAACTCAAGAAAATATTTTTTAAACTTGTCTTTTATTGGTTCTATCATTTCTCTAAACATACTATTTTTATTTTGAAAATTTTTAAAATTCAAAGCCATGAAATATAATTTTTGAAGCACCGAATAACTAGTGGGATAATAAACTCCCGATAATTTTGTAGTTGAGTTTTTAAACACCTCAAGAAATTCGGATAAATGTTCAATATTTTTCCAACCCAAATCCGGAAACAGGTCGGTTTTGCACAATCAAACATATGACAAGTCGAATTCCACCTAGTAGGTACATCCCAATTAGGCCCTAAAAATCTAGATTCTGTATCTTTACAAAGTTGTTTATAATCTTGATATCTTTTTCTACTTTTTAAAAACGTCGTGTAACATAAATCGAAAAGCTTTTATAAAGCTATCAACAAATGGTACGAATAGACCATCTTGTACTACTAAATTAATAATATGTGCAACACAACGAGTATGAAAAAAATCACCGTTTGCAATCGAGAGATATTTTAATTTTAATTTTTCAACCGCGGTTGTGTTGTTGGAAGTGTTATCAAATGCCATTGAAAATATTTTATTTTGTAAATTAAAAGTAGTTATTACATTATCCAAAAAGTAAAATAAATACTCTCCGGTGTGTGGATACGGAAATAGATCAAATACAATCGTATGTTTCATCATTTGCCATGAACTGGGATCTACCCCGGTGACGCAAAGGTACGATTCGGGCAAACCGTGTGGCGCCGACCAAACGTCATTAGTTAAGTTTACACCGGTATTTAATTTTCAAATAATACAATTAAATCATTTTTTGTTTGCTTCCATAATTTTAAACAATAACGTCTAAGTGTAGTACGACTTACGTGAGTGTAACGAGGTTGAAGCGTCTCTCGAATTAAGTTGGTTAACCGAGGGTTGTCGAAGTGATCGAAAGGCAAAGCTTCTTGAATCACGAACTTTGCCATTCGATCTCGAACCTCATTAACGTTGGAGAGTTCGATGAACCTTGACCAACGGAAGATTGAGAGTGAGCCATATTGAGATTTGAGAATAAACGAGAGTATTGTTTGCGTTTTTTGCGTATGTTTTTTGTGTTTGAAGCTTGGGTACCTTACCATATCAACCCACACCTATTTATACTTATTTTAGAGGCAGAAACAACAAAAAAAAACGGTCAAATTTGGTCCCCAACGGCTATATAGCCGTTAAAAACGGCTAGAAAAAAAAACGATCGAAACCGGATCCAACCCGGGTTCAACCGGTTCGGGTCCGGTTCGGGTCCGGTTCCTATGAATTCCAAACACCCCAAACCGGGTACAACCCACCGGTTTTTTTTGGGTACGAACCGGGTACACCCGGTATTGGGTTGTACCCGGACCCGGGTCCGGTTTAGGTATGCCGGGTCGGGTATGAACCCGGTTTTTATGTTCAACTCTACTCACAACACTATCTACTTTTTGTTTTTTTGTCAAAAACATACATTTCAAAGCATGTTCATGTAAATAATTTTTAATGTTGTAACTTGACTTCAAATTGCTATCACGTACTTCCCTAAAGACTTAGCTGAATAGCTAGGCTAGAAAACAAAGGCCTATGACTCGATTAAACCCCGAAAAATTAAGGGTTGACCTCAACTCAACTTTTTTTTTTCAACAGAAAATATGCGACACTGTTTCGTTATATAATCAAGTCTATATATCTGTGTCCCAATTGGTATCGTATCATCAACTCCCTCAAGAGAAGACTTATTGTTAGAGAAACACACTGTTTTAACTCCGAGTATATTGCTCCAAACTATGTTAGAACACATATATTACATTAGTGAAACAAAAAAACATATCAAAACTATTAGTTTTATGAATATTTTATTTTCTAGATGTATTAATCATTGGTGAAATAAAAATATAATAAATATTTAATATTCATTACAAATAATGAAATTAAAATAAGAATATTTATATTTTAGATGTTTAATAGTTTAGTTTACTTATTTAAAATGATTATCATTTAATACAAGAGACAAGAAATACAAATATAAATATATTTATTTTAGTAAAATAGGAAAGTTAATTTGATTGTTTTTTATAAGTTCTGCATTTATTATGAGAGAGATACGAGAAAATATATTTTTTATATGCCAGAATGATAAAACGTGCCGTTTGATATGCTAGAATGATGACATATGTCACTAAAAACCTTTTTTTATTATATGTTATATAGATATATAGATTTGTTTTAGCATATTTTAGTAAAAAAAGAAAGTCAATTGGTTATTTTTATAATTTTCGTATTTATTATGAGAAATGGGGGAAAATGATTTTTTGATATGCTAAAACGATGACACGTATTATTTGATATGTTAAAATGATGGCACGTGTCATTTGATATGCTAAAATAATGACATGTGTCATTTGATATGCTAAAATGATGACATGTGTTTTAAAAAATTCTTTTTTCATTATATGTTATACATAAGACTTGAACCCATGACTTTTCTCATTTTTACATGTAATAGCTAATTCACATTAACCAGTTAAGTTAAGGATCATTAGTATCTCAACTAACTATGCTTGGCGTCTAATATGATTGTTTACAATTATAAACTTATAAAATAAAATAAACACATGTTTTTTAAACAACATTTGATTTAACTCATAAATCTACATCATTTTTCACCGAAAAACATCCAACTAATTATAGAAGCACAACATTTAACAGTAGGTTGCCGCTAAACCAAAGGCCTTTTACTAAAATAAAAATATACACAGTCATAGTTAATAAAGGAATTATTACCATCAATGATCATTAGCCTAAGTGTTTGAGGTAAGATATTTCAAGATTTTATTAAAATATAAGTATGTCTTGTATTCAAGTTACATCCGTAACAAACAAAAAAAAACAGGTTCTAGGTTAGCTAGTAGATTTTCTCTCACCCATAGAAGTTTTCTTCTTAAGATGGTCTCGGGTTACGCACTTGAGTAATGAAAATAATGGGTGAGCTAGTAGTTTGTTAATAATCTAATTAACCGTTAAAAAGAAATTAAAATTATCTTGTCAAATTGGATTTTAATAATACAAACTATTATGCATTAGTTAATAATAATCCATACTATTAATTTATCCGGTAACACTATTAACTTTTACTTTTATTATTGATAACAATTTAAGTAATATAATTGTCAAAGATTTATATTTGATTTGCGCTTGATTTTATTCACAATAACTGTTATGAATGGAATGAAGTAACATACAAACAAAATTGGAACGAAAAATAAATACATAACGAGTATAAATATATGATATTATACCATTACTATAATATTATTAATTACATGAACTATTATTGGTCAATTTATGAAAATTAAGATTATAAAAATTGAATTTGTTATATTTTATGTTTGATTATTCAGATAGCAATTTGGTCTCCAAATTCCCTAACGAAAGTTCAACGAACTCAACGTATATCACACTCCCAAACATTCAACCACGACAATCATTCACCAATTGTTGACTCATTCTCCCCCAATCTCCACACCAATGGCGACCCACTGAAACCCTAATCCACCCCCTCTAAATCCCCCAATTCCCCCCTTCAAACCCTCAATGGCTTCACCCTATCTCCCCATCGTCGCCGCCGTATCCGCCTTCTTCGTCGTCACCATCATCTTCTCCATCCTCTACTTCCTCTGCCGGATCACCCTCGCCCACCGCCGCACCACGGCCGCGCCGAACACCCCCCGTCGCCATGCGCCACCCTCCGTCGCCAGCGTCTCCGAGAGCCAACTGTTTGATCCGTCGTTGAACGAAATCGACATGGCGGAACTGATCAATGCCACTCATAACTTTTCCCCGGAGCTCATCGTCGGCGACGGGAGCTTCGGGTATGTTTACCGCGCCCGCCTCGGCTCCGGCGCCACCGTCGCCGTCAAGAAGCTCGCGGCGGACGCCTTTCAAGGCTACCGCGAGTTCAAGGCGGAGATGGAGACTCTCGGCAAGATCAGACACGAGAATATTGTTAAGTTTTTCGGATACTGCGCCACCGGGTCCGATCGGATTTTAATTTACGAGTTTATCGAGAAAGGGAGCCTCGACCAATGGCTTTACGACACGTCAGTGATGGGCGTTGATGTGTCGGTGGCACGGTTCCCCTTGTCTTGGAGGACTAGAGTGGATATTATTAAAGGTGTCGCGAGAGGGCTAGCGTTCATGCATAATTTGGAGGAACCGATAATTCACAGGGATATTAAAGCTAGTAACGTCTTGCTGGACGGGAATTTCGATGCGCATATTGCGGATTTTGGGTTGGCGCGTAGGATTGAGAGCGCGCAATCTCATGTCTCGACGCAGGTAGCGGGGACGATGGGGTATATGCCGCCTGAGTATTTTCACGGAGGTGCAGCTACGGTTATGGGAGACGTGTATAGTTTTGGGGTGTTGATGTTTGAAGTCGCGACGTCTAGGCGTCCGAATTTGACGGTTAAGGATGAGAACGGGGAAGAGGTGCGTGTGGTTGAATGGGGGATGAGAATGGTGTCACAAAATCAGGAAATGGAATTGTTGGATGGTCGTATGTACAAAGATGATTTAAATGAGAAGGAAGTTTTCCAGTTTTTTAGAATTGCTGCATTTTGTGCTACACAAGTACCTAAATTGAGACCGAGTATGAATGATGTTGTCAAATTATTCGATAAGATTCAAGATGGAACTACAATTTTAATGTGATTTTTATTACATCTTTTTTTTTTCTTTTTGTATTTTTAAGGCATGTTTTAATGTGAGTTGATCGCGAAAGGGATGTATATAAGTAGACTATCATTGTAAACTATTAACTTTCAAGAAAAATGCCCGATTGACCAATTCAAATTATAATAATATTAATAAGATATTTTTAATATTTGTAACTAGTTCTTAAATAGTTTATATAGCATGTGACTATCAAACACGGATTTTTTTTGTCAATTTTTAAAGTAATAATTGTGGAAAGAATTCAAAGTATATATTTTTTTTAACTACTAACGCTTTAGTTTTAATCATCAACTAAGTTTTGTTGTGTGCGTTGTCGCGCGTATACGAGTTTTAATTTAACCCTAAATTAAAATGAAAGTTCAAAACCATATAATCAGTAAATTACACAAAGTAAAATACATCAAAACCTTAAATTCATAACTAACCAGAACATGCAGAACCCAAAAACGAAATCAAAGCCTAACAATATACATAAAACAAACGAAAATCAAAGTCGCAAGAAAGCGACACAGTCCAAAATAGAAAACCAACGAAAATCAAAGCCCCAAAAATAGCAAACAAAAGAAAAACCCAAACCTTACTAGCGAGAATCGTCAGGGTATCGATAACGAAAGAAAGAAAACAGCAACCTGAAGAAAGACAACGTTAACGAACCCTACAAATAAAGACACGTGTCTAGATACCAAAAACCTACAAAAAAACCCCACCCCAAAATCTCAAACCCACACACAAAACAAACCATATTAAAACACAAACAAACAAACAAACAAAAAATTGAAACACAAACAAAAAAAACAAAAGAAAATTTAAAACACAAAAAAGAGAAGGAAAAATCCACCCCACCGACCAAACCTTTTAATAAGAATAGTAATACCTTATGTAAGTTACGTTTTAATAACAACGAGTTTTTATAACCCGTGCGTTGTAGCGGAAACGTAAATCTGTAAAAAAAACTATGTTAAAACGTTGACACAAACTTGCACGTTAAATGGAGCGTTGATACTATATGCAACTTAAATGAAAAGTTATTTCATTTGTGTTAGCAAACCATAATTAAGTTAAACAATACTCTGGTGTTACGAACCAGTGTTGTGGCTTTTAAACTTGCGATAAAAATATCGATTTTGATTATTTTTATGTAACGATTATGCGTTTTACGACGATAACACACGAATAAGCAAATAGAAGAAACATACGAAATTATAGTAGCTCGATTTTAGAGATAGAAACAAAGATAGAAAATTGTATTACGAATTGATGTGTGACTTGATGTTATTAAACAAAAAAATAACTTAAAAGAGAAGATAATCGTCACATATTTACGTTTATATATTGAATACTAAAAGGAAATTAAGAAGACGTATTAACTTTGACTATGTAAAAGACAAATTCAAAATAGCAAAAAAAAAACAAAAAAAACAAATAAGGGGATTCGAAAATACGTGCTCCAGGTAAATGGCGATGGCCTAACCAACTCAATCACCAACATCTTTTTTAAATAATTTTGTGAGAGAACTTTTTAATATGTATCAAAATCGGAAATAAAGGCCGGTGACTTTACAACCGATCTTTACCTTTAAGATATAGTAATAATAAAGCATTAGAATGTATGAAAATTAAATTGCATACCACATCTAGTAATTTAAATGTTTTTCACAATCATATGATTATGGAAATCATATAATAAGATATTTTTTATGGAACTACCATTCTAATTAGAAAATACAAGTATAAAATCATTCATGTGGCTTGGAATCTGATTTTAAGTATTAGTTTTATTATTGATACTTAATTATCTTATACAATAACTTTTTATGGAAGTAACTTTAATAAAATAATGATAAAGATATCTCAAATTTTTACTTTGTCTCAACATTTTACTAATTGTATTTTCCTAAACAATTTCACATGGTTTGCATTCTAATGTATTAAGTTATTATTGATATTTTAATCATATGAATTGGTAAAATTCTATAAAACTAGCTTTATAAAATCAATAATAAAAATATATAAAAATTATTTGAGGTTTTACTTGATGGTTTCATTGTTTTACTAATCATATTTTCTTACAACGTTGATTCATTTTTGGATTATGATGTCTGGATGTTTTTTTAAACAACTATACTCATGTGATAACTATAACATCTAACTTAATCCATGCAAACTAACGTCCGTTAAACTAAAAGACCAAAGATGAAATAATATACATATATATACACTTATTAATAAAACAATATCTTTAGTATCACATGTCGTTTTCTTAGGCCTCCATTATGTTAGTTTGCCGCCGAAAAATGTATTATCCTTATATTAGTCGTAATTCATTTGAATACAATTAACTATTACTATAATTACAAAGTGGGTTTTTTCCTTAAATAGTTCATATAGAATATTTATTTACCATAATAAATGTTTAAGAAAGTGTTTTTTTTCTCAATATAATGTTACTAGGTTAATACCCGTGTAATACACAGGTTGAATAAATAAATAAAATATTAAATAATTTATAAACAAATTGTTTCAAAGCAAACTGTTTTAAAAAAGTGTCATTTCTAATATTTTATTCATTATAACTTTGAAATTTAATACTTTTGTTTCATAAGATTTTCATTTCAAAAGCCACAGCTTTTAAAATATATGGTTTTTTAAAGTATGATATTTTTTTTGAAAAAAATTATATTTATAAAAAAAAATTCTTACAAATCATTTTAGAAAGATTTTTTTTTAAAAAAGATCTTTTTTAAAAAAGTTATTTGTAATATAAAAAAAGTTAAATAATATCACTTGTAGTTAATATAATATTATAAAAGAGGAGAGCGGAAAATAAAACTCTGTAGATCTAGAATTATGAGAGTGACATACAAAAAATATATTTTTATTAGTATTGATATATTGATAGATAGATAGATAGATAGATAGATAGATAGATAGATAACTAAATCAATTAATTGTACATTGAAAATCAATTTTGTTGAGTAAAAAATTTCATAAAATAAATATCCACTAAATCAAATGAGTTTTAATTAGAAAGAATTGTAAATTCCGGAGAAATATAAAGATAATAGTGATTGCAAGTTGACAAAATAAGTTCAAATGTAATTAATGTATGATCGATAACCTATCATACTAATATTAGAAAGTATATAGTCCTTAAATATGTGATACTTTGATAATCTGATAAATATATTATAACTGGATCAATTAATTATATAGTAAGAAATCAAAATTGGTGAATAAAGATTTTCACAAAATAAAATTCCACTAAATTAAAGGAGTTTATTTTATAAAGTAATACCAAACAAAGGAAAATTATAGATTATTAAGTCATAATATTAATGTTAAATGAAATTTGAGTAATAATACCGTAGAAGTTGAATTAATATATGGTAAGATGGAATTTTTATAACATAATATAAAATGTTAAATGGAAGTCATAAATTGTAATTTAAATTAGTATGTGAATATCGTAATATATTTAAATAAAATGTCTATTAGTATGGTAAGCATCTTACTACTCTAATAAAATGGTAAATGGAGGTGACACGTGTCAGCACCATAATTATTTTCACCAATTTTTCCACGCCTCTCTCTCCTATTAAATAATTACCTTAATTACTAATAAAATTATTTTAATACATTTTAATATATAATAAGTTAAGAAAAAAATTTATTTATTAATAAAATATTTAATACATTTTAATAAAAGGGTATACGGTTTGTTTTAAAATAAAATGTTATTTTTTAAAGAAATTAAAAAATTGATATCACTGTTTTATTATTTATAGTCATTTCTGATACGTAATTTCAGTCATATCATATCTTAAAATATTATTTTATAATTAATAAAATAATTATATCAATATTTTATTTATTCGACCCGTGTAATACACGGGTTTACTAAAGCGCATATAATATATTAAAATTTTAAAAATAAAGATGGTCTAAGAGTGTGCCACGTGTTAAATTGATGGTTTAAGAGAATGACATGTGGCTTCAAAAACATTGTTTTATTAGAGTCTATAGATTGATTAAACGTATTTCATTTTATTAGAGTCTATAGTCAAGTACAAAGGTTAATAAAATTATAAAACCATTTGGTTTATATGTCGTAATTAGACAACAACATTTTCTAAAACATTTTGGTTTATTTTAATTCACTTAGACTTAATTTTAAATTATATTTTTACATAGAAAAGTTCAATTTTTTACTATAATTTTGTTTCAATTTCACACAAATAGATATGTATTTAAAAATATGTATTAAAAAAAGTTAAGCAGCTCTAAACGATATAATAAAAAATACTTTTTAACAAAAAATGCAATCTTTAAAATTATTTTATATAAATATCATGACGAAAAAAAAGTTAATGGTTTATTTTTATTTTATTTTACAAATTATAAATGTAATCCTTAATTACCGATGACATATATGTTGCTAATAGACTTCCAACAATAATTAGAGGACAAACGAGTTAAAAACTCTACTTAAACTTAGCTTAAACAAACTCGAACTCATTTTACGACTTATTTAGTAAATGGTTTTAAGCCTGAGCTTCATATGTCGAGTCGGCTCGCAAGGCGAAACTAACGTTGTATGTATATGATGTAAATTTTTATTTTTTATGTATATACTTATAAAATGATTATTACTATATATAAATTTATGTTTAAAACAATTATCTAATATATATCGTTATTTTAAAAAATTACATAAACCATTTAGTTTCATAAAAATATTTCTATATAATAACAAGTATTCTATAAATAGACGTTAAAAAAAATACTTATGAAAGAGTATTAATTTTTGTTTTGAGAAAACGAAACTGAAAAAAATCATAAAAACAACTATAAAACATTTTTCAAAATCATAAGAGATGGTAAATTGATTTTTATTTTATTGAAACTTTTTCTTTTTAATTTTATTTAAATAACATTAGTAAAAATATAAATAAGTTTATCCAATTATATTATGAATATGAAAATTTAACTTTTTAGTAAAAAACCCATTTTGGTAAATATTTTTTAACACACTCATTTTGTTAAATTAATTTCAACCAATCCTACTTTGAAAAAACTCATTACAAAGGATATTGTGATGGTTTTAAAATAAAACCTTAAAAAAGATTGCAAGTTATAGTTGATAGTTTTTTTCCCACTCAAGAAAACAAGTTGACTCTATATCAACAAACATATAATATAATGAGATTTTACAGGTTACATTACACTAAAATTGTGAATTGAATTGTGTTGGATTCTTGCTTATTCAAACAAGTAATTAAATGGTGGAATAATTCACTCTTCTTATGCAAAGGAGTAGAAACTCTATACGTCGTCTTCTATTTCGAAACGATTTTATATATATTATCAAATCAAAGGTCTCAAATAATCAATTCAGGTTTCGATTTTCCCAAATCATGATATCAAATTTCAAATAAAAAGATGAACCATTTCATATTGTTTTCAATTTACAAGCATATCATGGTTTCGATTTACCTCAAATCACGTTATGTTTTAAGTTCAACTCACTAATCTTTTTACGTCTTCATTGATCTATTAATATCATTCACACCCAAAGTTTTAAATCACAAAAGGCTTCTGCAAAGTCGCAATTCAGTGCTTATATATACAAATCTCGGTTGCAACAGTAGTAGTGGTCTATACGATTTAAGGATTTGATTTTGATTTCAATATAAACTTTATTATTTTGGTTTTTTTAAATTAATTGACTAATTTATATTTTTGTTTATGAAAGCATAAAACTTGATTTAGTTTAATTGATGTAAGCATGAAAATGATTAATATTTTAGTCAACAAAAGGAGAAAATTACATAAATGGTCCATGTGGTTTTTATAAAATTGCATGAAAGGCTCCTAAATTTTAAAAATCACAAAGATAGTCCAAATTTTTGTATAATCATTGCATGTTTGGTACCTGACACCGATTCAATCTCTATGTTGCATTATCTCGAGTTACAAGTAGACATGAATTAAAATTATTAATATTAGACAATAATTGTAAAATTACTAACAAAATGTCAAATATTGTATACAAAGAAGTTTTCAGATGTGTATACATGTTCTAATGTTTAATATAATTTGATTACTACCTAAAGTTCTTATTTATAAGTTAATCTAATTTTATATTATATATTATTTAGACTTATAAGCATTGATAAAGAAAAATTGTTAATATTATACATAAATGTTTTAAAAAATTAAACATAAAAATTGATAGACAAAGTATTAACAATAATATTATGACTTACAAACTTTTTTAATTAAAAAAGTTCAATAATTGAGCCGGTATATTACACGGGTCTTTAGTCTAGTATAGGTATATATATATATATATATATAATATATATATATATATATATATATATTATATATATATTATTAATATATATAATATAAAGTTTATCTTGTGTAATTAGTAAAAATAAATGTTAAAAAGTTATATTACTTATACAGAAATTTTTTTAGTAATTTCCTCTAATAATAAATCCAGATTATACTCTAGTAATAAATCGAAATTATGTAAAAATACATTTATGTAATAATAATAATAATAATAATAATAATAATAATAATATGTTATCTAATAAGATATGAATGAAATAATATTTATAAACCCTAAAAATTTTTATTAACTGTTAAAATCATTCAAAAACGTGTTCTAACAATCTAAAATTCAGAAATAAATGCATGCGGCAGATTTCAATGCTGTTTAATTGTTTGGACCAAGTTTTGCTTATTCATTATCGCGTGATTACCGCATATTCTATTAGATTTAATAAGCCTCCTGCGTTGTAGCGGGGGCGTAATATCGTGTCAAGTAGCACCATGACACATCAATGTCGGTGACCACTAACATCGAGAAAACTTATATTAAAAAAGAAATAAAAATGAACGAAAAGTAGGTGTAAAATTATAGGATTGTGTAGGCGGAACGTAAAACATATAAATCAATAAGTAAATTGATCCAAAACCAACGCGTTGCGACGCGGTTGTTAAACAGGAAAAAAATAAGAGTAAAAACGTTGAACCAAACACTCAAGCTAC